>CM030367.1:9453818-9783914 GCA_017893485.1 Hemerocallis citrina
TGGATTTAAATTAATTTTTTCAGAATTTAATATTTATTTTTGAATGGACTGTTCTTAAGGATAAGAAGGTATAACTTACAGATTTTGGATAAAATATAGTTTTCAGAATTTGTTGATATTAAACCCTTTAATTTTATTTTGTTTGAGTTTAGATTTTTTTGGTGAGCTCCTTAATATGTGCTGGATTTAAATTAATTTTTTTCTGAATTTAATATTTATTTTTGGATGGGCTGTTCTTAAGGATAAGAAGGTATAACTTTTAGATTTTGGATAAAAGATAGTTTTCAAAATTTATTGAATTTAAACCCTTTAATTTAATTTGTTTGAGTCCAGATTTTTATGCTGAGTTCCTTGATAATCCCGGCTCTGCCTTCTCATCAGGCCCGGCCCAGCCCAGCGGCAGGCGATGCAAATGCATCAGGCCCCCAAAAAATCAAAAATTAAGGGGCCCCCCATTTTCAGAAAAAAAATTCAAATTCCAGCAACTGAGAAAAGGGCCAAAGGGGAAGCCCCTGTTTCCTGACTTCCTCTCATCTTCTTCTTTCCCTCTCTTTTCAGCAAAGGTGAAGTCGACGGGAAGAAAAAAAAAAGAAAAAAAGAGGGGAATTTCCAGCAATAAAACCATTGAAATCAAATTCCCCCAAATTCCTTTCTCATCGACGACATCGTTTGAATCCTTACTCTCAGGTGAGCATCTCATCATCACATCTTAGGGTTTTGCAATATTTGAAGTTTAGTTCGTTCTAGATTTGGTTATTGTAGCTAAGATTGTTGACTATTCTTTGATTAGAAATCAAGGGAACAAGTTGGATTTGTTGTGGAATTTTTCTGATCTAATGTTCAAAATAAGAAAACCCTAATTCTTCCTTCTCATTCATTCGTTCATTCGTAATTCGTTTGTAGCATCGATTTTGTAGCGATGGTGAGGCATCTCATCTGTCACTACACAAGTACTTATTTATGGGTTTATGATTCAAGCCAAGTGTGTCGGTTACGAGTTAAATATATACCCAATTAGTTCATCTCATTAATTCAACATAAGATATCTCTGTCAACATACCCATTTCATGAAAGATTTTTAGCTAGTGCAGGAAATGCATGCCAATTAAAATTATGAAATGAGTTTGATATGCAAGAATCTGTACAGAAATCGAACCCACATCCATTTGTTTAATTTTGTTTAAAATTTGTACATACATGAGGGATGAGAATGTTCAAGATTCAGTGCGGGTGAAGTTTAGTTCTTGAGTCATTAATTCTGAGGGTATGTCTTATGTATGTCTTTTTCTCTATGTGGTTCTATCTTATTTACTAAATGCGGAGAGGGTCTCCCCCTCCGTATTTTCAGCTCATATAGTTCTTATACATATTATAAGTTTACCTTTTACGTTTTGGTAGTTACAATATGGATAGCGCTCCCCCCCAAAAGAAGCCACCGTCGAAGAGAAAAACAAAGTGTGCATCAGGAGCCTCCAAAAGAAATAAAAATAAAAGACACAAAAAATATGTAGAAGCACAAAGAGGTGTTCTTGAGAACTTATTTTTCAAGAAAACATTTGTTGTTGAAGAAGATGCAAGCGAGAAGGACCAAGATGCAATTGAAGAAGACCAAGCTATTGAAGAAGATGCAATCGGAGAAGAAGTTCAAGTTATTGAACAAGATGCAATTGAAGAAGAGCAAATTGCGGTGGATGTCGACAATGTTGAAGAACAAGTTGCGGCGAATGCGAACAATGATGAAGAACAAGTTATGGACGAGGTGGAAAAGGGGACTCTAAACATTTATGATCCCGAGAATTGGGGTGCCATTTCTCAAAAATTTAGAGATTATATTGTAGAAAAAGGTCCACAAAGAGAAGATGTGAAGTTCAATTTTCCGAGAAGTGGTGGTAGGCGTTTTGCTTGTTCTTATTACACGCGCTTGTTGAGCAATGGGGAGACACAAGAGAGGAAATGGTTAGTTTATTCGATAAGAAAGGACATGATGTTTTGCTTTTGTTGTAAATTGTTCAAGGAACGAGACAACAATACTCAATTGGTTAATGAAGGATACAAAGATTGGGGAAATGTAGGTAGGTTACTCAAACTCCATGAAAGTAGTGATGTTCACGTGAAGTGCATGAGGAGTTGGGTTGAATTGGAAAAAAGGTTTCGAACGAATACAACAATTAATCGTGATTTACAAGAAAAAAAATGATCGAAGAGAGGGAGCAGTGGAGTGAAGTGTTAACAAGAATATTGGCGATTGTGAAAACACTTGCAAGATGTAATTTGGCATTCCGTGGAAGTAGTGAGAAGATTGACGAAGAGAACAATGATAATTTTTTGTGTTTTATTGAAATGATTGCCGAATTTGATCCAATAATGAGGGAGCACCTTCGTCGCATTCAGAAGAAAGAAACAAGGAAGCATTATCTTAGCCACAAGATTCAAAATGAAATGATCCTTTTGTTGGCGGATGAAGTAAAAAGTGTGATTCTCAAGAAAGTCAAGAAAGCAAAATACTATTCCATCATTCTTGATTGTACTTTGGATATTAGTCACCAAGAGCAAATGTCCCTTGTGACGGTGTGTGGACGTCTCGGTAACTTCGTCTAAGGTCGAGGAATTCTTTATTGAGTTTATAAAGGTGGATGATACATTGGGATAGGGACTTTTTGAGACTCTCGAAAGTATTTTGGCTAAATTTGAACTTGATATTGATGATATAAGAGGGTAAGGATATGACAATGGGTCGAATATGAAGGGGAAAAATAAAGGTGTGCAAAGAAGATTGCTGGACATCAATCCTAGAGCAGCTTACATTCCTTGCGGTTGTCATTCTCTTAACCTTACCCTTTGTGATATGACTCATTGTAGTACTCCCACTATTTCTTTCTTTGGAGTAATACAATGTATTTATACGTTGTTTTCATCTTCAACCAAGAGGTGGAGTATTTTTAAGGAAACGGTTAAAGGTCTTACGCTTAAACCATTGTCGCAAACTCGTTGGGAAAGCCACTTCGAAAGTGTGAGAGCTATAAGGTTTCAAGCTCCTCAAATAAGAGATGCCCTAATTAACTTGGCCGATATTAGTGACGATCCTAAGGCAAAAAGTGAAGCCGAGTCTCTTGCAACCGAGCAAATGGAGAATTTTGAGTTCTTGCTTGGAATGATTATTTGGCACAAGTTGTTGTCTCGAGTCAATGCGGTGAGTAAAACCTTGCAAACCGAGGACATGCACCTTGAGGTTGCATTGACTCAATTGAAAGAACTTCTCTCTTTTTTTCAAATGTATAGGGAAACGGGATATGAGGGGGCCTTGATAGAAGCTAATGTTTTTGCTATTGAGATGGGTATTGAACCAAAATTTTCTAATAAGTGTCCTCATGTTAGAAAGAAGCAATATGGTGAAAGCACTAGCAAAAATGTGATCATGTCACGCGAAGAATCATTTAGAGTTTGTTACTTCATAGTTGTGATAGATAATGCTTTGGCTTCATTCCGAAGTAGATTTGAACAATTTGAAATGTACCAAAAAAATTTTGGGTTCTTGTTTGATATGAGGAAGTCAAAGGTATTGAGTGATGAGTGTTTGGAGTCATCTTGTCATAATTTGGAAATGTATCTGAAAAAGATATGGTTTTAGATATATACGGAGGAGACTTGTTTGTGGAATTAAAACAGTTGAGGGAGATGTTACCACAAAGAGAAATGAAGATAATTGAAATGTTGAACTATTTGAAGGAGATGGATGGTTGTTATCCGAATGTATTGATTGCTTATAGGATATCACTCACTATACCCGTAACCATTGCTTCTGCAGAAAGAAGCTTCTCCAAGTTGAAGTTGATCAAGTCGTACCTTCGGTCTACCATGTTGCAAGATAGATTGAGCGGGCTAGCTATGCTATCTATTGGGCGTGGTTTGGTGCAAGAGCTTGATTACAAGAAATTGATTGGTGAATTTGCTTCTAAGAAAGCAAGTAGAGTAGTATTAAAGAAGTGAATATATTGTATTTTTCTTGGAGTTTGACATATTGTCATGTTTAGAGCATTACTAAAGAACTCTATTGTTTTGAACTTTTGTAGAATGAAGCAAATCAACTATGTTTGGAATTAAAATATATTTATCAGACTTTTCTCTTTGTTTCATAGCCTATGCGAAGCGAATATTAATTTTTTGTTAACTTTTTCTTTTAATATCTAATTTACAGGAGAACAGTAAGGACATCCAGATTTGGGATAGAGGTGTTTCATATATTCAAGGTGAGCAACAATACATGTGTACTTTTTTTATTTTATATTGCGTGACTGGAACTTATATTTTATTTATAGACTAGGTTTGCCCGTTGACACGTGCCTACGGCACGTATTCGGAACGGTGCATCTTATTTGATCATATAAAATAGTTTTGGAGGTCTAGCAAATTAATTGAAGTAGCAAACATATTATATGAGAAACTTTTGGGGATCCGGCAAAAAACATATTATATGATTTTTTTGATTTTGTTTTTGAATTATTTTTAAAGTTTTTAAAGTTTTTAATTTTTTTAGGTTTTTAATTTTTTAATTTTTTAATTTTTTTAAAATTTTTATTTTCTTAATGTTTTGAATAGAAGGAGGGAGAGAGAGAGAGAGGAAATATAATAATTAAATGAATATAGGAGTTGTTTTGGGTGGGGGATTTGAATTTGAGTTTTGGGGGAAAACTTTTGGGAGGAAAAAATATGTTTTGTGAGGTTAGATCTGGACCTTTAATTTTTGGGGGATTGAAGGAGAGTCACTTGATAGCTTTCTTTGTGTTTTATTATATAGATTACTTAATTTTGAGTTAGCTGTAAACTGATTGTTCTTGACAACTTGTGCTTCTTGTTTATTGTTGACATGTAAAGTTTACCATTATTTGGAAATATATAGAGTAAAATTTAGGGGCCTGAAGCTTACCATGTCAAGTTTATTGCCAAGATTGCTCTTGCTCGACTAATTTACTATTGTGGTGGATCAGTTTACGGTGAGAACATGGGTATACTATATGTATCAGATAATCATGATGCATGCAAAAATCTCACTGCACAGATTTTAAACAATTTAATCATAAACAAGATTTTTTATGCAATATGTTTAAATGAGTTCAGTTTAAAAGTTATTACTTTGGAGTCCGTTCAAGTAAAACTGAAAAAATTCTAATAAGGAGATTTTTTTATCATTCTTGATGATGTATATGATACGGGGGCCTTGTGGGAGAAACTTCGGTCTTCTTTGATCAATGCAACTTATGGAGGTGTAGTTTTGGTAACAACTCAGAGTCGAAGAACTGCAGAAATTATAGGCACAGTTACACCCATAGTTTTGATGTTTTTAGAGGAAAGTGAGTATGAGAAATTACTTGAACATTTTGCATTTGGTGAAAAGATGATTGATGAAACAAAACATACAGAATTGCAATCAAATGGTAGAGACATATCTAGTAAGCTGCAGGGTCCCCTTTGCAGGGAAGGTATTGGGAAGTTTACATAGGTGGTTTCTCACATCTCAGACATTTTGATCTCTCCTGTGCCCGATATTTATACTTGTCATCTTTAAGTAGGCTGTTCCATCTTCAAGTATTGAATCTTCGAAGGAGTCAATTTAGTCAATTCCCCGATGGCATAAGGAGTCTAATCAATTTACAAAATTTATACGGAGATGGTGATACCCACTCTTTGATTGCTGTCATTGGAAAACTAACATGCCTTCAGGGGTTAATAGGAATTCCGTAATAAAATTTCAGTTTATGTCTTTTAGTAGTGTTGCATACGCCAAACATGAATTATCAATTTATTTCTAAACATTTAATGAAAATATATATTTCATGTAGAAGATGTACTGGTATGTGCAGCGGATTGTGTTTTAGATGCAAGTGGGCCTAATTTGAAAAACCAAATCAGCTCCTCTATTCCACCGTAAAATTATTGTGCTTCTTGAATGATGGGGACTTGATTATTTTTTTTCTAATACATAAATCGTTTTTTCTTTTTCTTTTTTGGGTATATGTGGGGCCCATTTTTAAGAGTTTGCTTCAGATCTCTAAAATTCTAGGGACGGCCGTGCTTCTCATTTTCCATCCCTGCCATATCAAGGAAGGATATGGCAGAGGTTAGGAAGGAGAAGGCAGAACCGGGAGGGGAGGCAGTACAGAGAGCACGTGCGAGGGCAAAGACAGGGGCAGGATGGCTGGTAAAGGGGGAAGGCGAGGAGGTGCCACATGTGGTGATTCCATAGCTGAAGCCGGCAACGGTGAGCACGTACATTAAGATAGTTAATTAATTAATTAATTAAGAAATATATTGGATGGTTGAAGTAGGAAAGAGGGCGAGGGAGGCTTTTAAAGGCGCCGGCCGGTCAAATTATTGCAATGGGGAGGAAAGTCGATCGATGACGATGACGATGACGATGACATGTCCTCTCGTAATTAATAATGAAGGCAAGGCAATCCGGTAGTTAGGAGTTAGGACTTAATTAGTAGTAATAACTAATAACTGGGTGGTGGTGGTGGATTGCTGGTTTCGATCGGCCCCAGTTTTAGAAGCTTCTCTGCTTCGAAATAAGTGTGCTTGGGTTTGAATGGCAGATCCAGCTAATATTGGGTTAGGTTTTGAAGGGAATGGAAGGGAGGGAGGGAGGCAAGTAAAATCAAGTAGCTAGTAGTAGCTTTCAAATTGTCCCAAAGTCCGACATATCTCTAGTCATTCGCCTCAAAATTTTCTAAATTTGGCTTTTAAAAATAAAAATTTTTAAGTTGGACATGTAGTAGTTGAAATTCAAAATTTAGTTTAATGGTGGATGATCATTTTATTTTTGAATCTCAGCCGTTGGTTAAAAAAAAAAAATCGAAAACATATATAAAAAATTTTTGTACGCATACGAACACATAATAATTCCTGTAGGCCTATTCCATCTCATCCCTTGATCAAATAATCAAACAAATCTCAAATTAACTTTATATGTATAAATAATCCTATAGGCTCTATTTCATAGAAATTAAAATTATAAAATGGGGACAAAATTTTTGGGACGATGTTGCGTCCGTTGCCTTTTTTTTTTTCAGGCACAAAATGATTTTGCGTCCGACACATTTTTTTTTAATAAAAAAGTCATTGGACACAAGCTCATCTTGCGTCCGACCTGTTTTTTTTATATTAAATTTATTTCTCAAACGCAAGATCATCTTTGATCTTGTGTCCGAGACAATTTTTTTAGAACGGAAGTCAGATGATCTTGGGATCTGTTACCGCTGATTTCGGTGTGGGGGTAAACAGATAGAATTTGTGAGCTCGAGAAAAACCTGAACAGTTGACTCAAGCCTTCTTGCTCCTGCCGCAACCTGCAAGGAAGTGCGAGATACCGGGGTTGATTCCGGCGACGCACCCTCCGACGCTCTAGTCAGTAATCAGAAGAGATTAAGAAAGAGCTTAAAGTGGCGAAAAAGTGATTAACCTGGTCATGGTGGTAGAGGGGTGGTATTTATAGTCGCCAGGGAAGCCGTTTAAGGGTCTGATTTCCTGTGTAACAGCCGGGAGCAAAATCCTCAGTCTGTTTAGGAAATCTTTCCTTGATTCCCGGTGGGAGCAAATCAGGGCCGTTGATTTGGCCAAATCAGGGATCCTGATTTGTCTCTCGTTGGTTTGGGTTCGCCTGGGGTCGGGACCCGTACCCAATAGGTGTGGATCCGTTCGCGGGTTATTGGATCTGTGAGAAGGAGATTCAGTACCCGCCTTGGATCCACTTGTATGTGAAATTACCATTTTACCCTCGAGCATCAAGATTCGTGCCCAATCTGGACGGTTCCGATTTAACCCCATTTTTAGCCATATCACGAGCCCCCCACTCCTAAAGACTGAGCGTGATCAGCCTTTGAGGAGTAGTTTGACTGTTTTGGTGGCTAGCAGAGTTGTATCGGAGTCCATATGGAGGACTTAGAATCTCGAAGGGGGTAGTGAGGTAACTTTTTGATGCCATGTGCTGTTTCCTAGCCATATCGAGTATTTGACGGCCTTTATTTATTTTTTCGGATTATTTACTTAATTTTGCGATGTGTTTACTAATCGTTCGGGGGCTTTAACAGTGCATTCTAGGCGATAATTGTCCGAATTTTTAATTATTTTCTAGAATTTTTAGTTAATTTTCCCGAATTTTTAGCAATTTTTTCGCAATTTTTAAATAAATAAAACGATTTAAATAAATAAAAAATGATTTTTAATACCGATTTATGACGTGGCTCGATCTGAGCCGTTGATCATGGTCGAGCTCGAATTTCTGAGAGATCCATTGGCTGTTATCGCTCGGAAGCTTTTTTCTCCGTTTACGAGCTCGGAAAGGCACTTGCTCGGCTGCCGACCGAAGACAGGGGGTCTCGGCAGGCCGAGCGACGTGGCGCAATCTGAGCCGCCGGATGATGGTGTGAATCCCAAGAAAACGCTATCTTGTCTTTTAGTGCACGCGGCACAATCTGGACCGTTCATCATCAAGAGCACGAATTTCTGGGAGATCCAACGGTCGAAGTGGCTCGGTGTCTTTTTTCTTTGTTTGCGAGCTCGGGAAGGCACTTGCTCGGCCGCCGACCGGAGAGTGGGGGTCTCGGCAAATCCGAGCGACGTGGCGCAATCTGAGCCGTTGGATGACGACGCGCATCTCAAGATGGGCACATTTTTCAAGAAAACACTATCTTGTCGTTTAGTGTTCTCGGCGAGATCTGGGCCGTCTGATCGAGATCAGGCGCGATTTTTGAGGAGAAAGTGAGTTTTCTCCGTTTGCGAGCTCGGGAAGGCACTTGCTCGGCCGCCGACCAGAGAGTGGGGGTCTCGGCAAATCCGAGCGACGTGGCGCAATCTGAGCCGTCGGATGACGACGCGCATCTCAAGACGGGCACATTTCTCAAGAAAACACTATCTTGTCGTTTAGTGTCCTCGGCGAGATCTGGGCCGTCTGATCGAGATCTGGCGCGATTTTTGAGGAGAAAGTGAGTTTTCCCCATTTGCGAGCTCGGAAAGGCACTTGCTCGGATGCCGACCAAAGAGATGGGGTCTCGGTAGGTCGAGTGACGTGGCGCGATCTGTCTCGAGATGATCCTGTTCCCAAGGGCATTAATGGTGCCTTGGGGTTTGTGTGGCGTTCCACCTTCCCCAGGTCATTAAGGATAATTTCTCCAATTAATGCATGGCATTTCAACTTCCGAGGGTCATAATGGTTGGTTCTTGGAGGGTAGGCTATAAGTACTCCATTCCCCTTGTTATTTCAGTCGCAGCAATGTTGAGTTTTAGACCTCGGTGGTGTCTGCTTCTGGCGGACGCCAGTCTTGTGGAGTCTTAACCTTGATAGGTTCGGAGGGGTGGTCACTCTACTGCCTTCTTCTTCTCCCGTTCCTGACGGCCCGCATTGTGGGTGTCAGGGTCGGGGGAGAACGAGGCAGGAGTAGTGACGACTGTGATCCGAACCCGAGGTATGAGTCGCTCCGGGATGATGGGTGGTCGTTCTTCCACCGAGGTCTTCTGCCGACTCCGGCTGTCCCGAGGTAGGTGGCGGGGTCGGAGGAGATCATGGTGGAAGAGGTGACGATCCAAATTCGGCCCCGGGGGAGATCATGGCTCGGACTTCCGGACCATTGGTGAGATTGAGGGGGAAGAAATAAAGGGCGTTCCGAGCTTGTTGTTTGCAACTGTGAAGGCTCTGTTGCCAGAGTCCTCTACCAGGCCGAACCTTCACCGTTGCAATCAACTAGCTCTGAATGGTGCGCTTCTCCCGATCTCTGAGTGTTGATCTGCTTTCGACCGGGGCCCGTGGGTCGGCGGAATACCGACCGAGACCCGGGTCCTGGGGGGTGCTCACCGAGGGCGGTACCTTAAAACTTTGAATCAAAACTTTTTCTGGTTTCTTCAGACAGAGGTGAGGTATGGAGGAGGTATAGGCAATCCGAGCGAGTTGGCACAATTTGAACCGTTGGATGGCGGCTCGCATCTCGAGACGGGCGCATTTCTCAAGAAAACACTATCTTGTCGTTTAGTGTCCTCGGCGAGATCTGGGCTGTCTGATCGAGATCATGCACGAAAGTTGAGGAGAAAGTGCGTTTTCTCCATTTGCAGGCTCGGAAAGGCACTTGCTCGGAGACCGACCGGAGTCTGTGCAATCTGGCTCGGATTGCGTGTGGCTCGGATTCAGATCCCATTGTGCCGAGCTGGTTGACTTGGTGAGGAAGGCAGTTGTGTTGGGCCTTCGCGACGTTTTGAGAGCAACCCAAAAGTCGCACTTATTCGTTTGGAAGTCCAAGGGACGTTCCATTTTTACTATAAATCTTCACCCCCCCTTAGACCAAGACTCATTTTTTACTTTTACTCTCTCTCTCTTCAGTTCTCACTTTGCCTTCGAAGTTTTCAGCTCTCTGGTGGCGGTGCTAGCTGTCGCGGTAGCGTTCCTTGCCTCCGGTGAACTTTCCGACCGTACCTATCACTTCAAGGTCAGTCTCTTTCCCTTCTCTTTTAGAAAAAATGGTTAAGATCACGGATGAGACCCCCGCCTCGGAGCAAGCCGTTGGCCGAGGGGATAAGGGGAAGGAGGTAGTGGAGCCGAGCGATCAGAATGTCGTTCGTCCGGACAGAGAGGGCGAAGTGGCCGAGTTGCCTAAGGAGGTTGCGGCGGTGTCCCGGGAGGGCAAGGCCGTGGTCACGATCGTGGAAACGCCGAAGACGGCGGGAGCGTTCGGTCGGCAGCCCATTTCTCTGTCGAGCGTGGGAGGCGTACGGGACTACGCCGAGGACACCTTGGAGAGAGTGACCCAAGGCACGGCTAAGTTGGTGGAAGAGAACGAGCCGAGGGAGCTGTCCGAGGTGGACCATACCATATCGTCTCTCACCGAGGGTGATCTTCACCTGATCCGAGAGGGCTTCCGGATCCCTGCCGACTATGGACTGCTCCTCCCCGGGCCGAGTTTCCGAGCCAACACAAAGTCCTCGTCGGACGTGTGCGTCTTTCCGGTCGACTCCCTTATTGCCGGACTCCGCTTTCCCCTCCACCCGTTCGTGGTTGATGTCCTGACATGGTACGGTTTGAGCCCCGCCCAGCTGATGCCGAACACATGGAGGCACGTCATGGCATTCGTCCTCCGATGTCAAGAGGTTGGTGCCAAACCGAGTATGTTCCTCTTTCGGAGCCTCTACCGACCTTGTCAGCCAAGGCGAGACGAACAAAGGTTCTATCTTTCGCCCCGGACGGGCGTGAAGCTGATCGAGAATCCGGACTCGATCAAACATTGGAAGGAGAAGTACTTCCTCATCCGAGCCCCTGCGCCGTGGGTGATACCGACGGTTTGGGCAAAGGAAGGTCTGCCCAAGCAGACCAAGAAGGAGGCGGCGCTGAGTGATGAGGAGGCGGAGGTCCAGAAGAAGCTCCTCGCCCTGCCAGCGCTAAGCTGGAAAGAAATTACCGAGGGGGATCTGTTCCGAGGGGGTCTCAGTCCGATCGACCCTAGTATGCTTCTGGTATTTATACTCTTTGCTTAAAGTTCATGAAAATTTTTCTAAGTTTTTTCATTCGGCTTGTGCAGAGACGATGAAGCTGGATTACAAAGCTCTGGTGGCGAAGGGCCGGTCGGAGCAGGAGGCGAAGAAGAAGAGGCCTTCGGCAGGGCCTCAAGACAGCCGAGCCTCGAAGAAGCCTACGGTCGAGAAGGCTGCCGACCAACCGAAGGTCGCGGTCCTCGAGCAGGGGGAGATCAGGGTCCTCGACTCTCCTGCCTCGGGTGCGCCGACACCGCCTTCGAAGGGGGATGCTCCCGGTTCGTCGAGCGGTGCGTTCGGCGTGAAGGAGGTGTTGTCCCTCCAGGTTCCGTCCCTCACTGCCGAGGCGGAGAAGATTTTGACCGAGCGTCATAAGCAGATCTTCATTCCTGACTGGCAGGTGATGAACGTCGACGGTTTCTTGGGCGACGGCAACATCTGCATGGAGGCGGTGAGGCATCTGCCGACCCCAAAGGACCGAGCGACCATGAAGGTCGGGCTAGCAGGGGACGCCGTGATGCAGATTGCTCGAAACACTATGTCGGTAAGTAGGCCGAGCTCTCCCTCATCAAAATTTCTTCCTTAGAATTTCTTCTAAGTCCTTGGGTTCGGATTTTAATCTGCTGTTCTTTTTCAGACCCTCTGCCACTTCAACTTCCTGGTCGAGGAGTTTGCGAACAAGGAGCAGGAGAACGAACGGGAGAGGGCGGAGCGCGTCAAGGCCACGCAGCTTCTTGATGCCGAGCAGCTCCTCTCGACGAAGAGGGGTGCTGAAGTGAAGGGGCTGGAGCGGCAGCTGGCCAACGCCATTCAGCTGTCGAAGGACGCGGCGGCCAAACTTGAGGCCTCGGAGAAAAAGGCTGCCGAGCTGAAGGAGGCACTGGCCAACGCTCGGTCGGAAGCTGAGAAGGCTCGGAAGAGAGCCGACAAGATCATGGCCAAACACCAGAAGAAGGTGAAGAAGGTGAGGAAGGCCGTGCAGGAGGAGGCCGCGCAGCACATGCTCCAGAACATGGAGGATGCCTATGGTCGAGCCCTGCTCCACGTAGCCGCCAAGAACCCGGGCTTCGACACGTCCTCCTACCACTTTTACGACCCCGTGGATGAGGAGGAGGGTGTTCCCGAGGGGTTGCTCGACCCCACGGGAGAGACGGAAGGCGTCGAAGGCCCAGGGGAGACCGAAGCCGAGGGCAAGGAGGAGGACGACTCCGAGGAGGAGAGCGGGAGCGAGGACGGAGGCGAGGGCGATGGCGAGGACAAGGCCCGGGGGTCGACGGACCCTAACGACAAAAAGGTCGACCCCTGACTCGGTTGTCTTTTTTAGTCCCTTTTTTTTTGTAAGCCTAACTGCGGACTGGCCACCGCTTGTGTAAAACTTTCACCTCGGTTTTGAATGAAAACATTTTGTTTGGCAAAAATTTATCCAAGTGTTGAGCCTCGGATTTGCGTGTGACTAGTTGTAGATGTTTCCGTGTATTGTCCCATCGGATTTTATCTCCGCTTTTCAGGTGAAGTTCGGTCCGATCACGGAGGTTGTATACCTTCGGAAGGAGCTGGCGAGAACGAAGGGTGAGCTCTTGCACAGCCGGCAGAATCGGTTTCTTCTGCTCGGAAAGCTGGAGGAGACGAAGGCAGCTGTGCGGAGGTATTGTAGCGAGCTGTGGCAACTGCGGAAGTACCCCCAAGCCCCTTGTCCCGAAGGCGAAGTCGAGCGGCTCCGTAGAGAGCTCACTGCCGCCGAGCAGAAGAATGACGACCTTTTGGCTGAGGTCCAACACTTGGAATTAGCGGAGAAAGAACGCTCGGCGGCGGAAGAGAAACTGACTTCCGAGCTGGAGAAGGCGTCGACCGAGCGCAAGAGGCTATTGGCCGAATTCGACAGGATCAGAAGGATCATGATAGATAGGGGGATCGAGGTCATCCACTTCCGACGGCTTGCTACTGATGGCGCCACCGTCTCTGGCTCGTCAAGACCCTCTCGTCCGAAGAAGATGGCGAAGGACGACGCGTTGAGAGACAGAATCATTGAACTGGAGGAAGAGGTCGCGTCGCTCAAGCCTGTGCCGGAGAGGGCTAACGTCCACAGTACGTCATGTACTCGTGAAGAGAGCGAGAGGGGGATTTCTTTTTACGAACTTGCGACACGCTCGCCTATGACCAGACGGAGTCCAGCCGACGCTCAGAGAAGTGCGGCCGTCTCGTCGAGCGAGGCCTCGGTCGGCGCCGCAGTTAGGGCCAGCAGCGAAGGGGGGTCGCGCTTCGTTGGTTTAGGATCGAGCTCGGAGGGCAGGCCTCGTCGTCCTCTCGTTTCCTTAAACCGAAGCATTCCCCTTCCGAAGAGAACCTGATCATGTCGCTTCATGTCCCTTCTGATTTGTTGTAAAACGTTGTTGTAGGGTCGGTTCGGCCGTGTGTAACACTATTATGTCTGAATGCGAATTTGAGAGTTTCTTTAGAAAATCTCCAAGTGTTGGACTTCAGCAGTGTATTGAAATTTTGCTGTTCGTTTTCCCTTCTTTTCAGCTCGAGACGGCCGACCTATATGCTGAATCCCACGGTTCGGATGATGACTCTGAATCCGAGGCCACTTCTGGGGCGGCGGCTCTGAATCCCAGGAGCATTGAGCTGGAGTTATGCCGAGCTGAGAGCGAGCGGGCACATCTTTCGTCCGTCCTCGACCTTCGGGAAGCCGAGATCCGACGCCTGGAGAATAGGATCGCCGAGTTAAGCCCCGCAGGAGGGGATGAGGATTCGCAAACCGCTTTCAGCAACGCTCTTCGGGTCAAGTGTATTCGGCACAACCAGTCGAAGATCATAGCCGAGCGGGACGATTTGCTCTCGGAGATTCGACACTTGCAGACTGTGGTAGCGAAGCTCCAGAAAAAATGCAGGGGAGCCATTGGCCGAGGAGGACGGACAGTCGACCGAACAGTCTAGTGAAGATTTTTCCATATGAGGACCAAGTATAGTGGGTCGGCGTCGTGTATTTTGTTTGCAAACACTTTGTAACCATGGAAAAGATGTGTTTTGTAATATGGCCTGGTTGTTGAATAAAATATCTTTCATTGCTCTGCATATTTGTCTTGCTTATATCTGTGTTGGTCGCGCCGAGATCTTTGAACCGAGCGTGTTAGTTCCTTCGGCGAGAGTGTTGAACCGAACGGGTTCCTATGAGTACAGAATTTTGTCGTTTAGCGACTCTGACAAGGTACGGCACGAATTCCTAGGCGGCTCTGTCCCCAAGAAAGCGCTATCTTGTCGTTTAGCGCAGGTGGCAAGATCTGAGCCGTTGAACGTAGGCACGAATCACGAGGAGGCTCAGTTCCCAAGAAAACGTTATCTTGTTGTTTAGCATCGGTGGCAAGATCTGAGCCGTCTGATCGAGATCAAGCACGAAAGTTGAGGAGAAAGTGAGTTTTCTCCGTTTGCGAGCTCGGGAAGGCACTTGCTCGGTAGCTGACCGAAGGCGTAGGGCTTCGGGCTTCGGCTATTAGGCAGGAGTGCTCGGATTATGTGGCCGAACGTAGCTTCGGTGTCCCTCCACTGACGGAGCAGAGGGGTGGACCACTCCCAGTTTTCCGCGAAGCGAGCTTGGGGGACTCCGGGACCATCGTTGTAGTTCAATGGTTGTGGGAGCAATTCCGAACGGCGATCTACCCCTGGCTCGTCCGGAGGCGAGCCGGGGAGGTAAAGTCGAGCCGAGTGTTGGACTCCGAACCATCGGTGTAGTTCAACGGTTGTGGGAGCAATTCCGAACGGCGATCTACCCCTGGCTCGTCCGGTGGCGAGCCGAGGGAGTAAAGTCGAGCCGAGTGTTGGACTCCGAACCATCGGTGTAGTTCAACGGTTGTGGGAGCAATTCCGAACGGCGATCTACCCCTGGCTCGTCCGAAGGCGAGCCGAGAAGGTAAAGTCGAGCCGAGTGTTGGACTCCGAACCATCGGTGCAGTTCAACGGTTGTGGGAGCAATTCTGAACGGCGATCTACCCCTGGCTCGTCCGGAGGCGAGCCGAGGAGGTAAAATCGAGCCGAGTGTTGGACTCCGAACCGTCGGTTTAGTTCAACGGTTGTGGGAGCAGTTCCGAATGACGGTCTACCCCTGGTTCGTCCGGGGACGAGCCGAGGAGGTGAGGTCGAGCCGAACGTGGACTCCGAACCATTGGTTGAAATCACAATTTAAAAAGCAGGTGATAAGAGGGGAGAGAAACATGCGAATTCACAAACACGAAAGAGCTTTCTTTATTGATAATCGACGGCGAACCATTTTACATAGTACAATTTATGAAAATAGGTCACAAGTCGGAGGACTGGAATGGCTCGATATCCCATGATACTTAGAGTGGCGCCGGAGCGCTTTCTTGGTATTTTAGGAGGTGGTCGGCATTCCAGGTCCTCGGAAGCTCTCTGCCCTCTAGGTCTTCAAGACGATATGTTCCGGGCCGAACTACCTTTGTGATCCTGTACGGCCCTTCCCAGTTCGGAGCCAGCTTGCTCTTCTGACTGGGGAAGGATATGGCTAGCTTTCTCAAGACCAAATCTCCTTGCTTAAGGTTGGCGGGTCGGACCTTTTTGTTGTATGCCAGTTCAACCCTTCTTCGGTAAGTCTGCTGCCGAATTGATGCCCTTTCCCTCAGTTCATCTATCAGGTCTAAGTCTGCTCTGAGGTCCCTGGCATTCTGTGCTTCGTCATAGGCTGTGAGCCGAGGGGAAGGTATTCCGACCTCGAGAGGTATCACGACCTCGGACCCATAGGTGAGGTTGAAAGGGGACTCGCCTATGGGGGTCCGCTTGCTCGTGCGGTAGTTCCATAGGACGTTGGGGAGTTGGTCGACCCATAAGCCCTTGGAACTTTTGTCTAGCCTTTTCTTGATGCCGGCGAGGATCTGCCGATTAGCATTTTCTGCCTGTCCGTTCGACTGAGGGTGGGAGATGGACGAGAAGCGCTGCTGGATGGCTAGGTCGTCGCACAGAGCTCGGAATGCTGTGCCAGTGAACTGAGTCCCGTTGTCCGTCACGAGGACGCGGGGGACGCCGAACCTACAAATGATGCTCTTCCAGAAGAACTGTACCACCTTGTTCTCGGTTATAGTGGCGAGGGGCTCGGCCTCGATCCACTTCGAGAAGTAGTTGATGGCTACGACCAAGAACCTGAACTGACCCGGAGCCGGAGGGAAAGGCCCTAGTAAATCCATCCCCCACATTGCAAAGGGGATGGGACTTGATAGGGAGGCGAGGTTGGCCTGAGGGAGGCGACAGATGCGGGAGTGTCTCTGACAAGAGCTGCATTGCCGAACGTGTCGCTCGGCGTCTTGAAGGAGGGTCGGCCAGAAGTACCCATAATTCAAAGCTTTTCGGGCCAAGGACCTAAATTCTGAGTGTGCCCCTCCGATGCCTTCATGGAGCTCCTGTAGGGCATATTCGGCCTGCTCCGGAGAGAGGCACCTTAGGTACGGTCGGCCGTCTATTTGAGAGAAAGAGCGTTTGTATAAGATGCCCTCGATCAAGACATACCGCTTGGCCCGAGTTCTGACTCGGCGCGCCTCTTTGGGGTCTTTGGGTAGGAGTCCGTCCCTTAAGAACTCCACCAAAGGCTTCATCCAGTTATCTTGTAGCATGACCGGCAACGATTCCGCCGAGCCAGGTGTCTCGTCTTCGATGCTCGGCTTAGAGAGGACTTCGATCAGTACGGTCTGTTCGAGACCTTGCAGTGAGGACGAGGCCAATTTGGAGAGGGCATCGGCCTGTGAGTTCTCTTCACGAGGGACCCGCTGGATGAGCGCCTCCTCGAACCGGCTCATGAGGGCCCGAACCTTAGCGAGGTACGTCGCCATCCGCTCGTCTCGAGCCTTGTACTCGCCCAAGACTTGGTTCACGATGAGCTAGGAATCGCTGTGGATTCGGAGGCGCTGCGCCCCAGCACTTCGTGCAAGTCCGAGTCCAGCAATGAGTGCTTCGTACTCTGCCTCATTGTTCGAGGCCTTGAAGTTCATGCGAATCGCATACTGGAGGACGAAGTTGTCAGGGCCGTTCAGGATGATGCCGGCGCCGCTTCCTTCATTACAGGAGGATCCGTCCACGAAGACTGTCCAAATGGGGGGTTTATTCAGGATGTGACCGACCTCAGGGATAGTGGACTCTACGATGAAGTCGGCGAGTGCCTACACCTTAATTGCCGTCCGAGGCTGATAAGAGATGTCATGCTGACTCAGCTCTATGGACCACTTCATCAGCCGGCCCGAGGTCTCAGGCTTGTAGAGGATCTGCTTTAGGGGTTGGTCGGTGAGGACGACGATCGAGTGGGACTGAAAGTATGGCCGAAGCTTCCTCGCCGCTGTGACTAGGGCGTAGGCCATCTTCTCTATCTTCGGATAGCGGAGCTTGGCGTCCCGAAGCACTTTGCTCACGTAGTAGATGGGTCTTTGGGACCGGTCCTCCTCTCTTATCAAGACAGCGCTCAAGGTCTGCTCGGAAGCAGCCAAGTAGACGAAGAGAGTCTCGCCTGGGACCGGTTTGCTGAGCAGAGGGGGGTTCACCAAGTAGGCCTTCAGTTGGTCGAACGACTCCTGTTGTGGTTGGCCCCATTCAAAACCCTTAGCCCCCCTGAGTGCTTTGAAGAAGGGGAGGCACTTTTCCCCCGACTTCGAGAGGAACCGTCCGATGGCGGCGAGCCGACCGGTAAGCTTCTGCACCTCTTTGATGTTCCGAGGCGGGGCCATGTCTAATATGGCCTTAATCTTCTCGGGATTAGCTTCGATTCCTCGTTGGCTCACCATGAAGCCGAGGAACTTTCCCGAAGAGACCCCGAACGCACACTTGTTCGGGTTCAGCCGCATGCTGTGCCTTCTCAACACGTCGAAGGCCTCCTGGAGGTCGGCCACATGATCAGTGCCTCGGACGCTTTTGACGAGCATGTCGTCAACGTACACCTCCATGTTCTGGCCTATCTGGTTCTGGAAGACCTTGTTGACGAGGCGCTGGTAGGTGGCGCCCGCGTTCTTCAAGCCGAACGGCATGACCCGGTAGCAGTAGAGGCCTTGGTCGGTGACGAAGGAGGTCTTCGGAATGTCCGGAGGGAACATTTGGATTTGATTATAGCCGGAGAAGGCATCCATGAAGCTGAGGAGCTCATGGCCCGAGGTGGCATCAATGAGGGTGTCGATGTTTGGAAGAGGGAATGGGTCCTTCGGACACGCCTTATTCAGGTCGGTGAAGTCAATGCATATTCTCCAGGAGCCGTTCGACTTCTTGACCATTACAACATTGGAGAGCCACTCGGGGTAATTTACCTCCTGTATGAACTTGGCCTTCAGCAGTTTATCCACCTCCTCCTTGATGGCCTGCTGTCGCTCGGGAGCGAACTTTTGCCTCTTCTGCTGAACCGGTTTGCACCCCGGTTCGACACTTAGGCGATGGACGAGCAGTTCCTCGTAGATGCCGGGCATGTCCGCGGCCGACCATGCAAACAAGTCTCGGTTATCCCGGATGCATTTAATCAGGTCCGAGCACAGTGCGGTCGGCAAGGATTTGCTGATTAGGAACTTCCGGCTCGGGTCCTCGTCCGAGAAGAGCACTTCTTCTAACTCATCCGCCGGCTCGGACGTTGGCCGAGCTTTCGGCTCGGGGATTTCTAGTGTCTCGAGCGAGAGCACTGGTCCCCCGGTGGAAGTCATATAGCACTTTCGGGCTGTTTCTTGGCTTCCCCTGACTTCCCCTACTCCCGACCGAGTGGGGAACTTCATTTTCAAATGGTACGCCGAGGGGACAGCTTCCAAGGCGGCTAGGCCGGGTCGGCCTAGAATGACATTATACGCTGTCGGGACGTCAACGACCATGAAGTCCATCGGCTCGGTCCGGGTAGTAGGGGTGCTTCCCGCGGTTACATCCAGGGTTATCACCCCCTCGACAGTTACCGGGACCCCCGTGAACCCGTGGAGTGTGTAACCGGCCGGCTTGAGACGGTCCCGGGACAGCTGCAGGCCTCGAAAGGCCGAGAGGAAGAGAATATTGACCGAACTCCCATTGTCTACTAAGATCCTCTGCACCTTGAAGTTGGCCATGCGGAGGTCGATGACGAGGGCGTCACAGTGTGGGGTTCAGACCCCTTCGAGGTCTGCATCGGAGAAAGACACAGGGACGTCGAGACCTTTGGGGGGAGGGGCGCTGTGAACCGAGTTGACCTCTCGGACGAAGGCCTTCCGAGAGGAATTAGAGGAGCCTCCCATGGGGCCTCCGTGGATCAGGTGCAGAATCCGTTCTTCCTCGAACTCGGGTGTCTCCTCGCATCGCTCGGAACGCTTGTTAGCCCCCCGAGGGGGAGGGGAGTTGCGATCCGCCCGATCGTTAGCCTTCACGAATTTAGCCAACTGCCCCCTCCGGATGAGGGCTTCTATCTCATCTTGCAATGCCCGGCAGTTGTTCGTGTCGTGGTCGTGATCCCGATGGTAACGACACCATTTGTCTTTGTTCCTCCTCTTTGCCGGGGTGTGCATCCTCGGAGCTGGAGGGATGACTCCCTCCTTCTCCACTTCCATCAGGATGGTGGAGACGTTAGTGGTGAGGGGAGTGAACTTCTCGAACCTGGGGGGAGGGCGACGCTGACCGTCGTTGTCCTTCTGAGCTTTCTTGGACCCCTCTTCCCCCGTCGCCTTCCTCTTCGACCCTGAGGAGGACCCCCCGAAGCTCGGGAGGGCTTCAGCCTCCTCTGCTCGGATATACTTCTTGCACCTCAGGAGGAGGTCGGCGAAGTCATGCGGGGGCTTCTTGGCTAGGGATGATCGGAGGTTGGCGTTGAGGACGTTCGACTGGAACGCCACTGTCGCCACTGACTGGTCTAAGGAGGCGATAGACCTGACCTCTGCAGTGAATCTTTTCACATAGTCCCGCAGCTTCTCCTCCCTTTCCTGCCGCAGGTTCAGTAGGGAGAGGCTTGTCTTCTCAGCCCGCCTGCTACTCACGAAGTGAGTTATGAACAGTGTTTCAAACTGCTCGAACGAGAAGATGGAGGAGGGAGCGAGTCTGGAATACCATTCCCGTGCCGACCCCCTGAGGGTGGCGGGGAAGGTCCTGCAGAGCACGGCGTCGGAAGCTTGATGGATCAGCATCAGGGTCTTGAAGCTTTCGACGTGATCAACTGGGTCGGATTCCCCTGAGTACGTTTCAAACTGCGGAGGTTTGAAACCCCTCGGTATGTGGGCCTTCATGATCGACCGAGAGAAAGGGGGTCTGCTAGGACGGACTGTTCCTGCTCGGGACTCCTCCTCCCTGTCCATGCGGCCAATACGCCTTTCTACCTCATGGAGACGGCGGATGAGGGCGTCGTCCCTCCGCTGGTGATCATATGACCCCCCGGACTCCTCTTCATAAGAAGGGGAACGCGGACTGCGGCGCCGGTAGTCCTGGGATCGGCGACGACTGCAGTGCTGCTGGTGGCGGCTGGGAGCCGGGGAAGGACTTCGGGTTCGGCGACGAGGACTGGGATCCCTCGGGGGCGTTGGAGCCCTCTGGGCATTTTGGACGTTCTGCCGAAGGTTGAGAGCCTACAGAACGGTGTCTTGGAATTGTAGGAACTCGGCACGGGTGATGGGTACGTCATTGTTCCTGCGATGGTGCCGATCCGCAGGGGACTGTGGCCTCCTCCTTCGGCGGTCGGGCGATGCCGCTCGGCCCCTTCGGTCCGGAGACCGTCTGCCCTCTCGGCGGTGAGGCGACCGCTCACCACGATGCTGGCGGGAGGCTTCCTCTCGGGCCCGCCTCTCATCAAGGTGAGTGCGGAGGTCCTCCTCTTTCTGGCGGTTTAGGAGTGTGTTGCGGAGGTCGGGATGATGGGAAGCCATCAAATCCGAGGATCCGTTATGAACCGACACATGGTCCTGATGGAGGGGCTGCTTCTGCTTCCGGCCGTTATGGCCGGAAGGGCCATTGTTGGGTTGCTGCTTGGGATGAGTAGGTTGGACCTGCTGGGCCGGTGGAGGAAGATCGGGCTGCGGAATAGGATTGACAGGGGCTTCCTCCGTAGGGTCGGCGGGATTGGCCACCCGGTTGGACCCTCTAGATCTGACCTTCTTTGGAGGCATGGTTGGAGAGGACGACAAGGAAGGGGCTGAGGCTGTTCGTGTGGTTGTTCCCACAGACGGTGCCAATCTGTTACCGCTGATTTCGGTGTGGGGGTAAACAGATAGAATTTGTGAGCTCGAGAAAAACCTGAACAGTTGACTCATGCCTTCTTGCTCCTGCCGCAACCTGCAAGGAAGTGCGAGATACCAGGGTTGATTCCAGCGATGCACCCTCCGACGCTCTAGTCAGTAATCAGAAGAGATTAAGAAAGAGCTTAAAGTGGCGAAAAAGTGATTAACCTGGTCATGGTGGTAGAGGGGTGGTATTTATAGTCGCCAGGGGAGCCGTTTAAGGGTCTGATTTCCTGTGTAACAGCCGGGAGCAAAATCCTCAGTCTGTTTAGGAAATCTTTCCTTGATTCCCGGTGGGTGCAAATCAGGGCCGTTGATTTGGCCCTGATTCTCGCCGGGAATCTGTTACCGCTGATTTCGGTGTGGGGGTAAACAGATAGAATTTGTGGGTTCGTGGAAAAACCTGAGTAGCGGATCCGAACCTGTTCGTCTGAGTTGGGCTGCTGACTCCCGCCGTACACCTGCAAGGAAAGTGCAAAACACCGGGGTTGATCCCGGCGACGCACCCTCCGACGCTCTTGTCAGTAACCAGTGATGATTAAAAAAGAGCTTATGCAGGAAAAAGAGTGATTAACCTGTAACAGTGGTAGGTGGGAGGTATTTATAGTCGCCGTTTGGGATCAGATTAGGAATGTGATTCCTCTGATCTGATAAGGCATAAAATCCTCGTAATCAGATTAGGAATGTAATCCCTTAATTCCCGGTGAGAGAATAATTATAAATCAGGCCCGTTGATTTAGTCAAATCAGTGACCCTGATCTCCTCTTGCTGGTCTGGGTTTGTATCGGGTCGGGACCCGTACCCAGTTGAGGTGGATCCGTTCGCGGGTTGTTGGATCTGTGAGAAGGAGACCCAGTACCCGCTTCGGATCCGCTAGTAAGTGAAATTACCGTTTTACCCCTGAGCTTTAAGATTCGTCTCCGATGTGAACGGTCCCGATTTAATCCTATTTTTAGCCATATCACGAGCCCCCCACTCCTAGAGACTGAGTTTTTCAGTCTTTGAGGAGTAGTTTTACTGCTTTAATGGCGTACGAGATTTTATCGGCGTTCTTAAGGGAGTTTTGGATCTAGCTTGGGATGTAATGGTGTTATTGTGGGCTCGTAAAATGCCCAAAAACATTCTCAGAATTTTCTGGATTTTTGGTGATTTTTCCAGATTTTTCTGAATTTTCTTATTTTTTTGAATTTTTTATTCATTTTCCGAATTAAATAATTAATTATCGAAAAATATTAAATAATTATTCTAATTAAATAATTATATTTTTCAGAATTTAAAATAATTTTTCTGAATTTATAATTATTTTTAGAATTTTTATTTAATTTTTTCCGATTTTTTTAATATTTTTTCGGATTTTTTAAATAAAAAAAAAACAAATAAATAAATAAATTAATTAAATTAAATAATACCTGACACGTGGCACGATCTGTGCCGTCGGATCCCGGGACACGTGGCGCGATCTGTGCCGTCGGATCCCTGCGCGAATCTCGAGGAGGCGCGCTTTTCGAAAAATCGTTATCTTGTCGTTTAGCGCGCGTGGCGCAATCTGGATCGTCCATCACCAGAAGCGCGAATTTCTGGAATATCCAACGGTCGTAGTCGTTCGGCGGATATTTTCTCCGTTTGTGAAGCTCGGATAGGGGGTTGCTCGGCAGCCGACCGAGAGGAGACTTCGACCATTGGTGTGAGGCCACGTGGCGATGCCACGTGGCAAAAAATGTTTTTTTTTTCCTTCTTGGCTCTGTATACTTCTTCATCTACTTCTTTCTCCTCCCTTCGCCTTCGAGCTTGGAGACAGTGGGGATCAACTGTCGTGAGCTCGGCGAGGGGCGCAGAGGAGATGCGGGGCTCGACTGTGGGGTTGAGTTGGAGACGAGGTGCTCGTCGCTCAAGACGAGGAAGGAGCTCGACGTCCTGGCGAAGTCTAGCGGGGAGCCCGACACTTGTTGGTTGAAAAGAGTTCCTGTGGAGCTTTTGGCGAACGTGGAGGTTTGTGGAGCTCGTCGTGCGCGGAGCTCGGGAGAACTCCGACGATGGGTTCGGAACTTGGACGAAGAGCTCGACGGTGGACTGTGCGGGGGAGCTCGGAGCTAGAGAGGAGCTCGTCAATGACATGGATGTGAACTGCGAGCTCGAAGCTCGGAGCTCGCCGAAGGAAGCTCGTCGTCGTGGAGCTCGGCGTCATGGTGACGCTCGGCGAGGTTGACGAGGGCGGAGCTCGCCGGTGTTGGAGTTTTGGCGAGGAGAAGTTTGTGGAGCTTGTCGTGCGCGGAGCTCGGGAGAACTCCGACGATGGGTTCGGAGCTTGGACGAAGAGCTCGACGGTGGACTGTGCGGGGGAGCTCGGAGCTGGAGAGGAGCTCGTCAATGCCATGGATGTGAACTGCGAGCTCAGAGCTCGGAGCTCGCCGAAGGAAGCTCGTCGTCGTGGAGCTCGGCGTCATGGTGACGCTCGGCGAGGTTGACGAGGGCGGAGCTCGCCGGTGTTGGAGTTTTGGCGAGGAGAAGTTTGTGGAGCTCGTCGTGCACGGAGCTCGGGAGAACTCCGACGATGGGTTCGGAGCTTGGACGAAGAGCTCGACGGTGGACTGTGCGGGGGAGCTCGGAGCTGGAGAGGAGCTCGTCAATGCCATGGATGTGAACTGCGAGCTCGGAGCTCGGAGCTCGCCGAAGGAAGCTCGTCGTCGTGGAGCTCGGTGTCATGGTGACGCTCGGCGAGGTTGACGAGGGCGGAGCTCGCCGGTGTTAGAGATTTGGCAAGGAGAAGTTTGTGGAGCTCGTCGTGCACGGAGCTCGGGAGAACTCCGACGATGGGTTCGGAGCTTGGACGAAGAGCTCGACGGTGGACTGTGCGGGGGAGCTCGGCGAGCTAGGGAGAGCTTGGTCGAGGTGAGCTTAGTGGAGGTCGACGACAGAGCTCGACGGACTGTGGGGGAGCTCGGCAATGGAGAGGGAGCTCGGAGCTGGAGAGGAGCTCGTCAATGCCGTGGATGTGAGCTCGGAGCTCGTCGAAGGAGGCTCGTCGTCGTGGAGCTCGGCGTCATGGTGACGCTCGGCGAGGTTGACGAGGGCGGAGCTCGCCGGTGTTGGAGTTTTGGCGAGGAGAAGTTTGTGGAGCTCATCGTGCACGGAGCTCGGGAGAACTCCGACGATGGGTTCAGAGCTTGGACGAAGAGCTCGACGGTGGACTGTGCGGGGGAGCTCGGCGAGCTAGGGAGAGCTTGGTCGAGGTGATCTTAGTGGAGGTCGACGGCAGAGCTCGACGGACTGTGGGGGAGCTCGGCAATGGAGAGGGATCTCGGAGCTGGAGAGGAGCTCGTCAATGCCGTGGATGTGAATTGCGAGCTCGGAGCTCGGAGCTCGTCGAAGGAGGCTCGTCGTCGTGGAGCTCGGCGTCATGGTGACGCTCGGCGAGGTTGACGAGGGCGGAGCTCGCCGGTGTTGGAGTTTTGGCGAGGAGAAGTTGGATTCGAAGCTTTGTTGATGGAGAAGTTCGGTTTATTTTTCGTTTTGCTTGTTTTGGTTTTGGCGCCAGCAGCTTGGAGAAGGAGGGGTGACGTGGCAGAGGCGAGTTCGGGTTTGAGGACCCTAACGGGTCCGAACCCGCCCCCTTGTACCCTTTTTTTTTTTTTTTTGGCGTCTTGTTCGGCGAATCCGAGCACGGATTTTGAGGCAAATTTTTTGGCCATTTTGCAGCTCGGATTGGAGATCCGAACTATGTGGCTTGATCTAGGCCGTTGAATGGTGGCATGAATCTCGAGACGGGCTCAATTCCCAAGAAAACGCTATCTTGTCGTTTAGCGACGCTGGCAAGATCTGGGCCGTTGGATGATGGCACGAATCTCGAGACGGCTCAGTTCCCAAGAAAACGCTATCTTGTCGTTTAGCGACGCTGGCAAGATCTGGGCCGTCTGATCGAGATCTTGCACGAATGTTGAGGAGAAAGTGAGTTTTCTCCGTTTGCAGGATCGGAAAGGCACTTGCTCGGTTAGCCGACCGGGCTCTTTGATGTCGGGGCTCGGATGGGAAGAGCTCGGATTCTTGCTCGGATGGGAAGAGTTCGGTTCGGATTTCTCCCTTGTGCGAGTGGCTCGGCTCGGATTTCCGAGCTAGTCGGCGTAGCTGCATTGAGATCCACTTTCCCGGTGCTACGGAGGTCCGATCGGGACGTGCGACCCCTCGTTTCGAAGCTAGTTCGAAGATCTACAACTTCTCTTTAGGAGTGGGATGAAGATTCACCCTCCTTCATGGTCAAAATAGCCCCACAAGATGCTTGTCTTCATGAAGTTGATAAGTACTTTGGTCTTGGGGATTTTGGAAGAGGAGCTCCACTCCTAGGGGCGGAGAAGATGTGCTAGGAAGACCCTTGTGCTTGGAAGACCCTTGGGCTAGGAAGACCCTTGTAAGGTGTGCTAGGAAGGCCTTTGTGCTTGGAAGACCCTTGGGCTAGGAAGACCCTTGGGGCGAAGAAGAGGCGCGAGTGGGTCGGATCGCTAGTCGCTCGGCTAGGAATACTGAGCGACGTGGAGCGATCTGAGCCGCTGGATCTCAGCGCGGATCTCGAGGCGGGCACGGTTTCCAAGAAAACACTATCTTATCGTTTAGCGACGCTGGCAAGATCTGGGCCATTGGATGATGGCACGAATCTCGAGACGGCTCAGTTCCCAAGAAAACATTATCTTGTCGTTTAGCGTCCCTAGCAAGATCTGGGCCGTCTGATCGAGATCTTACACGAATGTTGAGGAGAAAGTGAGTTTTCTCCGTTTGCAGGCTCGGAAAGGCACTTGTTCGGCTAGCCAACCGGGCTCTTTGATGTTGAGGTTGGATCGGGCACTTGCTCGGCATCCGAGCGGATGGGAGAGCTCGGCTCTGGAAGAGAGCCATTTGTGAGACAAGTGTGAGGAAGAACTCTAGGAGAGAGTTGTGCTCCTAACTTGTCGAGGAGAAGGTCTGCCTTGGAGATGAGCGGAGTGAAGAGCTCGGCTCTGGAAGAGAGCTATTTGTGAGACAAGTGTGAGGAAGAACTCTAGGAGAGAGTTGTGCTCCAAACTTGTCGAGGAGAAGGACCGCCTTGGAGATGAGCGGAGTGAAGAGCTCGGCTCTGGAAGAGAGCTATTTGTGAGACAAGTGTGAGGAAGAACTCTAGGAGAGAGTTGTGCTCCAAACTTGTCGAGGAGAAGGTCCGCCTTGGAGATGAGCGGGGTGAAGAGCTCGGCTCTGGAAGAGAGCTATTTGTGAGATGAGTTTGAGGAGCAACTCTTGGAGAGAGTTTTGAGCTCCGAACTCGTTGAGAAGAGGTCCGCTTCGGGGATGAGCGGAGCGAAGAGCTCAGCTCTGGAAGAGAGCTATTTGTGAGACGAGTGTGAGGAGGGACTCTATGAGAGAGTTGTGCTCCAAACTCGTGGGGAAGAGGTCCGCTTCGGAGGCGAGCGGAGTGAAGAGCTCGGCTCTGGAAGAGAGCAATTTGTGAGACGAGTGTGAGGAGGGACTCTATGAGAGAGTTGTAGCTCTGAACTCGTTGATAAGGGGTCCGCTTCGGCGGTGAGCGGAGGGAAGAGCTCGGCTCTGGAAGAGAGCTATTTGTGAGGTGAGTTTGAGGAGCAACTCTTGGAGAGAGTTTTGAGCTCCGAACTCGTTGAGAGGAGGTCCGCCTAGGAGATGAGCGGAGCGAAGAGCTCGGCTATGGAAGAGAGCCATACTCTATGGGAGAGCTGTAGCTCCGAACTCGTTGATAAGGGGTCCGCTTCGGCGGTGAGCGGAGTGAAGAGCTCGGCTCTGGAAGAGAGCCATTTGTGAGATGAGTGTGAGGAGCAACTCTAGGGGAGAGCTGTAGCTCCGAACTCACTGCTTATGTGAGAGAATCAACGGTTGTGGGAGCAATTCCGAATGGCGAACCACTTCTAACCCGCTGAAGAGCAAGTTATTTGAAGCAGAATCGAGCCAAGTGTTGGACTCCGAACCATCGGTGTAGTTCAACGGTTGTGGGAGCAGTTCCGAACGGCGATCTACCTCTGGCTCGTCCGGAGGCGAGCCGAGGAGGTAAAGTCGAGCCGAGTGTTGGACTCCGAACCATCGGTGTAGTTCAACGGTTGTGGGAGCAATTCCGAATGGCGAACCATTTCTAACCCGCTGAAGAGCAGGTTATTTGAAGCAGAATCGAGCCAAGTGTTGGACTCCGAACCATCGGTGTAGTTCAACGGTTGTGGGAGCAGTTCCGAACGGCGATCTACCTCTGGCTCGTCCGGAGGCGAGCCGAGGAGGTAAAGTCGAGCCGAGTGTTGGACTCCGAACCATCAGTGTAGTTCAACGGTTGTGGGAGCAGTTCCGAACGGCGATCTACCTCTGGCTCGTCCGGGGGCGAGCCGAGGAGGTAGAGTCGTGCCGAGTGCTGGACTCCGAACCATCGGTGTAGTTCAACGGTTGTGGGAGCAGTTCCGCATGGCGAACCACTTCTAACCCGCTGAAGAGCAGGTTATTTGAAGAGGAATCGAGCCAAGTGTAGGACTCCGGACTCGTTGTGAAGTGCTTAGCAAGTTGTGGGAGCAGCCATGTAGAAGAAGCTGGACTCCGAACTCGTTGAGAAGAGGTCCGCTCCGAGGTGAGCGGAGTGGAGAGCTCGGCTCTGGAAGAGAGCCGTTTGGGAGACAAGTTTGGGGAGCAACTCTAGGAGAGAGTTGTGCGCTTCGAACTCGTTGAGAAGAGGTCCGCTTCGAGGTGAGCAGAGTGGAGAGCTCGGCTCCGGAAGAGAGCCGTTTGGGAGAAGAGTTTGGGGAGCAACTCTAGGAGAGAGTTGTGCGCTCCGAACTCGTTGAGATGAGGTCCGCTCCGAGGTGGGCGGAGTGGAGAGCTCGGCTCTGGAAGAGAGCCGTTTGGGAGAAGAGTTTGGGGAGCAACTCTAGGAGAGAGTTGTGTGCTCCGAACTCGTTGAGAAGAGGTCCGCTCCGAGGTGAGCGGAGTGAAGAGCTCGGCTCTGGAAGAGAGCCGTTTGGGAGACAAATTTGAGGAGTAACTCTAGGAGAGAGTTGTGCGCTCCGAACTCGTTGAGAAGAGGTCCGCTCCGAGGTAAGCGGAGTGGAGAGCTCGGCTCTGGAAGAGAGCCGTTTGGGAGAAGAGTTTGGGGAGCAACTCTAGGAGAGAGTTGTGCGCTCCGAACCCGTTGAGATGAGGTCCGTTCCGAGGTGGGCGGAGTGGAGAGCTCGGCTCTGGAAGAGAGCTGTTTGGGAGAAGAGTTTGGGGAGCAACTCTAGGAGAGAGTTGTGCGCTCCGAACTCGTTGAGATGAGGTCCGCTCCGAGGTGGGCGGAGTGGAGAGCTCGGCTCTGGAAGAGAGCCGTTTGG
The DNA here is from genome assembly GCA_017893485.1 of Hemerocallis citrina. Lineage (NCBI taxonomy): Eukaryota > Viridiplantae > Streptophyta > Magnoliopsida > Asparagales > Asphodelaceae > Hemerocallis > Hemerocallis citrina. The sequence continues at coordinate 9,482,848 of CM030367.1, forward strand.
GAGACCAGTTTGAGGAGCAACTCTAGGAAAGAGTTTTGCGCTCCGAACTCGTTGAGAAGAGGTCCGCTCCGAGGTGAGCGGAGTGGAGAGCTCGGCTCTGGAAGAGAGCCGTTTGGGAGAAGAGTTTGGGGAGCAACTCTAGGAGAGAGTTGTGCGCTCCGAACTCGTTGAGAAGAGGTCCGCTCCGAGGTGAGCGGAGTGGAGAGCTCGGCTCTGGAAGAGAGCCATTTGGGAGACAAGTATGAGGAGCAACTCTAGGAGAGAGTTTTGCGCTCCGAACTCGTTGAGAAGAGGTCCGCTCCGAGGTGAGCGGAGTGGAGAGCTCGGCTCTGGAAGAGAGCCGTTTGGGAGACAAGTTTGAGGAGCAACTCTAGGAGAGAGTTTTGCGCTCCGAACTCGTTGAGAAGAGGTCCGCTCCGAGGTGAGCGGAGTGGAGAGCTCGGCTCTGGAAGAGAGCCGTTTGGGAGACAAGTTTGAGGAGCAACTCTAGGAGAGAGTTGTGAGCTCCGAACTCGTTGAGAAGAGGTCCGCTCCGAGGTGAGCAGAGTGGAGAGCCCAGCTCTGGAAGAGAGCTATTTGTGAGATGAGTTTGAGGAGCAACTCTTGGAGAGAGTTTTGAGCTCCGAACTCGGTGAGAAGAGGTCCGCTTCGGGGATGAGCGGAGCGAAGAGCTCAGCTATGGAAGAGAGCCATTTGTGAGATGAGTGTGAGGAGGGACTCTATGAGAGAGTTGTGAGCTCCGAACTCGTTGGTTAAGGTAAGTAAGTTGCGGGAACAACCATGTAGAAGAAGCTCTACAATAAGGTGAAGATCTCTTGGGAGGAGCTAGGAGATTCTGAGTCTTAAAGCTCGGCGGGCCCTTCGGTTCGTTTGTTGGCTCCTCAGTGGGGAAGCTCGGGCGAGGAGCTTGGTGACAAGGGGTTCGGAGGTTGGAGCTCGATGGTTTGAGCTCAGTGAGTTGGAGTCAAAGTCAGAGCTCGACGACGGAGCAGACGAGAAGAGGGGTCGAGCTCGGCATGGGGAGAGCTCGAAGGAGCCATGGGAGATGGAGCTCGAGCTTCGACGGAGCTTGGGGAGTGGAGCTCGGCGCTCCTTCGGGCGAGGGAGGAGCTTGACAGCGAAGAGGAAGCTCGGGAGGTTGGAGCTCGGCAATGCAGTGGATGTGAACTGTGAGCTCGGAGCTCGGAGCTCGTCGAGGGAAGCTCGCTGTCGTGGAGCTCGGCAATGCAGAGGAGTTCGGTGCTCCTCATTGGAGCTCGGCAATGGAGAGGAGTTCGGTGCTCCTCATTGGAGCTCGGCAATGGAGAGGAGTTCGGAGCTCCCCATTGGAGCTCGGCTGCGAGGGGAGCTCGTCGAAGGTGGTCGACGAGTGGAGCTTGGAGCTTTTGCTTCTGCGGGTTAGGACCAGCGGGACCGTTAGGGGGTTTCTGATTCAGAATAGGAGGATGGCCCTGTTGGAAATGGTCCTCGGCCGGAGGAGGAAATTGCCCCTGCTGCGGAGCAGGATGGATGGGGACTTCCTGCTGTTGATCAACAGGGTTGGGTCCACGGTTGGACCCCCTGAATCTTACTTTTCTGGGAGGCATGGCTGAAGAAGAGCCAGTCGACGAGGAAGAGACAGAGGCTATTCGTATGGCTTCCCACAGACGGCGCCAATCTGTTACCGCTGATTTCGGTGTGGGGGTAAACAGATAGAATTTGTGGGTTCGTGGAAAAACCTGAGTAGCGGATGCGAACCTGTTCGTCTGAGTTGGGCTGCTGACTCCCGCCGTACACCTGCAAGGAAAGTGCGAAACACCGGGGTTGATCCCGGCGACGCACCCTCCGACGCTCTTGTCAGTAACCAGTGATGATTAAAAAAGAGCTTATGCAGGAAAAAGAGTGATTAACCTGTAACAGTGGTAGGTGGGAGGTATTTATAGTCGCCGTTTGGGATCAGATTAGGAATGTGATTCCTGTGATCTGATAAGGCATAAAATCCTCGTAATCAGATTAGGAATGTAATCCCTTAATTCCCGGTGAGAGGATAATTACAAATCAGGCCCGTTGATTTAGTCAAATCAGTGACCCTGATCTCCTCTTGCTGGTCTGGGTTTGTATCGGGTCGGGACCCGTACCCAGTTGAGGTGGATCCGTTCGCAGGTTGTTGGATCTGTAAGAAGGAGACCCAGTACCCGCTTCGGATCCGCTAGTAAGTGAAATTACCGTTTTACCCCTGAGCTTTAAGATTCGTCTCCGATGTGAACGGTCCCGATTTAATCCTATTTTTAGCCATATCAGGATTCTATATTTGAGAATATCCTATATCTTCTCTCAAATATAGATGACTACTGTTTCTTTTTTTCTAAAGTTTAGAAATATAGGGAACGACTACAACGTGTCGTTTCTTTATTTTCCAAAATTTGAAAATATAGGAATCAACTACATATGCTCTTAGCCTGCTCTATTACTAAGCCTTTTCTTAAATGAATAGTTCCTTCTTTTTTTTATTGGCACAATTCGGTCTAGTCAGCCGAACACAAGAGACCTTTAGGCCATACTAAGAGCATCCACAGTCGTTTGCTTTTTTGCCATTTTTATGTACTGTAGCGCACACAGTCGTTTGCAATTTTGTCATTTTTTGGTAAGTCGTCTACAGTAGAAAGGAAGAAATAGCATTCGAAATAGCAAACTGCATATTATAGCAGTTTCGTCTGGATTATTTAGTTAAATTTTTAATTGATCGGACGAAACATCAATTTAAAAAAAAAATAAAAACCAAATAAATTAACTAGTTAAATGAATTTAAGGGTGGGAATGAACATGATGTTTCGTCCCATGTGGGACGAATGATGTTTCGTCCCAATCCATTATTTTTTTAAAAATTAATTTTGTAAATTTTTAAATTGTTTTTGCAAATTTTTGAATTGCTTTTGCAAATATTTTTTACAAACTGTTTTTTAAAATTGTTTTTGCAATTTGTTTTTGCAAAAAAAGCTTCCTTAAAATCCGGACGATATTTTGATTTTTTTTTTCTTTGGGATGTTTCGTCCCGTATTTTTTTAAGTACAGGACGATGTTTCGTCCCGTATTTTTTATTATTATTTTCTAAATTTCGGCCAGTATAAATTATTTCTTTTTTAACGAATTTATGTATTTTTTTTAATCATTGGACGACTGCAGTGTTTTTTCAAATTGCATTGCCAAAATATGCATTTTGTTATTTTTTCCATTGAAGGATTGTGGATGCTCTGATTCGTTGTAATGTGGGCAAATCATAACATATGACAATGTTATCATAATCACCGACAATTTATCACAACCTTTGATTCTGCTAAAAAACCGAACCCTTTACAAAAGTCTCGAATCTGAGAAATTGTTTGACGTTGCATAACTTTTAAGGCGAATCTAGGGCTGTTATCTTTTGTAATATGGTATTTTTATAACCACACTTACATTTATATTTTTTTCTCAAAGATTGTTGGCATATGTGGTCTAAAATGTCAGAGAGTGGATATCTTCCTTACTTCTTTGAAATAATTATAATTCTTTTTTTTATTTTAAAATAATTTTAAGAGCAAATTATTTTTAAAATCCGGTTTAAATAAATCTCTACTACTATAATGGGAGAAGGCTTTAGTCCTTAACCCGACCCGTGCAACGCACGTGTTGGTAAATTTTTTTTTTTTTTGCACTTTTCATTCCCCCCCCCCCACCAAAAAAAAATTCCCCCACGTGCAAATCACGTAATTTTTTTTCACTTTTCGTTCCCCCCTAAAAAAAAAATTTCCACGTGAAAAGCACGTGTATAATACTAGGCATGGTTTTAAACTTTTCCTCCATTTTTTTTCTTTTTAGGGAAAAGATGGAATATGGAAACAAAACAACCCAGAAAACTGAAGAAAGTACAACAAGCCAAGATAACAAGACAGGAAATAATACATAATACCTTCAACTAACATAGAAAGGTGGGAACAAAAGCAATAACGTAAAATAAAAGGAGTACAAACATAACATATGGAGTACATCCAACAATTTTATGGAGGGTGGAGTCTTCAAACACTGGAACTCACTCTAGGGTCGTCCCAATCACAACCTCCTCCTCATCGTACGCCTCCACCTGGAAGGCTCTGGCAATCCTTCCTCTCTGTTCCGAAGCTGCTGCAATGGCCCAAAAAAAAAAGAGATACATAATATGAGTTAAATTACTAAAAATGCTATTATAAAAGTTATTTATATCGAGCCAAAGAACTCAGGTCGTGGCGGCTATAGCGATATACCAAGCGTCTCTCATCTCATTCTCCCTGCAAAGAACTTGGGACCAACCCAGAGGTCCTCGTAAACTAGGGGATATGCACTTGTGCCAAGTCCCTTAGTGTCTATGATACTCCAGGAACATATGTTCTCTGGACTCTATATTATTGTTACAGAAAAACCACATGATGTCATCATATATGGTTGACGTTTAGCCAGATTTTTTTTAGTCAAAATAGCATCATTAAGAACAAGCCAAAGAAAAATTTAACTTTCAGGGGGTGCTTTAGCTTTCCAAATTATGGATGACCACTTTGTACTATACCCTCTAAAATGTAATCGATTGTACATTAACTATAGCGTGAATTTTCCATCTTTTTCTGGCCCCCACACTTTCCGATCTGGGCCAGTTGAGCATTTAACCCCTACATGTACTACAAGATTCTGTAGTTCCTTCAGTCTTGTTTGGGATGCCTGATTCAGACGCCATTTAAATGCAGGTTTTCAAGATCCCCGCTTCCACGTTCTAGCGACCGTGATGTGTGGTTGTGTCGTTTGATCGTAGAGATCCACGAACAACTCCTTTATCAGGTGGTCGCTGCAACATTTGTCCCACAAAAACTTAGTCAGATGACTGTTACCAATGAATGATGATACACAACTATTAAACGGATCAAAAGCCTTAGAGACCCCTCTCCAGAACCAGAAAACTCTTGGCCCCACCCTAAAACTCCGGTGTCACGTCACTTTTTCCATGCAAATAGGACTGAACGAAATCCTGTCAACCCTTACTGTTGGGGTGGTACGCTTTCCACCACTATTTTCCGATGAGTGTCAAATTCATGTCTCTCAGATTAATAATTCCCAATCCTCCATGGAGTTTCTTCATGTAAACTTTTTCCAATCTGATAGGTGGTAACCGCCCCCATTTGGCGTCATCTCCCTTCCATAAGAAACGTTTATGAATCTGATCGATCATGTGGATCACCCATCTCGGCATTTTAAAGAATGACAGATAATATGTTGGTAGATTGGATGGTACCGAGTTGATGAATGTGACTCTCCCTCCCATGGAGAGGGATTTCCCCTTCCAGCTGGCTAGCTTACTTTCTACCCGGTCAATGATTAGGAACCAACCCAATTTCTTCAACTTTCATGGTCGGACAGGTAGGCCAGTAACACCCCGAATTTTATTTACATATAATTCGTAGTACAACATGATCTTTTACTTCAATTACTACAATTTTACAAGAAAATTAAAACTTTTTATTTATACACAATGTTTATTTCAGAATTACACAGCGGAAGTTAAATAAAATACAACATGAAAATATTTACAACTCTAACATCAGCAGCTTTAATCATGAATGTAATCTTTATTATCAACCGTATTTAAGTCCTTGCCAATCCAATCAAGCCCTACACTGAAAATCTGTGGGCACGTCTGTTGCTTACAACCGACGCAATGTTATAAACAACGATCCTCTCTATGCTGTATTATAATGAAATCTCTTACTTTAGCAAACACAAACTTGAATGCATATAAAAATATAAAGAGTGACTATCCTAAACATGTCAGTATATGATATGACTTAATGCCTAATGCAGATGTTATACTACAATGATACTAATGCATACTTCTTCAGTATCTATGCACCCCATCCTACATAGGTCTAAGTACAAGCACCTACGTACTCCACATTAAAGAGTTTAATCCATCGCCATGAAAACTACTCGGTAACAAATTTTAGATATCCCATGAGTACAGATTCCAACCCTGGAGTGCATCATCAAGCTTATACGGAAATTCTCGTCGTGCGAACATCCCGTAAGTGTCCCTCTAGCCCCGGTATATGCATATACACTAGAGAACATCCTCCCATCTGTTCGACTATTCATGCTCCTGGAATCCATCGTTAAATCAATCGTAGCCCCGAATTTAATTAAGGCTCATTTCCATCGCAAGCAACCACAGTTCCGGAGTCCACCGTCAAGCTGGGTCTATAGTCCTGGATTCCATCGTCAGACTATATAGAGGCAACACACTTACGTTTGCCCAAGTTTTATTATATCTCCACTTAGTGCCTAATCCTTAAGTTTAAACATGAATAAATAATACTACCTAGAGCTAGCTTACCCTCCTACCGGTCTTATTCAAAATACTGAGAACGACAGTCCATATTGGTCACTTCTCAAATCAATTATTCATTTTCAACATTTGTCGGTACCTGGATTTCACTAAGCATCTAGAATCAACATCTTTTTATGTTCAACATTATGGGGTACACATTCCCTTATAACTCATATTCTCAATTTTATTTATTCACATCTCAATCAATCATTTCATTCATTCTTATTTACCAACTATGAAGTAAACACTTCTTGGTTGATCACACAACCAACAATTCACTTTAATAAGCTACAAAGTTTCTTCAAATAAATAAATCCTTTTCATATTCATCCATATTTCAATTATAAATATCAATTCTATTAAAAAAATAGATTTATTAATTTCATAACAGAGTCTACTATATATTTGTAGTAAAAATCACTTAGAATCATCCTCAATTACTCCGTCTAAATTTATTTTCAAAATAGTAAGTTCAAAACGAGAAAGATGCAGTTCATGCTTCTTGTAAAAACTATAGAAAATTATATACTTCATGAAACTTTGTATTCTCTAGTTCAAAATAAAGATATACAAGTCTACTACAATTTGTTAGTTATAAGTTTCTCCAAAAATTATATCTATAACCCTGAATTCTCCGAAATATACAGTAGGGTCGAAAGGGTCGAAATATCAAAATACTGCCACTTGTTCAGTCTTGTAAAATTTATTATAAATTCAGTTCTTTATAAAAAAAATGATTTCTTAGACTTTACGGAAAGGTTAATGAGTCTACTTCAAGTTCTTAGTTTTGACTTTTCTCAAATTACTCCATCTACGATGCTGAAATGATCAAAAACGGAAATGAACTAGTCAACTACCAAACCATTTCTAAGTTTAGATTTTATTAGAATAGTAAACAACCTCCAGATCTTATGAAATTTTAAAAGAATGTTCCTGACACATACAATATGCTCCCCAAAAAGTTTTAGTTCTAGATTCCAACTATTTTATTAAATATGATTTTCTGATGTGCAAACAAAACTTAAAACCGTAACTTTTTTTTTGCATGATTTAGGAACTTTGAGTACAAATTTGTATCCAATTCATTTAATGTAATCATAATGTATTACCATGCACCCAAACAACAGCATTTCAACTTATCTACATGACAATCTTTCAATTAGCATGCATTTCTATTCTAAATATCCTCATCACAAATTAACCACTACTCATATGTATAATCAATTATATATATAAATTTTTCTACACATGCATGATACTATATTTTATAAAGTTCAAGAAGTCACCCACCTTAGTTGAAGAAAGAAAAATGGAAGAAAACTCCTTGGATTTTGCTCTTAGCTTCAACAAGATGCTAGCTTTCTCCTCCTAGCAAAGCAAAGCTCAAGCCCTCATCCTTGAAGAAATCCAAGCACTCTTTTTCTTTTCTCTCTTTTGTTACTTTCTTTTGTTTCTTGTGAATTGTTCATGAGATAGAGGAGGCTATTTATAGGGTCAAAGTAGTAGATGAAAGGAACCCCACTACCCTAAATAAATACACACTTACCATTACTACCACAAACCCCCAACTCTTCATATTCTTATGCATGGCCAACTCTTTGAATTTCCCACATGTGCACACATGTGCACGTGCACTCTACGTGCACACCCCCTTCATTCATTTAATTATTTGTTTATAGCCTAAATGTATATATTTGTTACATGACAAGTGTGGTGACACATTTAAAAGTGTATTTAATATAAGATTTTATCATGAGCCTTTATTTTAAAATTAGTTTCTAATGGGCTTTTAAAATAGATTAGGGCCTATGGATTTAAAATCAAAATAAATAACTTAGATAAAATGAGAATAGATATAATTCTTAGAAAATTCTTTATGGACTAAATTGCTTAAAATTTGCGCGTGCAATGCCCGTGTAAAATATTAAAAATTAATTTGAGAAAACGAAAAACAGTCAAAATACAACATACGTAGCACAATAATGTTACAGATATTTCACGTAACGGAAAATATACGTAATTGACACGGGCATTGATAAGCCATGCAATACACGTAAAAACACAGATTAAAATTAATATTCGAGTTGGACAAAAAAAGGATTGAAATGAGTTTTGAGAAAACGGAAAACATATAAATAATCAGAATATAAGATACGTATGAAATTTATATAAAAATACGTTACACATATTACTCGTAACGGTACAAATACACGTGCGTAATACACGAGGGAAAAATTTTCATTACTCAGTTTTGCGGGGTGTTACAAGGCCTAAGTATTTGATAAGGAATTTGTCAACCTGGCAATTCAGGATGGTTGCATGTACCCCGGAATTCTTTGCGTACAGGGCAATAGGTATTAGCACACTCTGGTGGAAGTTAACTTTCAATCTAGACCAAGCTTCAAAATTGTAGAGAGCACCTTTGAAAATGGTGGTCTCCCCCAAATATCCATTACCAAACAATAGCATATCATCCGCGTATTGAAGGATTGTACAACCAAGACCATGTCTTCCACTGGCCACCCGAGACATCCACCCTGCCCGCCTACAATTATCCAACATGACTGTAAGTGCATCTGCCACAATGGTGAATAAGAGAGGAGACAAGGGATCCCCTTGTCGTAACTCTTTTTTGCACGAGAACGAAAGACTTACTGTACCGTTTACAATAATGGTTGTTCTATAGTGGTGAGGTAGTGTTGGATCCACCTGATCCATCTCTCCGTAAAGTCGTGACCTTTAAGTGCTTCCAGTAAGCAATCTCATTCCCCCATATTGTAGACTTTTTCGAAATCCAACTTGAGTAGGTAACTTTTATAATTAGATATGTGGCACTGGTGAATGGTTTCTTCTGCCATAGTAATGCAGTCCAAGATACATCGGCTATTAATGAAGCCATTCTACTCCCTACATATCAACTCGTCCATAACCTGCCCTAATCGGTTGGCAAGGATCTTGGTAATTATCTTAACCGAACAGTTAAGCATACTGATAAGGCGAAAGTCCCCCCTACCCAGATCGCTTCTTCTTTTTTGGGAATAAAAACCACTTCGGCATAGTTTAGCCTACTCAATTTGAATCTGTGGTCATAGAATTCTTCTAGCATGGCCAGCAGTCATCTTTGACTTCTTCCCAGAAGGTTTGGTCGAACATGATCGGGAATCCATCCGGACCAGGTGCTTTCTCTGTAGGGCCCCGAATTTTCAATATAATATCTCAGGAATGCGTGGCACAATTCCCAACATCTACCTCAATGTAAATAGTAAACATAGACAAATCTCAGATAAATTTTTCAACATTTATTACATCATTTCTTTACAAAGCACAGTAAAAAATTAAATACCTTGAATTACAATTCTTTCTTTTACAACACATTCTGTTACAATTTATATAAGCCATAATATCATTCTACCACATGCATCCAAATTTCAAGCTATAGGTACCTACCTGTAAAACGTGAGGCTAGAGATAATCCTAACCCCCAAAACTACAGAGGTCAGCCATAACGGTGTGAGTGACATCAAAAGAAATACAACATGAATAAAACATAAAGAATAAAGTAATAAACAACACATACCAACAATAGTAACAGATGGAAAATGAAATGATAGTAAATAAAATATGAAAACATCAAGTGAAACTAAGCTAAGTGTCAAATGCAGAAAAACAGAAAACATCATGCATAAAACCAAGTAAAGAAAACACAAATGTAGTATGATGACTCTCTAATGCATCTTGTCGGATTCCATGCATTCCATAGTACATAGGTCCGGTGCAAGCCCTTATCGTTCTCCACTTTATAGGGTAAAATCCCTCGTTATGCAATTAATCCTACTACGATGATTACTACGAGATTTAGATAAGCTGTGACTAACTAGCCCATGCCCCGATAATTCCGGAGGTCAATCTCTATCTACAAATAATTCCGGAGAATATTTTACTCATACCTGGGAATCTTCAAGAATACCCCACACCGCAAGCTATGGCGCCTCATCACATGAATACCCTGTCACGCCCCGCTTCCTAAAAATATGGAATACGAGCACGTGACGAAGCCCAGCGAATGATTTTTACATCATCCATAAGCTGTAGGATCGACCCAGCATCATAACAAGAATATACAAGAGAAATATATATAACCAAGCATGCATGAATAATTTATAAAGCAACAGAAAAACAGTTTAAACAAGTAATAATATTCAAATAGTTCACATGTCTGGATCAAGTGTAAACTCGGAAGCAAGTTTTATACAGCAGGAGAAATAAATACCTTAAGAAAAGCAACTATTCAAACAAGTCCTTGCTCCAAGCAAATACTGAAATATCTGCTCGCCAATCCCAGCAGGTAGCTTGTCTCCAAAGTCTGTTTAATAAGTATAAACAGGGAAACAAAGGGAAAACAAGAGAAAATGCCCTTAGTGCAAGCTAGGGCCACAAATAGTGAAAACAAGTACAAGTAAGGGGAACAAGAATTGGAATCAAGAATATAACAAAGTTATAAGAAGTAGTGGACAAAACAAGGACTAGCTAGCAAGAGGAAACATCTTAATAAATAGATTGGATAACAACTGCTAGTGGTGTAACACATGTCAGGTATACCTATATGGGTATTTAATATCAAGCGACAAATCTCAAGTCTAGTGTCATATGTTATTTCAAATGTCAGGTCTCAAATGTCAGGTTGTCAAGTTTCAAGTAACAAGTTGTCAAGTTCAAGTGTCAAGTTGTCAAGTTCAAGTTATCAAGTTCAAGTCTAGTTCAAGTCTAGTTCAAGTTATCAAGTTCAAGTCTAGTAGTGATTACTATCTAGGTAGCACGACATGCATCCATATTTTTACTACATGGTTGCTACAGTCAAACAGTTTCGTTTAGACCTAGTAATGGATTTTATAGGGCGACGTACTCAGGTATCAAGTATCAAGCAAGCCATGGTTCATGAATCGGAAATTAAATAACAAGTTCACGAAGCAAGTTCGCGAATCCACAAGCAAGTTCAAGAACCGCACAATGGGTTCAAGAATCAAACAAGTTCATGAGCCGAGTAACCGACTCCATGAATCGAACAAGATACAACAAGTTCATGAACCAAGTATTGGGAAACACGGGCCCTCTTCCGAGTACACTTACCTATATTGTCCACTCTATAATCTTTCCCAAAACCCCGGCTTGTTACTATTATTAATTCTTATCAAGCAAGCATACATATGTAAAATGTTGTGATTTAATTCTAGAAAAATTTGGGGATGTCCTATATGGTTTCCAGCAACTACATATAAAGTTTCGTGTCAAACGCTCGCTGTTTACACAGCTAAATTAATTTGCAAAGAAAATATATACAGCAGTTTTGCAAAACTGCGTCTACTGACACAGCTGCAGTATAACTGCCATAACTCCTAGACCGTAACTCCAAATTCGAACATTTTGGAGTCTATCGATATCTACACATCCGGATCTACAATTTCTATTCCGGGCTCGGGCCCAGATTCAAATGATAAAAGGGTCGAAACCGCAAAAGAATATTCAGACAGCAACACGTAGAATTAACTTGCTAGTGTAGATTTCATGGAAAAATGTCATTTGGCGTCTATGTTGTTAAGTAGCATAAATACATAATCATGGAGGTCAAAACAGCAACTAATAAATGTTTTTCAAGTCATAATAGTTGCAAGTTCGTCAAGACAATAAATATATATGTGTCTACAAATTTTATGGCTCCTTAATTCATATGTCTATGTTTTCATGTGTCCAAGGGTAAAAGAGTCCAATAATTATAAATTAATTACAAGGAAATTTTGTGACTCTTAGATTTGTCAATTTGGAGGTTCAAGATTGATCTACAATGATATTTCAAAGAGGAGTCACAATCTAACTATTTGTAGTATTTCAAGGGTGCTTGTACTAGAACAATAAAATGTACAAGGATACTTGCCTTAGATGACGATGACAAACTCCACTTGATGTAGCAATTTGGGTAGAAAAATCCCGAAAGAAGTCCTCAAAAAGCGCGTGTGAAAAACTACCGATGATCGAGTTTTCCCCCACACCAGATCGGCCAAAATAGCAAACAGCAAGCACCGATCCAGCGCGGCAAAACACGGAACAGCGGAACGCACCAATCAGATCGCTCCGAAGCAACGGATCTGCGCCAGAACAGCGTGCAGCGGAAATGGGATCCGCTGTGGCCAGAACAGGGAACACCAGAACCAGCGAATAGGATTTCGCCCTCACACCGGATCCAGCCGAACAGGGGACAGCAAATGTGGGATCCGGTGTGGACAAACACAGGACGGCGATCAGAGGGCACGAATCTTGATGCGATCCATCGGCTGAGATTCGATCCCGCCCATCAGCGTCTTCTTCCTTCGTTTTCTTCTTCGTCGAACAGGGCGCGAGAGAGAGAGGGGACGCGGCGCCGGCGATGGCTTCGATGTGGCGACGCGGCGGCGTGACCGCGACAGCCACGAAGGGCGGCGACGGCGGTGGGTGCTCCTCCGTTCGTGGGTTCGAGAGCAGGGGAGTGCGGAGGATGGTGGCGAGCTCTGTTCTCGAGTTCGAACAGAGGAGGTCCAATGGCAGGGGCTCGGGGTCTGGTCGCCGAGGAATTGCGACACAGGAGAGGCGACGACGGAGGTCGGTGACGGAGGTCGAGGTGAGGTCAAAGTATGGTTAATGGCGAAAGTTGGGTTCGGAGGTTGAAGAGGACGGTGAGTTTGGAATTGGTTTCGATGGGGGAGGACGGCAATGGATTTGAGGGTGGTGGTGCCGTGGGGGGGTCGATGAGGCGGAGGCGAGGGAGTGGCGAAGCGATCGGAGGGGAAACGGAGGTGGGTTGGCGACGGGAGAAGGATCTGGGGTGAAGAAGGAGAAGAGTAGATTAGCGGCGGGTTGCGATTAGGTTAAAACAGAATTAGTTGGGATTAGGGTTAGAGTAGGGTTTAAAAAGTAGGGTTTGCGGGTTTGCGGGTTTGCGGGTTCGTGGATTTTGGGTATCCGTTTCAAAAAGAGCCCAACAGTAAAAATGGTCAAAATGCACTAAAATGGGGATTAAAGAGATGAATATGAAGAATTAGCCATTTCTTCATGAAGAACTGACACAAAGTGCACGAATTCGATAAAAGGACCCAAAAAATTGAGTCGAGACAAAAATAATGTTTTTATTCGAACTGAAATAAAATACAGGATCTCAAATAGATGAAAGAGTACAATTGAGCAAAATACAGTATAAAATATAAATACGAGGAAACAGGAGTTACAAATCCTACCCACCTTACACAAAAATTTCGTCCTCGAAATTTGCTTAGGCGGTACATAGGACAGGGTAGAAGCAATTTAGGGGAGGGTAACAAAACAAGGGATCCAAGAAAAAGTCAACTTGGTGGTAACACCAAAATAAGAAGGGAGTGGATAACAACGAGTTCAAATGGAAGGCATGAAAGAGAATAGCAGTATCTAAAGGATCCAAATAACACAAGATAATAAATACGATGAAGGAGTAGGCAGAACTGAAACCAAGGAGATGGAAGACAGGAAAGAACTGAATCCAATAATGAATGAGTACATGATGGTAGGATGGAATGCAAGAAGGAAATAACCAGTATCAAAAACGAAGAAGAACACTGAACACCACAAGACTTGCAAGATAACAAGGCAAGGAGGTGAACGAATAGAAAGAGCTGGAATTGAAGAAGGGAGCGACAAGGGAAAGATGCACCACACAATGAGTCAATGGATGAGAACAAAAGCAAGAGATAGGGGACAGCAAATGGTGCAAGGAATGGAACAAAACACAATACAAGAAAGGAGAAACAACAACATGATCCTGGGTCCTGTGGGTCATGGGCCCACCACGCTTCTGCTGCGACACTCTGATGGTGACACTCCAAGCTCCAGACATGTCGTTGTAGACCACGTGACACCAAGCGACGATCCGAGCAGGAAGAAAGGAATGAGACACCACGATCAAAGAGAGTATGGGCTCCAAATAGAGATAGGCGATAATGCAAAATGGATATAAGGCTTGAGCTTCAATTTTCATAATTAAAAAAATAGAATACGTATCAAAACTAATGGCTTTTAACAGAAATAATAACACAACAAATATCAATAATAATAATATCAATAGTAACAAAATAATAATAAAAAATAATAACAGTAATAAGGGTGATGAAAACAATAATAATAACATCAATTGAACCGACAATGATAATAATACCAAGAATAACGAAAATATTTCTTTACCATCAGTTTATTATATAAGTAACGAGTCTTGAAATATCAATTAGCAATAAGTAGAAAATCTTGCCTCCTTAACATCAAGTTGCATATTTGCCTTCACGACATCAGGTTTCAAATTGCCATCCAAATATTCGGCTGCACATTTTGCTTCGCCGATATCCAGTTGCAATTTGCCTCCATTGACATCGAGTTGCATATTTGCCATCTCAACATTAGGTTGCACCGAAGTAGTGAAATGTATATAAAATTGAGCAGGCTCAAAACAAATTAATAATAATAATAATAGTAAATATAAAAGTAATAGTATCAATAACAATAATAATAATAAAATATCGATACTAATAACAATAAGAATAACAATGATAATAACAATGATCATAATAGTAATAATAAAACAATGAAAACAACAATAAGGATATCAATAGTAGTAACAATAATAGTAATACTAGTAAGGATAGTGAAAATAATAGCAATAATAGCATTTATACAACAAAATAAGAATTTGTCTTACTATAATAACCCAGTAGAAATATATAGTCGATCAAAAGTGATAAGTGAAGTTAAAATGCGTCATTGTTCGGAAAAACAAAATCTTTGTTAATTTTTTTTTTTATAGAGATTGAAAATAAATATAACAAATAAGAATCAAAATATAGAAAGTATTCGGGAAAAATAATTGTAAGGAGAAAATAGGTAGGAGAAAAACGAAGTCACACCCGATAAGGAGTTAAAGAAGAGGATGACTAGAAGGGACGAAAGAAAATTAAGGAATTGAATACGAAGGAAGAAGAACGAGGGCAAAATCGGAATTGAAGAGAATATAGCAGGGAGGAAACAACCAACATGACACTCAATATGAATCAACAAATGATAACGAATGCAAAGCAGGGAAAACAATGAACGACACCCGAGTTGAAATAAGAAGAAATTAACGAGGCAAGCAGAAATAAGAGATTGCTTGCACCGGAATCAAAAGAATAGGGGTACAGAAGAATAAATTTGTACCCAATAAGGAATTAACAAATCAGGACGAATGCAAGAGATGGAAAGAAGCAATGAATCAAAGAATTGAATATGAAGGGATCAAAATGGATGGGATAAGACTTGTGTCCAGATCAAGTTGATTATTAAATTATTCATGTGGTTGCATGGCCTGTTTAATGTTGAGTTAATCCTGACTGAGTCAAGCATGTCTAATGTATTAGTCAGACTAACACATTAGCCAAACCTGAGCTCTGATACCACTAAAAACCTTGTCACGCCCCGCTTCCCAAAAATATGGAATACGAGCACGTGACGAAGCCCAGCGAATAATTTTTACATCATCCATAAGCTGTAGGATCGACCCAGCATCATAACAAGAATATACAAGAGAAATATATATAACCAAGCATGCATGAATAATTTATAAAGCAACAGAAAAACAGTTTAAACAAGTAATAATATTCAAATACTTCACATGTCTGGATCAAGTGTAAACTCGGAAGCAAGTCTTATACAGCAGGAGAAATAAATACCTTAAGAAAGAAACTATTCAAACAAGTCCTTGCTCCAAGCAAATACTGAAATATCTGCTCGCCAATCCCAGCAGGTAGCTTGTCTCCAAAGTTTGTTTAATAAGTATAAACAGGAAAACAAAGGGAAAACAAGAGAAAATGCTCTTAGTGCAAGCTAGGGCCACAAATAGTGAAAACAAGTACAAGTAAGGGGAACAAGAATTGGAATCAAGAATATAACAAAGTTATAAGAAGTAGTGGACAAAACAAGGACTAGCTAGCAAGAGGAAACATCTTAATAACTAGATTGGATAACAACTGCTAGTGGTGTAACACATGTCAGGTATACCTATATGGGTATTTAATATCAAGCGACAAATCTCAAGTCTAGTGTCATATGTTATTTCAAATGTCAGGTCTCAAATGTCAGGTTGTCAAGTTTCAAGTAACAAGTTGTCAAGTTCAAGTGTCAAGTTGTCAAGTTCAAGTTGTCAAGTTCAAGTCTAGTTCAAGTCTAGTTCAAGTTATCAAGTTCAAGTCTAGTAGTGATTACTATCTAGGTAGCACGACATGCATCCATATTTTTACTACATGGTTGCTACAATCAAACAGTTTCGTTTAGACCTAGTAATGGATTTTATAGGGCGGCGTACTCAGGTATCAAGTATCAAGCAAGCCATGGTTCATGAATCGGAAATTAAATAACAAGTTCACGAAGCAAGTTCGCGAATCCACAAGCAAGTTCAAGAACCGCACAATGGGTTCAAGAATCAAACAAGTTCATGAGCCGAGTAACCGACTCCATGAATCGAACAAGATACAACAAGTTCATGAACCAAGTTTTGGGAAACACGGGCCCCCTTCCGAGTACACTTACCTATATTGTCCACTCTATAATCTTTCCCAAAACCCCGGCTTGTTACTGTTATTAATTCTTATCAAGCAAGCATACATATGTAAAATATTGTGATTTAATTCTAGAAAAATTTGAGGATGTCCTATATGGTGTCCAGCAACTACATATAAAGTTTCGTGTCAAACGCTCGCTGTTTACACAGCTAAATTAATTTGCAAAGAAAATATATACAGCAGTTTTGCAAAACTGCGTCTACTGACACAGATGCAGTATAACTGCCATAACTCCTAGACCGTAACTCCAAATTCGAACATTTTGGAGTCTATCGATATCTACACATCCGGATCTACAATTTCTATTCAGGGCTCGGGCCCAGATTCAAATGATAAAAGGGTCGAAACTGCAAAAGAATATTCAGACAGCAACACGTAGAATTAACTTGCTAGTGTAGATTTCATGGAAAAATGTCATTTGGCGTCTATGTTGTTAAGTAGCATAAATACATAATCATGGAGGTCAAAACAGCAACTAATAAATGTTTTTCAAGTCATAATAGTTGCAAGTTCGTCAAGACAATAAATATATATGTGTCTACAAATTTTATGGCTCCTTAATTCATGTCTATGTTTTCATGTGTCCAAGGGTAAAAGAGTCCAATAATTATAAATTAATTACAAGGAAATTTTGTGACTCTTAGATTTGTCAATTTGGAGGTTCAAGATTGATCTACAATGATATTTCAAAGAGGAGTCACAATCTAACTATTTGTAGTATTTCAAGGGTGCTTGTACTAGAACAATAAAATGTACAAGGATACTTGCCTTAGATGACGATGACAAACTCCACTTGATGTAGCAATTTGGGTAGAAAAATCCCGAAAGAAGTCCTCAAAAAGCGCGTGTGAAAAACTACCGAAGATCTAGTTTTTCCCCACACTAGATCGGCCAAAATAGCAAACAGCAAGCACCGATCCAGCGCGGCAAAACACGGAACAGCGGAACGCACCAATCAGATCGCTCCGAAGCAGCGGATCTGCGCCAGAACAGCGTGCAGCGGAAATGGGATCCGCTGTGGCCAGAACAGGGAACACCAGAACCAGCGAATAGGATTTCGCCCTCACACCGGATCCAGCCGAACAGGGGACAGCAAATGTGGGATCCGGTGTGGACAAACACAGGACGACGATCAGAGGGCACGAATCTTGATGCGATCCATCGGCTGAGATTCGATCCCGCCCATCAGCGTCTTCTTCCTTCGTTTTCTTCTTCGTCGAACAGGGCGCGAGAGAGAGAGGGGACGCGGCGCCGGCGATGGCTTCGATGTGGCGACGCGGCGGCATGACCGCGACAGCCACGAAGGGCGGCGACGGCGGTGGGTGCTCCTCCGTTCGTGGGTTCGAGAGCAGGGGAGTGCGGAGGATGGTGGCGAGCTCTGTTCTCGAGTTCGAACAGGGAGGTCCAATGGCAGGGGCTCGGGGTCTGGTCGCCGAGGAATTGCGACACAGGAGAGGCGACGACGGAGGTCGGTGACGGAGGTCGAGGTGAGGTCGAAGTATGGTTAATGGCGAAAGTTGGGTTCGGAGGTTGAAGAGGACGGTGAGTTCGGAATTGGTTTCGATGGAGGAGGACGGCAATGGATTTGAGGGTGGTAGTGCCGTGGGGGGGTCGACGAGGCGAAGGCGAGGGAGTGGCGAAGCGATCGGAGGGGAAACGGAGGTGGGTTGGCGACGGGAGAAGGATCTGGGGTGAAGAAGGAGAAGAGTAGATTAGCGGCGGGTTTCGATTAGGTTAAAACAGAATTAGTTGGGATTAGGGTTAGAGTGGGGTTTAAAAAGTAGGGTTTGCGGGTTTGCGGGTTTGCGGGTTCATGGATTTTGGGTATCCGTTTCAAAAAGAGCCCAACAGTAGAAATGGTCAAAATGCACTAAAATGGGTATTAAAGAGATGAATATGAAGAATTAGCCATTTCTTCATGAAGAACTGACACAAAGTGCACGAATTCGATAAAAGGACCCAAAAAATTGAGTCGAGACAAAAATAATGTTTTTATTCGAACTGAAATAAAATACAGGATCTCAAATAGATGAAAGAGTACAATTGAGCAAAATACAGTATAAAATATAAATACGGGGAAACAGGAGTTACATACCCCATGAGCGTCGCCTCGACCCCGACAATTTCGGAGATCAATCCCACACCGCAGGTAATTCTGAAGACTATTTCACTCACACCTCGATAATTTCAGAGATTATATCAGACCGCAGATCATACTGAGGTCCATAACTCTTATTTGCACTCATTTCATCATGTCACCATCTAGTACATGTCCTTATCTTGTTAAGTTAATTAATTAATTACGAATCTCCTAGAGTTGGTGTACCCTACCGGACTTAACTTAACTGATCAACAACAAGCCACAACTGGCCAAATCACAAAATCTCAACTGCCGGTATACTAGGGTCCCACACACCCTCTATAGACTCACAACTCAACCATGAATGCCAAAACTTTCATTAAAACTCTTACCCTCATATTAAGAAAACTTCTTTAAAATCAACAAAACCAAATTCATTTAAAATACGCACAAATTTCAGAATTGAAATAAAATATTAAATCTGTTAAACAACTGAAAATCATATTTTGAAGTCGTAAAATATCACAAAATATCAATTCCTTCGAAAACCATATATCTTCCATATATCTTTCACAACTTGATCTTTTGATTCAATAACTCATCTTGTAATTCATTAAACATACATAAAACTTCTAACAATAGTTTAGCCTTGAATATAAGTGATTTACAACATGCAAACAATCAAGTTCTTCATCAAAACTCAAAACAAAGTATATATATACACAGTAAAGGTTAGGTTTTGTTCACTTTTGCAATAACAACATACAAATTCAATAGTATAGGTTCAAAACAGCAAGATCATGAAAGAACACAACCAACCCTATGATTTATATTAGGTTCTTAACAATCTCAAGTCATCTACTTAGGGTTTTAATCATCAATAGCATAGTTTTCATGAAACGATTCAACTTTTTATTCATACATCCATCAAAATTTATTATATCATCATACCATCTCCTAGCATGTTTTCTAATATACAAATCATCACATGCCACATGCTTAGAACAATAAGAAATCAAACATATGTCACTCACATTTTTTTTTGAAGAATCAAACGAAGATAATAAAAGAATAAGAAAAGTTCTTCCATTCGCAAGAAAACCAAGATCCTCGCTTCGAAACTTCAAGAAATCAATAATAAAGAAAACTCTTTGTGTAGTACAGCAAAGAGACGGATGCACTTCTCTTTAATAGGCCGGCAATTAGGTGGATTAGGGTTTTTGAAGAGATTTGCAAAATATTCTTTTTGAATATATCTTTACATATATAAATCCTTATACTTGAAAATTAGATTAACCAATTCAATTCAAATTTTAAAAAAAAAAACTGATCAATCTAGGCCGGCACTTTTGTAAACCCAAAAAAACGAATTTTGTAATTTTTGCCTCTAAGTGGCAATTTTGCAAAAAAACCATTCTTTAAGTAATTTGCGAAATAAACCAAATCTATTAAAACTAAAAGTAAACTTTTTACCTCTGAGTTGGCTAGCAATCATGCTCAGCCGAAAAATATGAAAATCTTGAGTTTTTACACCAAGTGGTAATTTTGCACAAAAGCCTATATTTTTGTAATATTTGCAAATATGCCAAATAAATATCAGAAAAATCCAGAAAATTCATAAATATTACCAACTAATAAATAATAGGTTTCCCCAAAATATTTTCTAACTTTGAACTCCCCAAGAAAATATTTGCACGTGTTTTGTACATGTAAAAAGATAATTTCAGAAGGTGTGTATTAAATCACCAAAAAAAATCATTTTAATTCATTTATTAATCTAAATAATATTATTTAAAAATTTAGGGTGTTACATCACTCCCTTCTTGGAATAGTTTTGTCCTCAGAACTACTGCAAATAGGGACCAAACAATATAAGCAAAAGAAAATGAAATCTCATAAACGGAAATATAGTTTAATGAATACAGTCATACAAGAGAAATACAATTCAATCAAAAGAATACAATCATGCAAAAATATAATCATACAAAAAGCTCAGGAAAATTCTTTTGCATGTGATCCTCCGGCTCCCAAGTAGCCTTCTCGAACTGCTGGTTCCTCCACAATACCTTGACTATAGGTATCACCTTATTCCTCAATACCTTCTCCCTACGATCAATAATCTCTACAGACTGCTCCTTGTAACTCAAGTTCATCTGTAGAACTTCAGGAACTTTCACTAACCGATGAATCTGATCCGACACATGGAACACATCATGCACCTATGCTAATTCCTCTGATAGCTCCAATCTATATGCCGTTTTACCAATCCGCCCCAAATCCTATATGGCCCAATTTACCTTGGCACCAATTTGCCTCCCTTTCCAAACCTGATCACTCCCTTAGTCGGAGACACCTTGAGAAAAACTGCATTCCCAACCTCAAACTCTAAGTCCCTTCGTCGAGTGTCTGCATAACTCTTCTGCCGACTCTGAGCCTCGACCAACCTCTTACGAATCAACTCGTCTTCTCCGACGTCTGCTACACAATCTCAGGCCCAAACATCTGCCTCTCACCAACCTCATACAACAAACAGGTGTCCTGCACTTCCTTCCGTATAGAGCTTCATACAGAGCCATTCCGATACTCGCATGGTAACTGTTGTTATAGGCAAACTCAACCAATGCCAAGTATCTCTCCCAAATGCCACCAAAATCCATAACACAAGCCCTCAGCATATCCTTCAACACCCGATTCACCCTTTCAGTCTGACTATTAGTCTGTGGATGAAGAGCGGTACTGAAATCGGTTCTGGTACCTA
The DNA here is from genome assembly GCA_017893485.1 of Hemerocallis citrina. Lineage (NCBI taxonomy): Eukaryota > Viridiplantae > Streptophyta > Magnoliopsida > Asparagales > Asphodelaceae > Hemerocallis > Hemerocallis citrina. Next base: position 9,504,690 of record CM030367.1, read on the forward strand.
AGGCTGCTTGCAAACCCTTCCAAAACTTCGAAGTGAACCTAGCATCCATGTCAGAAACAATCGACACAGGAACTCCATGAAGTCTAACAATCTCATCAATGTACAGCTCAACCAGTTTCTCCAATGACCAAGTGATCTTCACGGACAAAAGTGAGCTGACTTAGTCAAACGGTCCACAATAACCCAAATGGAGTCATTGTCCTTCGGACTCCTCGGCAACCCTGTGATGAAATCCATGCTGATATTCTCCCACTTCCATTCTGGAATGGGCAAAGGGTGCAACAAACCTCCCGACCTCTGATTCTCTGCTTTGATCTGCTAACAAGTCAGACACCTCGCCACAAAGTCTGCCACATCCCACTTCATACCAGACCACCAAAAGTGCTGTTTGATGTCCTTGTACATCTTTGTGCCTCCAGGATGTACTGACAACAAGGTACTGTGTGCCTCCTGCAAGATACTTTCTCTCAAATATGCATTCTCCGGAACACGCAACCTCTCACCCAACCATAGAACTCCATCTTGGACACGAAACTCGGATAACTTGCCTTCGAAAACTTGTTGCAACATTCCCTGAATCTCTGCATCTGATTTCTGACCCTCCATAATCTGCTCTCTCAAAGAAGGCTGCAACCTTAACTGTGCCAACGATGCGCCCAAACCCTACAGTACCACCTCGATACCTGCCTGATCAAACTCTGCTGCCAACTTTCTCTGAGCGGTGATCAAACTCGACAAACTTCTCTTTCGACTAAGCCCATCAGCCACCACATTCGCCTTGCCTGGATGATACTTGATCTCAGGACAAATGTCTTCCAACACTTCCAACCACCTTCTCTGCCGCAGATTTAGATCATTCTGATGATAAATGTACTTCAGGCTCTTGTAGTCGGTATACATGTTGACCTTCTCTCCATATACATAATGCCTCCACTGTTTCAAGGCAAAGATGATAGCTGCTAACTCCAAATAATGCATTGGATAATTCTTCTCATGCGGACGCAACTGTCTTGAACCATATGCAATAACCTTACTTTCTTGCATCAAGACACACCCTAGCCCTCTGAGAGATACATCACTGAAGATATCATAATTCTTCCCAGTTTGTGGCAAAGCTAAGATAGTCGCAGTCGTCAACCTCTCCTTTAGCTCTAGGAAACTCGCCTTATACTTATCAGTTCATGTAAATGCCACATTCTTCCGAGTTAACCCTGTCAAAGGAACTGCAATCTGTGCATAGCCCGGAATGAATCTCCTGTAGTACCCAGCCAATCCCAAGAAACTCCTGACTTCCTTCACTGTCGTTGGCCTGGGCCAATCCTTCACTGCTTCGACCTTCTAAGGATCAGTGGCCTCTCCCTCCTTAGAAAAGATATGACCAAGGAAAGCTACCTCAAACTTTCAAAACTCATACTTCGATAGCTTGGCATACAAGCTATGCTCCTGCAATTTCTTCAATACCTCTACTAAGTGCTTAGAATGCTCATTCTCCGACTTTGAATAAACCAGAATATCATCAATGAAAACCACCACGAAGGAATCAATAAATGGCTGCAAGATTCGATTCATCATATCCATGAATACTGCCGGCCATTCGTCAGTCCGAATGGCATTACCAAAAACTCATAGAGTCCATGATGAGTCCTAAAAGCTGTTTTACTCACATCTTCCTCCTTGACTCGAACCTAATGATACCCTGACCGCAGATCAATCTTTGAAAACACAATTGCTCCCTGAAGCCTATCAAACAGATCATCAATCCATGGAAGCATATACTTGTTCTGAATAGTCACCATGTTCAACTCCCGATAGTCAACGCACATCCTCATTGACCAATCTTTCTTCTTCACTAACAACATTGGTGCTCCCCACGGTGAAGAACTCGGCCTGATAAAATCCTTACTCAACAATTCCTCAATCTGCTTCTTAACTTCATCCCGCTCTACAGGTGCCATCCTGTACGGAGCCATAGAAATTGGAGCACTCTCCAGCTGAACTTTAATACAGAACTCAACATCTCGCCTTGGCGACAATCCTGGCAAATCTTCCAAGAATACCGCAGGAAAATCCCGGACAACTGGAATGCCTCTGACTTCATCTGGAATCATCAACTTGGATACCATAGCAGTCACTTTCGGGTCCTTCATCTTCCTCTGAAAAGTCACTGCGGGACCTCCCGGTGCTTTCACTAACACTTCTTTCTTCTTGCATTCAATTGTGGCATCATATATTGCCATCCAATCCACGATCACATCCACACCCAAGACTTGCAATTTAATGAGATCAATGCCAAATAATCTCCAACCAATCTCGATATCATAGCCCTCATAATATCGATCAGCAATCAATTTTTTCCCTGATGGTGTTTCCATCGACAAGACTGCCTGGAAACACCTTAGGTTCCACACCTAAGACTTTAGCAAAATTGGGCGACACAAATATATGCGAAGAACCAGTATCAAATAAAACTTTTGCTTTTATTCCATTAACCAAAACAAATCATGTTACATGAAGAATGATACTCAAATCTCCAATTTATTCTTAAACAAAGTTTTACTTAATACATCAAATAAAATTTAAAATTCTTACATACCCTGAATCACATTCTCTGAGTTACCCACATCCTCCTCAGTTAATGCGAACACTCGCCCCTGCCTCTGAAATTTGCCTCTGCCTGCACTTTCCTTCTGTAACAGCGGGTAGAAAAGCTTAGTATGCCCCTCTCCCCCACACTGGAAACAAGTCTGCTTCGCCATTTTAGGACATGCTGATCTGAAGTGACCTGCCTCATTACAGTAGTAACAAGTCACCTTTTGAGTTGCGGGTGCCCTCTGCTCTGGCTTACTAAACCTGCCCTGCTTCACTAGGAACTTCTTCCCACTCTGACCAACTGCTGGCCTCTTGTTCCTGTTCCAGGTTTTTTGCTTCTTCTTGAACTGATCCATATCTTCTTCAGTCATTGCTGACCTCCTGGCTAGCTTATCAAACCTTCTGATGCCCAATGGTATCATCCGTGACCTCAAACTCGGCCTCAAGCCCTGCTCGAATTTCTTGGCCTTCTTCGCCTCATCAACAATCAGCTCCGATGCATACCTTGACAGCTCAGCGAACTTAGTCTCATATTCGCGCACTGACATGCTTCCTTGCTACAGATTCAAGAATTTCGTTGCTTTCTTCTCTTGAATATCTAGAGGAAAGAAACGATCACTAAACTCATCCAGAAAAGCCTCCTAAGTAACCAGTTGATCCCCAAAAGTCCTCTTCACTGACTGCCACCAGATGCCAGCGTCCTTCTCTAACTGCATCGTGGCCAATTTTACCTTATTGACTGTCGAAGTTTCCAAGACTTCGGAGACCATCTCCATCTGTCTAATCCAATCACCAGCCTCATTTGAATCAGACTGCCCCTCAAAAACAGGTGGCTTCATCCGCTTGAAGGACTCAACCTGCTTAACTGGATCAGCATTAACAAATACTGGTCTAGCCCCATGATTCTGATTCTGATTCAGAGCCATGTTGGCTTTCATAAATGCATTCAAGGTCTGATACACCATGGAAATCTCAGTCTCAAGATCAAGTCTAGCCCCACGGGAACAATCAGCCCCCATCACAATTTCCACCATTCCTGGTCCTGGGTCCTGCCATTATACTGAATACTACAAAATGAGGAAAAAGTTAGAGCATCACAACACAATTCATATTCACATCAATACCTCATGGCAAAACCCCAATCATACCCCAAATCAATACATCTAATTTAAATTCTATGTGATACTCACACTCAAATGTCCACACCTAGGTTTATTTTTATACTATGTTTATCATTACTATTTAAGCATGCTCTGATACTAATCTTTGTAGCGCCCAAAATTTTCAATATAATATCTCAGAAATACGTGGCACGATTTCCAGCATCTACCTCAATGTAATAATAAACATAGACAAAACACAGATAAATTATTCAACTTTTATTTCATTATTTTTTTACAAAGCACAGCAAAAAATTAAACACCTTGAATTACAATTCTTTCTTTTACAAAACATTCTTTTACAATTTACATAAGCAACAATATCATTCTACCACATGCATCCAAATTCTAAGCTATAGGTACCTACCTGTAAAATGTGAGGCTAAAGATAACCCTAACCCCCAAAACTACAGGAGTTAGCCATAACGGTGTGAGCGACATCAAAAGAAATACAACATGAATAAAACATAAAGAATAAAGTCATAAACAACATATACCAACAATAGTAACAGATGGAATATGAAATGCCAGTAAAAAAAATATGAAAACATCAAGTAAAACTAAGCTAAGTGTCAAGTGTAAGAAAACAAAAAACATCATGGATAAAACCAAGTCAAGAAAACAAAAATGCAGTATGATGACTCTCTAATGCATACTTATCGAATTCTATGCATTCCTTACTACATAGGTCCGGTGCAAGCCCTTATCGTTCTCCACTTTATAAGGTTAAATCCCTCGTTATGCAATTAATCTTACTACGATGATTACTACGAGATTTAGATAAGCTTTATGTATCTAGCCCATCCCCCGATAATTCTGGAGGTCAATCTCTATCCATAGATAATTCCGGAGACTAGTTCACTCACACCTATGAATCTTCAAGAATACCCCACACCGCAAGCTATGGCGCCTCATCACATGAATACCCCATGAGCGTCGCCTTGACCCCGATAATTCCAGAGATCAATCCCACACCGCAGGTAATTCCGAAAACTATTTCACTCACACATTGATAATTCCAGGGATTATCTCACATCGCAGATCATACTGAGCTCCATAACTCATGTTTGCACTCATTTCATCATGTCACCATCTAGTACATGTCCTTATCTTATTAAGTTAATTAAGTAATTACGAATCTCTTGGAGTTAGTGTACCCTACCGGACTTAACTCAACTGATCAACAACAAAGACACGACTGGCCAAACCACAAAATCTCAACTGCTGGTATACTAGGGTCCCACACACCCTCTATAGACTCACAACTCAACCATGAATGCCAAAACTTTTATTAAAACTCTCAATTCCATTATCAATACCCTCATATTAAGAAAACTTTAAAATCAACAAAACCAAATTCATTTAAAATACTTACAAATTCCAGAATTGAGATAAAATATTAAATCTATTAAACAACTTAAAATCATATTTTGAAGTCGTAGAATATCACAAAATATCAATTTCTTCGAAAACCATATATCTTTCATTTAATAAAGTCATAGAAATTCAAATTAAATTCTATTATCATCAAAATATAACTCTCTGTAAAAAATACTATAATCTGTAGCAAAAACAGCATCTAAAATTGCAGATCAATAATGCATAATATTAAAGAAATAATCGTTCAAGAAAACACGAAGACACTCAAGAAAACAGCCAGCAAAAAGACTGGCAGTCGACCGCCAAAACAGTGCAAAAATAGGGCAGTCGACTGTCAAGTAAAAATTCCAAAAAATGAGAATTGATAGTCGACTGTCATCTTCAGTGCAATTTGCAAAGCAGTTGACTGTCACATACGAAATTTGACAGCTTTGAAATTTGTGCACATTTTTACTGATACTTCAATTATACTTTATACAATCACAAATTTGCAAAACTAAATTCCTGAGATGATCAAATACAACTTGTATAAAGTATATGAGTTTATAAAATAGATCAAAATCACATCAAGATCACAAAAGTGTACATTTCCACAAAATACTTCAAAACAGTGTATATATATATATATACAAGTAGCATTGGTATAAATTTCCGAAACCCGAATCTGACCCGGACCCGACATTGGACCGGAACCGACCCTGTAACGCCCCGAATCCCAAATTACTGAATTCGAGATGTTCTTCAGGATCTTTTCGCTTTTCTCGAGTACAATTTTACAAGGAAATTCAAACTTTTCTTTTTACATCAGAGTTACAACATCTTACATTTAAATTTACACAGCGGAAGCAAAATATACAACATTTACATAAATGAACAACAACATAATGAGATCTTTATGCATCCATTCCTCTTTACATGTAATTTATCCTGCATACAAAACTGTGGGTACGTCAGTTTATTCAACCGACGATAATTATACATGGCCATCCTCTCTATGCCAGAAACAGTATAATGAATCTCATTTCTTAACAAATCAACAATCTTGTTCATAATAAGCATGTAAAAATCAAAAGGGAACTTTTAGAGATGTCGTGTCGTGATTGTGCACTTAATCCTTAATGCAATTTATTTAATTTTCACATGACACTAATGCACACTTGTTCGAATTCTATGCATCCCATACTACATAGGTTCGAGGGCAAGCCTCTTAATCGTTCTTCATTTTTGTAGGGTTCGATCCCCCGCCATGACTTACTCTACTTCTGTAATTCCAGTGAGTATCCTAGATGATTCTATGAGTACAAGCATGTATCCTGGCCCCTGGAGTAGAATTTCGCGCCATGTCTTGACTCGTCAAGCATGCATTCTGCGACAATTCAGCCTCCTCCCTGAACACACTCCTCTTGCAGTCACCAAAACATCCCACAAGCGTGACTAGAGTCCGATCATTACTGAGTTGTGCCCGCGCCATGTCTTGACTCATCAAGCATGCATTCTGCGGCTCACACACCCGCACCGTACCCTAGCTCTCATACTCATGTTTTTCTCTCACCTTCATCACCTCCACACTATGTATTAAAGTTACATTAGAATCATGAATAAAAATCAAGCTCTAGAGTTAGCCTCTCCATCAACCGGACTTATCATTTCATTTCACTCGACCAACCTGGTCTATTTCTCAATATCATTTCATTTCACTGCCGGGGAGACTTAGCTACTCTTTTGTTCAATTTCAAATTCACAATATCCAATTGAGCGCCATCAGCTCATAATTCATTTTAGAGTCTCACAGACTTTTTCATCATGATTTAGCCTTTCATAATTATTCATTTAATTCTCAATTCTCATCTATGATTCCTTTCACATAATTCATACAGCCATAAACAGAATCCATCGATTTAAAAGCATAAAGTTCATCATTACCCACAGTAACTAACATGAATCAAATATATCAAGTCCACTCTGTACAGTCGACTTGGAAGAACACCAGTCGACTCATACAGTCACACACAGTATCATCATAATTGCTCGGGATAGTCGACTGTTGCACTCAACCAGTCGCCTGTCCCGCAACCTTCAATATTCACAATATTATCCACATGACAGTCGACTGTTCATTAGTCAGTCGTCTGTCCTGGAGATCTCAAACAGCATAATTTCCAAGTCCAGATCAGTCGACTTGCTACACGCATTCGGTCGACTGGACAGATTCATTTCAATTAGGGAATTTATTTACAGTTCTTACGTGTACTTGCATCATGATATCAATTAACAGTATACATCAATTCATGTTTCATAAACAGAGTTTCATCTTGCTCAGTAGCATTCACAGTATAATTTTCCCAGTTATTAACATGCTCCTTTAGAGAAAACTACTCTAAACATGCATTCGCATTGCTCATACTTCCTTACAATAATGAAGGTACAAATCTCAAGTCATCATAATGGGTCTACGTAAATAGAATATCTTTATTCAGGGAACTTTCAAACAGTCATAATCAGAATGAAGCACCAGTCGACTTAACACCAAGTCAGTCGACTGCGCCGACACTTCAGATATTTATCACTATTAGTTCTTTTCATTTATTTACCTTCCCTCCATCATATGTGTCATAGGGAAAATATACATTTAATAATCACACCATCATAGCTATTTGCACCCACTTATCAGCACATTTATGAAAAGAAGTGTCTCGTACCAGTCGGCTGGCTCACATGGCAGTCGACTGTACCGACAGTCTTGTTATCAACATTAATAGCATATTCAAGCAATTTCTACCGCATTCAATTCACTTTTTATAACATGGTATCAATCATAACAATTGCAATATCATTCCTACATTAGAAGTCCTGAGAAACACCCACCTTATATGAAGAAATAATCGAAATCCCGCAAAGTCCTTTAACACCGTACTGCACTCCTTGCTCCTTTGTTCCACACCGGGCTCCTCAGCAATGTTACTTGTCTCCACAGAAAAGCTCCCACACAACTCACAGATACTCTCTATGATCTTAGAAAATTTTTTAGGGTAAAAGAGATAGGGGAATAGGAGGGGTATTTATACTAGAATATAGGTGAAATGGAGGGCTGAGATTTATTGGGGAGTTGTAGAATCAAAGGCTGAGATCAAATCGGGAGTTGAGAAAACTACCCACAACTCAAAGGTAACTACCCATGATCTAGCCCATCACTCCCACAATCCGGCCAAGAGAAGTGCTCAAAGCACGTGTATGCGAATGCACGTGCATACACCAACTACACCCTCCAAATTAGTACATCAAATACCCGGTCAAGAAAAGAAAAGATGTCACACATAATGGTTATAAAAATAAAATAGAAGGGGTTTTAAATCCATGGGCTAAAATTAATTGGGCCAAACTAATTATTTTGTAGAAAAACTTTTGGGCTTTAAGGAAAAATATTACACATGCATACCATATGTAGAATTAAATAATCTTTATATATATTAGAAAAATCGGGGTATTACATCACTCCCTCCTTAGAATAGTTCCGTCCCCTGAACTACAACCAAGAGCGAGAAACAGAAAACACAACAACAAGAGATACAAAGATATAAAGATACAAAAATACAAAATACAATCAACAAAACAATCAAGCAAAAAGCTCAGGATAGTCCTTCAACATCTTCTCCTCAGATTCCCAAGTAGCCTCTTCAACCAAGTGGTTTCTCCAGACTACCTTGACCATCGGTATCGTCTTATTCCTCAAGACTTTCTCCCTACGGTCAACGATCTCGACAGGAGTCTCGATGTAATTCAGGTCTAACTGCAAACCTTCCGGCACTTCAGGCAAATGATGACTCGGGTCTGGAATATAACCTCTCAACATAGACACATGAAAGACATTGTGCACCTGAGACAACTCTTCCGGTAATTCAAGCCGGTAAGCAGTTTTCCCGATTCTTTTCAATATCTTATATGGGCCTATAAATCTCGGGGCTAACTTCCCGCCCTTGCCAAATCGAACCACACCTTTACTGGGTGATACATTCAAAAAGACGAAGTCACCAACCTCAAACTCAAGGTCCCTTCTCCGGTTGTCTGCATAGCTTTTCTGCCTGCTCTGAGCTTCCACCAACCTTTTCCTGATCAGATCAATCTTCTCAGAAGTCAGCTGTACAAGCTCAGGACCAAACAACTGACGCTCCCCAACCTCATACCAACACACAGGAGTCCTGCACTTCCTGCCATTCAAAGCTTCATACGGCGCCATCCCGATGCTAGCCTGAAAACTGTTGTTGTAGGCAAACTCTACCAAAGGTAAATGCCTTTCCCAACTGCCTCCAAAGTCTAGTATACAACACCGAAGCATATCCTCAAGAATACGGTTGACTCTCTCGGTCTGCCCATCGGTCTGTGGATGAAAAGCAGTGCTGAAATCTGTCTTGGTACCCAAAGCTGTCTGAAGACTCCTCCAGAAATGCGAGGTGAACCGCGCATCTCGATCAGACACAATAGTTGAGGGAACACCATGAAGTCGGACAATCTCACCAACATACATCTCCGCCAACTTGTCCATCGAAGCAGTGAGTTTCATCGCCAAAAAGTGAGCGGACTTGGTAAGTCGATCGACTATAACCCAAATAGCATCATTGCCTTTAGAACTCTTAGGCAATCCCGTGATGAAATCCATACTGTTGTTATCCCACTTCCATTCCGGAATAGGTAACGGCTGTAATAGACCTCCGGGTCTCTGATTTTCGGCTTTGACTTGCTGACAAACCTCACACCTCGCGACAAATTCGGCCACATCCCGCTTCAAACCTGACCACCAGAAATGCTGTTTTATGTCCTTGTACATCTTAGTACTCCCAGGATGCACTGACAAAAGAGTAGCATGCGCCTCCTAAAGAATACTCTCTTTCAGGTCCGCCTGATCTGGAACACACAGCCTATCTCCGAACCACAGCACCCCATCCCTGGTTTGAAATCCGGGCAACTTGCCAGCACCAACCTGCTCCTTCATCTCCAAGATATCATCATCAACTTCCTGACTTGCAATGATCCTTGCATTCAAAGTAGGCTGAAGCTTCAACTGAGATAAAGATGCTCCCAATCCTTGCAAGACAACCTCAATACCTGCTCGATCCAACTCCTCAATCAGATGCCTCTGAGTCGTAATCAAACTGGCCAAACTGCTCTTGCGACTAAGTGCATCAGCAACAATATTAGCCTTTCCAGGATGATACTTGATCTCAGGTCGCATATCCTCGAGCACTTCGAACCATCTCCGCTGCCTCAGATTGAGATCCCTCTGCTGGTATATGTACTTCAAGCTTTTGTGGTCCGTGTACATGTTCAATTTCTCACCATACACGTAGTGCCTCCATTGCTTCAAAGCAAAGATAATCGCAGCCAGCTCTAGATCATGAGTCGGATAATTCTTCTCATGCGGTCGTAGTTGCCTAGACCCATAAGCGATTACTTTACCTTCTTGCATTAAGACACAACCAAGCCCCCGATGTGAAGCATCGCTATAGACATCGTACTCAACTCCTGCTCTAGGCAAAGCCAAAATAGGTGCAGTCGTCAGTCTATCTTTCAACTCCTGAAAACTCGCCTCACATTGCTCGGTCCACTTGAAGCTCACATTCTTCTTGGTCAACTCAGTAAGCGGCACAGCTATCTGAGCATAACCTTGAATGAATCTCCTGTAGTATCCAGTCATCCCAAGGAAACTTCTGACTTCCTTCACTGTAGTAGGCCTAGCCCAATCTCTCACTGCCTCTATCTTCTGAGGGTCAGTTGCCACTCCCTCCTTAGAAAGGATGTGACCTAGGAATGCCACTTCAAATTTCCAGAAATCACACTTGGATAACTTGGCATACAACTGCTGCTCTTCCAACTTCTGCAGAACTGCTGCCAGATGCTCGGTGTGCTCCGCCTCAAACTTGGAGTACACAAGAATATCGTCGATAAACACCACGACGAAAGAATCAATAAACGGCCTCAGAACTCTGTTCATCAAGTCCATGAAGATTGTGGGTGCATTCGTCACTCCGAATGGCATAACTAAGAATTCGTAATGCCCATGCCGAGTTCTAAACGCAGTTTTGTGCACATCTTCAGCTTTCACTCGCACTTGGTGATATCCTGATCGAAGATCTATTTTGGAGAATACAGCTGCTCCTTGTAGACAATCGAACAAGTCATCAATTCGAGGAATCGGATACTTATTCTGAACAGTGACCTTATTCAGCTCCCGGTAATTGATACACATCCTCATCGATCCATCCTTCTTCTTTACCAAAAGCACTGGTGCTCCCCAAGGTGACGCACTAGGTTGAATAAAGCCTTTTCCCAACAGTTCCTCAATCTGCCGTTTCACTTCATCCTGTTCCACTGGAGCCATCCTATAAGGTGCCTTAGAGATTGGTGCACTTCCCGGTTGAACAGTGATGCTGAACTCTACATCACGGTGCGGAGGTAACCTAGAAAAATCTTCCAAGAACACTGTCGGATAGTCCCGAACCACAGGAATCCCTTGCAATTCCACAGGAGTCTCTTCCTTGCGGATAGTTGCCACCAGCTTAGAACACTTCAGCTTCCCCTGGAAAGTGACTTCAGGTCCTCCTGGAGCCTTCACTGTTACGGTCTTGGTCTTACACTCGATGCTTGCACTGTACACCGACATCCAATCGATGCCAATGATAACATCGACTCCCAAGATAGTCAGCTCAATCAGATCAATGCCAAAGATTCGATCCCCAACCACTATCTCGCAATCAGCGTAATACCGATCAGTGGTTAAAGTTTCCCCTGATGGAGTAGCTACTGCTAAGATCTTGCCTGGAAAAATCTTCGGTTCAACTCCCAACACTTTAGCAAACCTTGGAGACACAAAAGTATGAGAGGATCCAGTATCAAACAACACCACAGCTTCCTTTCCATTAATATAGAGTTCTCCTGTTACATAACATACACCATTACATAACAGTTTCACACTATGAACGGGAAGAAGAAATGACAAAAACCACACTAAACATCAGCTCCCGTACCAGAGATGACCTGATCCGCCTCCTCAGCATTAGCTTCTGTCAAAGCAAATACTCGCCCTGACTGGTACGGCCTCTTCCCAGTCTGCTGTATTGGCACATTGTGATTGCCAGCCCGTGGTTTGAGACATCGAGATTGGTAGTGTCCCACTTCCCCACAGTTATAACAGGTGACTGCAGAAGGTCTCCCTACATCGTTTCCAGGTCTTCCAGCTACACTGACAGCGTTCGCCCCTGTCGGTTTGAACTTCTGTGCAGATGGTTGCCCCTTGAAACTCCCCGATGGCGCGGGCCTCTTCCCGGACTGCCAGTTGCTCTTCTGGTGCTGAGCAACATGGAACTGCTCCATATCCGCCTCCGTTGCTGCCGCCCTCTTCACCAGTTTATCGAATCTCCTGATACCAAGAGGTATCATACGAGACCTCAAGCTCGGCCTCAGACCATGCTCAAACTTGCGAGCCTTCTTCGCCTCATCCATCACCAGTTCTGGAGCGTATCTGGAGAGCTGAGTAAACTTAGTCTCATACTCCCTTACTGACATGCTGCCTTGCTGAAGTGACAGAAACTCCATGGCCTTCTTCTCCTGGACGTCGGAGGGAAAATAATGGCTGCGGAATTCCTCCAGAAATTCCTCCCAGCCAAGCAACAAGCCGCCCATGGTCCTCTTCACCGACTGCCACCAGACAGCTGCATCCTTCTCGAATTGCAAGGTTGCCAACTTGACCTTACTGCCCTCCGGTGTCTCCAACACCTCGAAGATTGTCTCCACTTGACGGATCCAGTTATCGGCCGCATCCGGGTCGGACTTTCCCTCGAACACTGGTGGTTTCATTCTCTTGAACGATTCCACTAGCTTAATTGCCTCGGGTACTGGATTCACCGGCCCCCTTCCTTGGTTTGCAGCCACTGCATTCAGCGTCTGGTAAACCCTTGCAAACTCGGCCTCCAGGTCCAAACCTTCACCATTCCTGGCTCCCCTTCTCGCCATATTCTGATGCAAAAGATCCATTAAATTCGAAGTATAAGACAAGAAATTAAACCAACTTTCATTTCATTGAATTTCAAAGTTTATACATTCGAATTAAAACATTTCTTAACATCAGAATAGAAGAAAAATAGGAACTAGGACAATCTAATCTCTACGGGTCCTCTTCGCTGCTCGAAGTTCATCCCGCAGTTCATCCACCTCATCTTTCAGCACATCAGTTAGGTTCTTTTTCTTTTCAAGTTCCCAAATCCGATGGCTAAGAACAGAATAGTCGGCATTCCGCTTTTCCAGCTGAGCCTCCAAAACTCCAACTCTATACTTCAGGGTATCCACTTGCCTCTGTAGAGAAGCCACAGCGCTACTCAGAGCTGGTCCCTTTTCTTCATCGGATGAAGAATCATCGGGCGAATTTGGTGGTGGGGTGATCTCTCGAGACTCAGGGTACTCCTCATCATCAGAATCTGCTTGCCCAGGGTGATACTCGTCCTCAGAATCAGCCTGTCCAGGATGGTACTCTTCCTCAATAATATGCCAGTCGTCGCCTCCAGCAGGGTCGAAGTGATCAGCCATCTTAGAATAGAGAGGAAGAAGCATAAATCATAGAGCAACACAAATGTAAGTCACTTACATTTAAATCTCTAGATTCAAACACACACTCTAATGTCCACATCTAGGGTATCGTTCCTTATAAATTTGTACAAGTGTGAAAGCGTAGGAAAGCGTGGCTCTGATACCACTCTGTAACGCCCCGAATCCCAAATTACTGAATTCGAGATGTTCTTCAGGATCTTTTCGCTTTTCTCGAGTACAATTTTACAAGGAAATTCAAACTTTTCTTTTTACATCAGAGTTACAACATCTTACATTTAAATTTACACAGCGGAAGCAAAATATACAACATTTACATAAATGAACAACAACATAATGAGATCTTTATGCATCCATTCCTCTTTACATGTAATTTATCCTGCATACAAAACTGTGGGTACGTCAGTTTATTCAACCGACGATAATTATACATGGCCATCCTCTCTATGCCAGAAACAGTATAATGAATCTCATTTCTTAACAAATCAACAATCTTGTTCATAATAAGCATGTAAAAATCAAAAGGGAACTTTTAGAGATGTCGTGTCGTGATTGTGCACTTAATCCTTAATGCAATTTATTTAATTTTCACATGACACTAATGCACACTTGTTCGAATTCTATGCATCCCATACTACATAGGTTCGAGGGCAAGCCTCTTAATCGTTCTTCATTTTTGTAGGGTTCGATCCCCCGCCATGACTTACTCTACTTCTGTAATTCCAGTGAGTATCCTAGATGATTCTATGAGTACAAGCATGTATCCTGGCCCCTGGAGTAGAATTTCGCACCATGTCTTGACTCGTCAAGCATGCATTCTGCGACAATTCAGCCTCCTCCTTGAACACACTCCTCTTGCAGTCACCAAAACATCCCACAAGCGTGACTAGAGTCCGATCATTACTGAGTTGTGCTCGCGCCATGTCTTGACTCATCAAGCATGCATTCTGCGGCTCACACACCCGCACCGTACCCTAGCTCTCATACTCATGTTTTTCTCTCACCTTCATCACCTCCACACTATGTATTAAAGTTACATTAGAATCATGAATAAAAATCAAGCTCTAGAGTTAGCCTCTCCATCAACCGGACTTATCATTTCATTTCACTCGACCAACCTGGTCTATTTCTCAATATCATTTCATTTCACTGCCGGGGAGACTTAGCTACTCTTTTGTTCAATTTCAAATTCACAATATCCAATTGAGCGCCATCAGCTCATAATTCATTTTAGAGTCTCACAGACTTTTTCATCATGATTTAGCCTTTCATAATTATTCATTTAATTCTCAATTCTCATCTATGATTCCTTTCACATAATTCATACAGCCATAAACAGAATCCATCGATTTAAAAGCATAAAGTTCATCATTACCCACAGTAACTAACATGAATCAAATATATCAAGTCCACTCTGTACAGTCGACTTGGAAGAACACCAGTCGACTCATACAGTCACACACAGTATCATCATAATTGCTCGGGATAGTCGACTGTTGCACTCAACCAGTCGCCTGTCCCGCAACCTTCCATATTCACAATATTATCCACATGACAGTCGACTGTTCATTAGTCAGTCGTCTGTCCTGGAGATCTCAAACAGCATAATTTCCAAGTCCAGATCAGTCGACTTGCTACACGCATTCGGTCGACTGGACAGATCCATTTCAATTAGGGAATTTATTTACAGTTCTTACGTGTACTTGCATCATGATATCAATTAACAGTATACATCAATTCATGTTTCATAAACAGAGTTTCATCTTGCTCAGTAGCATTCACAGTATAATTTTTCCAGTTATTAACATGCTCCTTTAGAGAAAACTACTCTAAACATGCATTCGCATTGCTCATACTTCCTTACAATAATGAAGGTACAAATCTCAAGTCATCATAATGGGTCTACGTAAATAGAATATCTTTATTCAGGGAACTTTCAAACAGTCATAATCAGAATGAAGCACCAGTCGACTTAACACCAAGTCAGTCGACTGCGCCGACACTTCAGATATTTATCACTATTAGTTCTTTTCATTTATTTACCTTCCCTCCATCATATGTGTCATAGGAAAAATATACATTTAATAATCACACCATCATAGCTATTTGCACCCACTTATCAGCACATTTATGAAAAGAAGTGTCTCGTACCAGTCGGCTGGCTCGCATGGCAGTCGACTGTACCAACAGTCTTGTTATCAACATTAATAGCATATTCAAGCAATTTCTACCGCATTCAATTCACTTTTTATAACATGGTATCAATCATAACAATTGCAATATCATTCCTACATTAGAAGTCCTGAGAAACACCCACCTTATATGAAGAAATAATCGAAATCCCGCAAAGTCCTTCAACACCGTACTGCACTCCTTGCTCCTTTGTTCCACACCGAGCTCCTCAGCAATGTTGCTTGTCTCCACAGAAAAGCTCCCACACAACTCACAGATACTCTCTATGATCTTAGAAAATTTTTTAGGGTAAAAGAGATAGGGGAATAGGAGGGGTATTTATACTAGAATATAGGTGAAATGGAGGGCTGAGATTTATTGGGGAGTTGTAGAATCAAAGGCTGAGATCAAATCGGGAGTTGAGAAAACTACCCACAACTCAAAGGTAGTTCCATGATCTAGCCCATCACTCCCACAATCCGGCCAAGAGAAGTGCTCAAAGCACGTGTATGCGAATGCACGTGCATACACCAACTACACCCTCCAAATTAGTACATCAAATACCCTGTCAAGAAAAGAAAAGATGTCACACATACTGGTTATAAAAATACAATAGAAGGGGTTTTAAATCCATGGGCTAAAATTAATTGGGCCAAACTAATTATTTTGTAGAAAAACTTTTGGGCTTTAAGGAAAAATATTACACATGCATACCATATGTAGAATTAAATAATCTTTATATATATTAGAAAAATCGGGGTATTACAGACCCGGCATATCCGGGTCTGGGTCCTAAAATGGGACCTGTTGCACTTTCGGGTTTGGGTCCGCTCAAAAGAGACCCGACCCGGACATGGACCCGAACCCGTTAAAAAAACCCCCAAAAAATCAACATAAAAATAAATATTCTATCTTCATCCCTCCCCTCATTCCTCCTCAATTCTAAATCTTCCTCTTCCAAACTCAAAACTCATGCCTTTTTTTCTCTCATCTATTCTAAATCCTCCATTCACCACCTCCGCTCGCCGCTCACACTTCCGCTCCTACCCGAACGGGTAGGAGTATTTTAATAGGACCCAGACCCGGTCCGCTCGGATCCACGTCCGGGTTCGGGTCCGGGTAGTGAAGGACCCAACTCGACCCAACCCGATACGAATGCTATATATAAGTGTGTATATGTGTATATTTGCATCAGTTAAAGCATCAAAACTCATCAATTGGAAGTAGTATAATGTCTATTTCAATCTTAGTACCAAAACTTGATCTTTTGATTCAATAACTAATCTTGTAACATTAAACATACATTCAACTTCTACCAATAGTTTACCCTTGAATATAAGTGATTTACAACATGCAAACAATCAAGTTCTTCTTCATCAAAACTCAAGACAGAGTATATATATATATATACACACAGTAAAGGTTAGACTTTGTTCACTTTTGCAATAAAAACATACAAATTCAATAGTATAGATTCAAAACAGCAAGATCATGAAAGAACACAACCTACCCATGATTTCTATTAAGTTCTTAACAATCTCAAGTCATCTACTTAGGGTTTTAATCATCAATAGCATAGTTTTCATGAAACGATTAAATTTTTTATTCATACATCCATCAAAATTTATTATATCATCATACTATCTCCTTGCATGTTTTCTAATTTACTAATCATCACATACCACATGCTTAGAACAATAAGAAATCAAACATATGTCACCCACCTTTTTTTTTTGAAGAATCAATCGAAGATAATAAAAGAATAAGAAAAGTCCTTCCTTTCACAAGAAAACCAAGGTCCTCGCTTCGAAACTTCAAGAAATTAATAATAAAGAAAATCCTTTGTGTAGTAAAGCAAAGAGATGGTTGCACTTCTCTTTAATAGGCTGGCAATTAGGTATATTAGGGTTTTTGAAAATATTTGCAAAATATCCCTTTTGAATATATCTTTACATATATAAATCCTTATACTTGGAAATTAGATTAACCAATTCAATTCAAATTTTTTAAAAAATAACTGATCAATCTTGGCCGGCACTTTTTGTAAACCCATAAAAATGAATTTTGTAATTTTGCTTCTAAGTGGGAATTTTGCAAAAAAGATCATTCTTTAAGAAATTTGCGAAATAAACCAAATCTATTAAAACAAAAAGTAAACTTTTTACCTCTGAGTTGGCTAGCAATCATGCTCAGTCTAAAAATCCAAAAATCAAGAGTTTTTACTCCAAGTGATAATTTTGCACAAAAGCCCCTCATTTTGTAATATTTGCAAATATGCCAAATAAATATAAGAAAAATCCAGAAAATTCATAAATAATACCTACTAATAAATAATAGATTTTCCCAAAATAGTTTCTGACTTTGAACTCCCCAAGAAAACATTTTCACATGTTTTGCATGTGTAAAAATATAATTTCAGAAGATGTTTATTAAATCTCCAAAAAATCATTTTAATTCATTTATTAATCTCAAAAAAATTATTTATAAATCTAGGGTGTTACATTCTACCTCCCCATCTGTGTAATAACATCATTAATATCCCTTCCTCTTTAACTTCCTCCCTTTCCATGAACGCGCCTTCAAGCAACCTCAACACATTTCCCTGGTCTTCAGGGCCATCCTGCCAAAAATCTATTCTAAGATTGACTCTATAGTCTGTTGTACACCCAAAAAGGTCCCTGCAGTAAGTTTGAAAAGATCATTTCACTTCTTTTTCATCATGTGTCACCCCATTCTTTGTATGGACTGAGTTGATCATATTGGAGTGTCTTCTTGCACTGGAAACCCTGTGGAAGAAGGAAGTATTCTCATCTCCCTCCTTCAGCTAGGAGATTCGGGATCTTTTCTGCCATTTCAGTTCTTCAAGCTTATACAACTGGGCAATGTACTCCATCACTTTAAAAGCATATTCCACTAATCTTGAGATAGATATCTGATTTCTTCTAATCTCTCAAGCTCATCGGTACCTTCCAAGATTGACTCTTTAGCCCTCCAGATATGCGCGAATCTCATCTGATTCCACTTCAGCAGTCTGGTGCATAGCGTGCAAATTTTTTCGCACCAAACCGCAGTCGCTTCTATTTCTCGTGTTGGAAGGGCTCAACTTTCCATGACCATGTGATGAAATACCTGGACTTCCAACCAAGCCTTTTCAAACCTAAATGTCTTTGGTCGTCTTTTGGTTAATTCGCCCGATGATAGAACTATAGGTATGTGATTTTGTGTTGGTCTTGGCAGGGATTTAGCATAGGTTAATGAAAAATTAGCCTCCCAATCTAGTGAAATCAAGGACTCTATCTAGCATTGCCATGATTAGGGAAGCATGCATGTTGGTCCACGTGAAAAGCCTATTTGGAACTGGCATGTCAACTAGCCCCAGGCTAGTAAGAACGTGGTTGAATCCTTCTCTATCCGTGTCACTTGAACCTCTACCCCGGTGTTCAAAATCAACTCTAATGATGTTAAAATATCCTCCCACAATCTAGGGTTGTTTCCATCTTGAACAGATGGATTGGAGTTCATTCCAAAATGCCGCTCTGGTTGCGGTGTTATTTGGCTCATAGACAACTTTGAATAATTCATCTAGGCAATTGAAATTATCAATATTGAAGCCAACAGCAATGCCTCCTGAGGCCCCAATAGATGGGCAGAGTTGCTAGTCCTTGATCCTACTACCACCCAGCCTCCTAAGTTTGGCTATATGGTCCAGCTTGGTCTCTTGGAGACCAATTATGTCAGCCTTCGAGAACAATATGAGGTCCCTGACTATCTCCCATTTGTCTTGCCCCCTTGACCTCTAACATTCCAAATAATAAAAATCATTAATAACAGGATTGTGGTTACATTCCTGATGGGTGACATGGCATGAGCCTAATTGCTCTCTCGCCAACTCCCAACCTCTAATCTTATTCAGGAGAAAAACATTTCGACTAGTATCGTTAACTGCCAGACCACAGTATAATTAAAATGTAAGCTAGCATATTACGCTACCTCCACCGATGAGCTTAACCGTCTTGGCTGCGGCTGCAAATTCTAGGTAGTCATCTAAGGACTCCTCGTGAGTCCTTTTCGCAATCTTATGGACTAAAAAACCTCAACTGCTTTGTTGCACCTCCAAGTTAGGTTGTGATGCAGGCAGAGGGAAGGTGAAGGGACCATCTCTGGAATGAAAACAATACTCCGTTGTGTATCCTCTATTGTCTCCTCCGAATCTAAATCGTCCTCCTAGTATGGATCATCTTCCTTTAAGTTTAGGCGTGCCTCATCATCCTCATCACTAGTAGGTAAGCTTGCATTGAGTCCTGAACACCATATGGACCCCACCATGGGCCTAATATAAGGCTCTGGATTGCAGCCAGGCTTCAGAAACAGCTCCATAGAAGAAGCAGTAGAAGTTATGCCCAAATTCGACTGATTAAAACTGCAATTGTTGGACCCTTCTTTGGGCCCAACAACAACCAGACCATTCATAGGAATATTCATAAAACCAGTGGATTTGGACCCCTACAATGGGGCCTAAGACCACACTAAGTGTGCCTCAGTTTTCCTTTGAGAAATGCAACAAGTGTGGATCCTGTATTGCAGCCTGGATCCTGTGGTAAGGAGCCACGTGGCGGATTTGACTTAAGGTGGAGAGTGAACGAGGTGTGGGGGGGGATTCGAAGCATGTGGAGGGCATGAGGGTAAATTAACCCCCCCGCCTTCTTCTTCAATCCCTTAGTTTCTTTTTGAAACCCATAAGAGCAAAGCAATCATCTTTCCTCAAATCGAAGATTCTAACCTCTGAGATCCTTTCCCCTTTCATCTTCTTTAGCATGCACATTTCTCTTTCTACCAGTTTCTTCCACATCGGAGCTCAGAGTTTTGACTCCTTCTTCACCTTCCCCGAAAGCAATCACTTCCCTTTCCACTTTCGTTGGCACCTCTTTTTACTAGTCATTTTGAACCTCGACCGTCTCCCTACCCACATTCCTTTTGCTTTTTCATGTGCTCCAAACTCCAATTTGGCACTATAAGAGGGAGTACAGAATCAGGCTTTAGTCGCCCTTCCTAGCAGTTAGATCCGACTTTGGAGATCGGGCCCATGATCATAAGGAGTGGTTCCCTGTTTTGGATTCGGCTTTGGAGTGGTTGGAGTGGGTGGCGGTTGGATCCTTCACCGCCGAATCCCTCTGACCATGTTTCTAGCGACCCGAATTAATTCTCTGTGGGCCTGTTCTACTTCATGCGCCTAGGGCTATAAATCGGACAGGACAGGACCGGACAACCATATGTTCAATCTCGGATCAAAATTCTACTCGGACGGGCTTATGTCGGCTCAGTTCTGGTCGGAAATTTTTTTTATGGTTCGAGCTTGGTTCGTTATAAAAGCAATAGGCTATGTTTGTTCGGACGGATCGGACTCAGTAAAGCATCGGACCTAATAATTTGTTTAAGTTCGGTTCGTATAACAGTTTGGACGGTCCACGGTCGAGCCATTTCTCGACCAAGACTCGGACGGACGACGTACCGTCCTGTTCATTTTACAGCCCTACATGCGCCCCATCATTGGACTGGTCCAGCATCATATTCGGTGTCGTAGATTGTCTATACGACCTTTCATCACTGGTTGAGTGCCTCGATGAAGTGGTTCTCTGAAGGTCAACCGGTCTTGACCTCCTGTTTGATGATTGCAAGGCTACTTGTGAGCCTGATTTGGGCAGGGTTCTCTGATAACCTCCCTCTACGCCCTCTCTCCCTTCCTCCGCGTTGTTAACAACAACGTTGGTGTTGACGTAGCAAATGTGTCCCCATTTCTTGCACTTGAGGTAGCAAACCTCCTTTGTGCAATCAGTCAGAACATGTCCCATATCTCCATAGTTGAAGCAAGGTGCTGTCTTTATTTTCCCCTTTCTGGTCTTCTTAGTGTTCCCGTTCAAATTATGTTTCTGAGTGATCTTACTGTTTGATTTGTGTACTAGTCACCCATGGCACTTCACTCTGCCTCCATTCTTCTCCCAAGGCCCTACTCTCCTCCACTATGACTGGACTCCCCTCGGGAGCCCTAGCAAAAATTAGTTGAGGGTTAGTAGGGGGAGTGGACTGTTGTGGGTGTAATGGTTGCATGACTGTCACAGCCTTAGGGGCAATGTGTTGCGGCGGGGGAGATGTGGTTTTGTGAATTTGTTGTTGTTGATAGATTGGGGGGTTGTGAGCGTGCAGCTTGTGAGGGGGTGAGTTGGATAATGGTTGGAGAGGATGGTTTTGTGGATGTTGTTGGTGGTTGTTTGGCTGTTGTTGAAGTTATGGTTTTTGTTAGTGACTGGATGGAGGTTGCAGAGGATGCTGATGATGGGGGGCACGAGCCTCCCTTGCCCTCTCTGTCCTCTTTCGTCCATTATTGTCAACTGTCGAACTCTCGTGATGTTTCTGATCTGATTCCCTTGGTGAATGTTGGTATCTACGATGCTTAAAGTGGGGGCTCTTCCTACGCAATTGTCATTTGGCAGGAGGACCCCTTATAGGGCCCTTCCTCGAGGTGCGATGAAGGATAGCAATGATGATTATCCACTCACCGATGCTGAGGTCGCAGATCTCTAACTGGCATGTTTCTGAGCTCTTCTTTGCCCCTCTTAGGGGAGGGTGAGCGTCAGTGATGCCTCATCGGGTTGCATTGGTTAAGGTGGTTGCTTTGGTCATGTGGCTGGGAGATGGAATGGTGACTGCGCGAGTCATTGTGGTGGACCTCTTCTTTAGGCCCGCACCTGCGGATCTCCAATTCAAAGAGATCCATAGTCAAAGAGGAATTTGGCCTAACAGATGATGAAGGTTAATGCAGAAATGGGTATGGAGTATCAAGGAGAAGAGATGTAGGGATAAGGAGGGAGGGGTTCTAGGGGAAGAGGGAGGGGGTAGAGGTGACGAAGGTGATTAGAATGGGTGAAGTCAAGAGAGCGGGGAAGACCAAGCTCCATGACAGTTGGGTTCAGTTGCAGTAGGGAGGGATGGGGAGAGGGGGAGAAGGTGGGTTAGGTAGGAGCTCATTTTAAAAAATTTTAAAAAAAATCTTATGTGTAACTTTTCTCCTTTCCTCTCTTAACAGAGGACTATGACCTAGAAGATGGATGGCATGGGTGCAAATGGGATGGGATCTATTAATTATTCTAATATGAAGATTCAAATAAGCATTAGGATTACCAAGAACCCCAAGGAATTTGGTATAAAAAGCATATTCAGATCAATGGAAAATAAAAGTTGAAAAGAGGTTTTGACATCCAATCAATGGAACCATTAGATCATTCTTCTCTTCTTTCAGAACCAATTTCGCCAACTTCTTCATAATCTTCTCCTCCTACATATCCATCTCAACCATCTTACAACCATAACCGTACTATATTCATGATCCAAGTGACTATATTTATGTCAGGCATTTCTTCAAACACCATAAACACATCATAAATCCAGCCAAATTTTGTTAGAAGTTCTTTCAGAAAGTGTTTCCAAGATCGTCAGGTTTTGCATTTTGTTCAACCGAGAGATTCTAGGATCAAAATAATAATTTAAAAAATATAGAGATGGAAAGAGGTGGTTATTCCAAACAATGCAAGCGGTGGTCATTACGATGCCAACAAGTTAGCAAGATTTCTCGAATTTTTGAAGAACCTATAAATAGTTAAATCTATATTAATGATGGAGTGAAATGAGATTTTATTCTTAGAATGTGGATCATGCAGCAGATTCACAAATCCACCTTTGTAAATATTTTTGAAACATGGCCATATTTCTGATTATTTTTAAAATAGTAATATATATGTAAATTGCCATATTTTAAATCCAAATTGTCAAAAAAAAATTATTGTAACTCCTAACCAGTTGTTATTAGCTTTTCTTATTTGTCTTGTACATAATTCATGCGACTACCCGATATGTATGAGGAACTGTGGATAGGCTCCAAGTTCGCTATTGAGAGACGCTATGAGAGAAGCCTGGTTTATCGCTATCGCTACTACCACATGGGTCCTTTGGCTAGATAGGAATCACTGTTACTTTCAGAGGACTAAGAATAGTATTTCTGCTAATTTAACTCACATTTTGCATCTTATTTTCTTTTGGGCTACGGCCGCTGCTACAGGACCTCGACAGAGGATTGCTAGTGTTTTCCAGATAAAGGAGTACGACAACGATGAAGTGGAGATTGGGCCAACACTCCAGTGAGAGACGAGGTCGTTATGCTAGTACGACCCTTTACTGCATTTATTGATCCCCACCACCCCAGGATTTTGTTGGGGGGAGTTTAGAGGAGGTGTTGTACTTCTGATGGATGACTGATGTTTTGTTCTATCGCTTTTGTCCCTCCACCATGTTAGGGAGGAATTATGTTTTCTTTATCTGTATTGTAGGACCTTGAATCTGGCCCAGTACTCTGAGTTTGTTTTTGTAACACCCCGTAATTTTCAAAGTATAATATATATATATATAGTATGGGTAAAAGGGTTATGAGTAACTTGCTCATTTAGTAAATGAGCAATTGATGATGTGGCATGCATGTGATTGGAAAAGTCTTAAAAGAGTTAGTTGTCCAATGTATCACATGCATTCCACATAATCAATTGCTCATTTACTAAATGAGCAAGTTGCTCATAACCCTTTTACCCATATAGTATATGATATTAATAGGCCAATGGCATGGTTTGTAAATAAATGGAAAAGGAATAGTGTGATGGTGGAGCCCATCGGTTGTATTAAAAACATGTAATGCTGTTTGTTGGAATGGGCTGATGATGACGTCAGCCTTGTGACTTGGGGCCCACGGCTGTGTGTTGCCCACGGGAAGAAAAGAAAGAAAGAGATAGTGAACTTAGTCCCATATCGGGATTTCACAAAATTTAATTAACTATAAATATAATTGCCTATGATCAAGAGTCACCAATTCGGTTAACCACCTTTTGAGAGGCAACCTGTGGTGGGTAGTTTTACTATATAGTATCTAATTTGTCTTCTAAATTGTATAAATTGTCCGAGCTCGAGGCAGGGGCGTTATAAATGGTATCAGAGCCGACTTTCGACACCAAGTGTGGATAAGAGTGGGTGAGATGTATGCCTGAGATGCACTAGGTTGTGCATGCCCCGTGCTCAGCGAGGACATTGATTTCTGAAGAGGGAGGGGGGAGGGTTATAACACTCCGTAATTTTTAAAGTATAATATATATAGTATATGATATTAATAGGCCAATGGCATGGTTTGTAAATAAATGGAAAAGGAATAGTGTGATGGTGGGGCCCATCGGTTGTATTAAAAACAACATGTAATGTTGTTTGTTGGAATGGGCTGATGATGACGTCAACCTTGTGACTTGGGGCCCACGGCTGTGTGTTGCTCACGGGAAGAAAAGAAAGAGATAGTGAATTTAGTCCCATATCGAGATTTCAAAAAAATTAATTAACTATAAATATAATTTCCTATGATCAAGAGTCACCAATTCGGTTAACCACCTTTTGAGCTCCTTATTAATGAAACAAGGTGGCCATACTCGAGCTTTTCTTTCAAAAAAAATAATTCATGCGACTAGACCTATTCAATCCACACAAGCACACACAAAATTAAAAAAACACAACAACATCAACAACCAGGGCCGACCCAAGCCCAAAGCTACCAAAGCTAGGGCTTTAGAGCATCTGTAGTCGTTGGCTATTTAGCCAAAATATGCCAAATTTGGCTCGGAGGGGTGCTGCAGTCGTTGACTATTTAGCCAAAATTTGGCTTTTGGAGAACATTATCGAGCTTTATCTGGCAGACGAATTGGCTAAATGGATAAAATAGCCCGACGAAACATTATTTTCCGTTTGTCGATCGGACGGTGTATAATTTACTGTCCCAATTTTTTTTATTAATAAAATAATCGGGCGGGAAATTATACATGGTCCCAAAAAAATTTTTATTAATAAAATAATCAGACGTGAATTTATACACCGTCCCAAAAAAATAATTACAACGTCGAACGGGAGATAATTTCCCGTCCGAAATTTTTTTTCAAAACTTTTTTTTGGACGGTAGATAATCTACCGTCCCATTAAATTTCCTTTTAAAAATATTTATCAAAAGAGAAATGATCTAACGTCTATGAGCAATGTGGTGAATTTTTTGATTTTTTTTTTTTAAATTTGAAAATGTCACTATCAATGAATGAGACGAACTTTTTTTAAGGATTTTTTTTTAAAAAACGTCGGACGGAAAATAAGTTACCGTCTCTTCCATTAACATTTTGAAGAACCAAATTTTGGCTAACAACGACTACAGACGAAAGCTATTTTTGCTACTACTATTTGCCAAATATGCAAAAATTGGATTTAAACGACTACAGATGCTCTTAGGCCTCCAATTTTTTTTTTTATCTAAAGAATCAAAGCCCCCCGCCTCCTCACATACCTCACCTACCACTTTCTCTCATCTCTCAGCCGCTGCTTTCTCTCTCCCGACTTCCTATTCCTTCTCTCTCCCCGATTCTTGCCCTCTCTCTCCACCTACAAAGCCCCCTCCACCATTGCCGCTGTCCCTGTCGTCTTCTTCCTCTCGAGCCTCACCACCGAACCACCAAATCCCCTTGTCGGCCTTGTCTCCATCGTCGCCTGCGCTTTCCTGCCCCGTCAACAACCCCACTGGCCCTGTTCGCCACCACCTCATCTCTTAAAACTCTCTCTCACTTTCCCGAAAATCGAATCCAAAATCAAAATCAAGGTCAAGGTAAAAATGTTTGCTTCTACTGGTCGTATCCTCTCTCAAATCAGGGGAATCCTTGTGCACGGATCTAAAAGCAAACCCATCATCCCAAATGATGGCTTCAACCGTCTTCCCCAATCATCTTCCTCCACCAATTGCCTTGGCCAAATCCACCATTTCTCAGTGTCTACTTCGGATGACATCACTGCCGCAGTAATTAATTAAACCCAGTTACAACCATAATCCTTTTTAAGTATTTGTTAAATCTTGTGAAAGTTCGTGCCACTATGCTAAAACTTCGAAGTTGTATAAGGGTTAAGGGAAATTGCACTTATATTCTAACACGACTCCTCAGGTCGAGCGCCCATTTTTTTATGGGCCAAAGAAACAAGATAAATACCCAATAAATTGTGGGCCGAGACCTGGACAATACACAGCGGTATTTTTTTTTTAACTGCATTTAAATTACGTAGCCAGTGGGATTCGAACCTGGGTTGCTCTAATACCATGTGAAAGTCCCTGCCACTATGCTAAAACTTCGAAGTTGTAGAAGGGTTAAGGGAAATTGCACTTGTATTCTAACAAATCTTCTTTGTCTAAGTGACATCTTCTTCTATTACTTTGCAGGTGAAGACAATGGTAGCATCAGGGATACCAGAAGGGCATGCCAAGATCATGGTCGTGGAGTGGCGGAGATTAACGCCTCGATCTGATCAGAGGGTTCACTTGGTTGACGTTGCCGCCAAGGTATGTGGTGACACAGTAGCTCTGTTATCTCATTTCTAACATTTAAATAAAAATATATTAACTTTAACAAAATATTATTATAAGTTTTTAAGAGGCTTCATTTTTGAATTCGCTTTAGACCTCAATAAGTGTAAGTATTGGGCCGGCCCTATCAACAACTAGACCTTTCATCAGCACTTGACAGTAGTCCACAATTATTCTGAAATAGTAAGCAATCGTTGCTCGAACATATCGTTGTTTTCCCTTATACACATTCATACATCAAATCAACAAAACCCTAAGCTGAGACACTTAGAAGACGAAACTCTGTTTCTTCCTGGCTTCTAGCCAGTCCCTCAAGTTCGTTCCTCCATCCGTACATCAATATGCAATGACAATATCAAATAGAGCCTTAAAATTCTGAACCAAGCTCCCATATGGTTGTTGAACGGCTTGAACTGCTTTCTTTTTCAATTCTCATAGCCTCGCCTTCATCCCCTTCCCGTCCTCCTCCTTCACTGCCTTCTCAAGCAACCTTACCACGTCAGTCCTTCTCATTGACCCACCATCTTCAAATCTGACTCCACCTTCCACACATGTGAGATTGATGCAGTTGAACTTGTCGGGTTGTTTTTTTTTAATTGGGTTGATGAGGAGGTTGATTGGCCCAATTGGGAGAGAATTTTTGAACTTGGAATCGAAGTCCGAGTCCCCTTGAGTGTTTAAGCCTTAGAAAGAGTTATGGGCGACATCAGATGCATGAGGGAGCTCGCTAGCCATTCGATGTAGGAGTTTTGTAAATTCTTCGCTAATGTTGCCAGAGCTGATCCCTTCAGGGAGATCACAAACTCGAAGACCTGATAAGCCATGAAGCAAGCCAAGGTCTTCATCTGGATTGGCAATCACTACATGATAATATACATATCAGTTTTTTTGGGTATAAAGCCCTCCACCTCAGCTTCCATCGCCTTCTTGAAATTCCCCGGCGTCTCCTTCATGAACCTTCCCCTCTTCCTCCACATGCTCATCCTTTTCCACGTGTCCCTCCTGCAAGCCATTCGATACATCAAATATCTTGAGATTATCGGTTGTGGATTTCGAGAAGGGGGCAGCAGATTTTGGCAGAGGTAGGAAGGAGAAGGTAGTGCTGGAAGGTGTTTGGGATGAACGGCTGATTTCGCTTCGTTGGGTTGAGTTTTGAAGAGAATTAAATGGAGGGTGTCAGGGTGGTAGGTAGGGATGCTTTCGGATCAGATACGATTCGAATATTGACTATACTAATATCTGTATCCGCATTTTAAAGACGGATTAGGATACGAATACGAATATGACTCGGAATATATATATATATATATATATATATATATATATATATATATATCTCTGTATCCGTAACTAATTATTAGATATAGTTTTTGCAATTACGGATACAAATTTGGATATCAAACATATAGTTTTTACAATATTTTCTTTCCTTAACTAATTATTAGATATGTATATCACTAAATTGCGGGTATCAATTTTCATATATAATATTTCCTGAGCAACTATGATTAATCTTTTGACATAAACTAGTTTCTACATATACCATCCGATAATATATTGCAAACTTATATATTCTGTATTATCTATAAAATGCCCAGTGACATACATCCAGAGGAATTAATGTGCTTAATATGACACACCTAAAAACTAAATTAAATGTATCAACCTAATTCATCTTCATATTCTGACTGACTTTTCTTATACTGTATTCACATACTGAAAATTGAATCTGTATGAACTATTTCTATACAAAGCGCATAATGTGCAAGAACAAAATAAAGTAAATTAAATTGTGACCTTAGTTTTAAAAAAACATACCGAAGTGGAAGTTGTCTTCTTTCCATCTCCCCATCCGTAGCACGGACAAGACATCTATACTTGATGATTTTGCCATTAGATTTCATTGTATTTCTCTTCACCTTGTACTTCAACAATGCAAAGAAATGAAGAAACCCAACCACGTTTTTACCAAACTCAAATACTAGAAAAGCTTACAGTAAAATAGCAGATAAATAAGTACTTACAGCGTTAAGCGTGTCCCACACAGATCCCTTCTATGTGGTCCTCTCATACATGTTTGTAAGCTCAATGAGAAAAAGGTAGAGCAAGTTGAGGAATATAGTATGACTCAAATCTAACATACAATCAAAGTTTAAGCAAATTATGAAAGTACAACTCAAATCTATAAAGACTACAAGGCAGAGACAGAAAGATGTCTTTGAAAATAGGCATATACATGTGCAGATTTTAGAAAAGAATGGGAGAAATATAACTTAGAACACCGCACTTGCTTACTAGGATACTGAACTAAGGTCTGCATACCACCATTATTCTCGAAAATTGCAATTTTCTGCACAGTACCAAATGCTAAAAAAATGCACGTTAAAGTGGCAGGATTTAACATTCAGCAGCACTGAGGAGCATGAAACAAAGTGGAACCAGGAAAACAAGAAAAACTCCTATAGTGTGAACCACATCAACTGTTACAGCGTATTGCATATTCTCTATGGAAGCAAGAAGCACATTACTCTCAGGCTATTTTTTCTTTCCATCAGGGCTAAGTGTAGGCTAGAAACAAAATAATTTATGAGACAAAAATAATACAGCTATAAATAACTCTGATGTCCACAGATCAGAAATCAACCTGTAAGGTACCCTCAATTGCAGAAAGGTTCACAGGAAGATAAGAATTTTGTGATCCCTGGAAAAGAGACGAAACCTTTTAATGGCAATATGACATAATTTGTGTTCTTCAACGCAAACACCACTCACAAGTAACTCGATACTAGAACACACGTCCAGGATAGAAAAGAGAAATCAACAATTATAATACCCATGCACAAGACCATTAATAATGAATTAACAGCCCAACAATAAGTTGTCTTAGAATAGTTTGGAACATACATTTCTTATTGTACCTCTTTAGCAAAAATAGAAACATAGGTACCAAAAATTACTGAACCTATAGCACTCAAGAATATATTCCTAGCACACATATTAGAGACTTACAATCATTCCTACATGAGCATACATATAGAAGTAATAGTTTCTTGGGTGGCAGATAGCATTGTCAACAACAGTGCCCGCACATGAGAAAAATTATAAAATTTTGGTAAAACTAGTAGCAGTAAGCTTTACAGTACTTCAAATTTTACATGCAAATGATAGCAAAAGATGATAAATAGCAAGAAAAGCAGTTCGCGAGCCTAACCTGGTGGAACATTATCAGGTTGGCCTGGCTGAAAGAATTTAGTGTGGTGATTCTTCTCGGCTATTATCACTGTAAATATTGGACACCACTGTTCATCCAAAAATTTGCACGCCTAATACAATCAGAGTTAAATTATTTAAAGTACTCAAAGAATCAAAGTAAGAAGAAATATAAGAAAACACCAACTCTAACAAAAAGCTATGTCATCTTTTCGCATATGAAACTACATACAAGAAAATGCAGCCAATGAAATGAAATTAAAGACTAAGATTTGAATTAGTGTATTACTGACCTTGATGTGCCTATGAACATTTGAAGAAACACCAAGCTATGATCATCTGTAGATCATGCATCCATGGTTAGCAACAAACACAAAAACAAAAAAAAGAAAGAAAAGAACTAGGAAACATCAATCCAAATACATAAGTCCCTCAAAACAAGTTTGTTATAAGAACATCCATCATAAGATTCATAACATCAGCAAGGAGTTTGGTGGATGGTGGTCGAAGGTTGGTACAGCCGCAAGTCGATGTAGACGATGGGGATGGGTGGAGGAGAAGGTTAGAGAGGAGGTTGGTCAGAGATCACGACGTCGATGAGGTTGGAGACGGAGAAACAGTAACTGGGTTTGGGTTTTTTCGATTTAGAAAATAAGGTTTCTGATTTGGATTTGGAGCAGCCGCAAGTCGATGGGGATGGGTGGAGGAGAAGGTTATAGAGGAGGTTGGTCAGAGATCTCGACGGCGAGGAGGTTGGAGACGGAGAAACAGTAACCAGTTTTGGGTTTTTTTGATTTGGAAAATAGGGTTTCTGATTTGAGATTTGGGGCAGCCGCAATTCGATGGGGATGGGTGGACGAAAAGTTTAGAGAGGAGGTTGGTCGGAGATCTCGACGGCGAGGAGGTTGGTGACTGAGAAACAGTAACCGGTTTTGGGTTTTTTCGATTTGGAAAATAGGGTTTCTAATTTGGGATTTGGGGCAGCCGCAAGTCAATGGGGATGGGTGGAGGAAAATGTTAGAGAGGAGGTTGGTTAGAGTAATCAACGACGAGGAGATCAAACTTCGATGGGCTTCAGAGAATCGGGTGAAGGGGGTTGGGTTTGCTGTTTAGGAAATAGGAGGACTAGTATTAGAACTTAGAAGGTTAGGGTGGGGGAATTTTTCAGTACATAACTATATATAGTTATTAAATAAATATATTTTAAATTAAGCGGATATCCATATCTGAATCCCTTTTTTTAGGGATATCTGTATCCGTATCCGTATCTGTATCTGATTTATTTTTTATTTGGACATCCGAATCCGTATCTGTATCCGTATCCATCCGGATACGATTTTTTCATATCCATATCCGCAAAAATTTCAGATTTGGATACGGATCGAATCGGATATATCATTATACGAGAGCATCCCTAGTGTAGGTGCGAGGGGAGTAGAAGCAAGTAGTAGCGACTTTCAAATGTCTTAAAATACATGCCAAAAATTAAAGACAACTACTAATTTACTTGTGCGATGCATGTCTCAAACATATATTTTTTTAAAAGTAAAAATTTCAATATAGTCTCACTTTGTGTAACGCCCCGATTTCCGGTAACTGGAAAACCGTGATATAAGCCAGAATCTTTTCTTCAATTAGACACAATACACAGAAAAACAGAAAAATTTAAAACTTTTTATTCAACACAAATGTATAACAAGTCCGAATGTTACAAAGTTGCAATACATTATAACAGTGTTACAATAATACCTTTACAATCCCAAGTGTTACAACTTTCAACAAATTGCATCAGAGTGCAATGAATAAAGAACAACACTTGGTATGTCACTTGTATGCTTCCCCAATAATAAACAAATTATAACAATGAATAAATTACAATAATTGTTACAAATGAAATTACAACATACAGCGGAAAACATAAATAAAATTGACTCCTTGCTTCTCTTGCCTTGAGTCCTCCTCAATCCAGTACCTGTACTTCTGCAATCCAATATCTGTAATCTTGCAATCCAGTACCTATAGAATTGGGGACATCAGTACATATACTGACGCTTTAAGGCTGATAACTAGCAGTGAATCTCAACTATAGCAAACAGATTGATGAAAAGAGAAACGTGTATATATATTTGATGTGTTAGTGTATATTATGACTTAGACTCTAATGTAAGATTTCTAATGCAAGGATGCTCTTATTCTAATGCAAGCAAGAATCTGGGAAAGTATGCAGCCCATACTACATACCCCCCATATCAAGCCGTTTCTTCATGTAACGTCCCTGCCCTTAGCTCAGACAATTTAAACAATTTATAAGACAAATTAGATACTATGTAGTACAACTGCTACCACAGGCTACCTCTCAAAAGGTGGTTAACCGAATTGGTGACTCTGGATGATAGGCTATTATATTTATATATTATTATATTCTTAATTTTAACTGATATGGGATCAAATCCCATACCTTACCTTTCTCTCTCAAACAGCACATTTCGGGTGGACCCCTTCAACAACTGCCACGTCATCATGGCTATCTCCAGCAGCACATGCATTTTCTGTTTTACCACAGATCGTGCCCCCCCCTATTAATACCATTTCATTATAATTAATAGTATGCCATCCATGCATACTTCACACCAACAGCCAAACTATATATATATTTTTTAACATATATTATATATATATATTATATTTTAACACAGAGTGTTACAGCCACCCCCCTTCAGAAATCAGCGTCCTCGCTGAGCACGGGCATGCACAATCTAGTGTAGGATCTCCTTTCTAGCCGATGTGGAGTGGAGTACCCTGATTCTGCTAGCTGCACCGTACCCCGATTCTGTGGGTGGTCCATTATTTCAGGCCGCCACCTCGCTCCCTCTCAGGCATACCCGTACATCTGCTAGCTCCATCTCAGGCACACATCTCGCCCACTCTTACCCACACTCGATGTCAAAATTCGGCTTTGATACCATTTGTAACGCCCCTGCCCCTAGCGCAGACAATTTATACAATTTATAAGACAAATTAGATACTATGTAGTACAACTGCCCACCACAAGCTGCCTCTCAAAAGGTGGTTAACTGAATTGGTGACTCTTGATCATAGGCTATTATATTTATATATTATTATATTCTTAATTTTAACCGATATGGGATCAAATCCCATACCTTACCTTTCTATCTCAAACAGCACATTTCGGGTGGGCCCCTTCAACAACTGCCATGTCATCGTAGCTATCTCCAACAGCACATGCATTTGCTGTTTTACCATAGATCGTGGGCCCCCCTATTAATACCATTTCATTATAATTAATAGTATGCCATCCATGCATACTTCACACCAACAACCAAACTATATATATTTTTTGAACATATATTATATATATATTATATTTTAACACGGGGTGTTACACTTCATATATAGGGATTTGAACCCGCGCCATGAATTCTACTCTTGTACTCGACTTGTTTCTGAAGATATTACATGGCTGATGAGGTTGCCCTGAAACGGTCTAATCCCGTCAGGCACACCGGACCTCACTCAAATATCTGACGAATCTTTGGAGTTTCTGCTGGTTACCATGTTAGCCCGAAGCATCCCCTGCCGCCCCCTAGCCAGACCATAGTCTATGGCTACTCGCCCTTAGATACAAGACAATACGGAGTTTCGGGGGTTCATCCCCTAGCTCCGACAGGAATCGCTCCCGCTTATCATGGCACTTCAGAAATTAACAGACGAGATACGAATTCCGTGCTCCCAAATCGTGAGAAGGCACAGACTGTATCCCTTTGACAAAAAGGGTACAACCCAATAACACCGCCTAGTGTTGGCCTATAGGACAGGTCGGATCATAAGGCATCACCCTTAACATCAACTCTTTCTATTCGGCAAAAATGATAATAAGTAAAGGTTAAGTAGTAATAGCCATAAGTTACTATCCTAACGATGTCACTAATCCTGAACCATCCTAGGGATGACAACAATATTAACAAAACATGCTAGGTCTTAAGTTTAGACTTCGCAAGATAACTCTACTAGGTTGCTCAACCTAGACTTACCAGGATCTCTAAGAATCTGGTTCATGGCCTATCGATCCAAAACCCCAGCAATACGAACGTATTCGCATGCTACTACCCTAAACCTGGATTTCGTCAACACTCCGGCCCGCAATCAACCAACTTGGTTAAGATCTGACGGTACACAAGGAGTGACTCGTCCACAGTCCCTTAGGAATAAGGTAAACACACGTCTTGCTGGTCGATAGCCCTAGGGCAATGATATCACCCTAGATGAGCACAACAAACTGCATATTAGCTAAGAGGCTACATAGGAGTAACGAAAAATACATACGAGCTAAACAAGCTACGTATGGGACCAACAACTACATACGAGCTAGGCGAGCTGTGTATGAGGCAACAACATACATACATGCCAAATAAGCTACGTATGAGACCAACAGCTACATACGGGCCAGGCGAGCCACGTATGGGACAACAATATACATACGAGCCAAATAAGCTACGTATTAGACCACAGCTACATACGGGCCAGGCGAACCGTGTATGAGCAAAACCACACATAAAAACAACCATACAGGTAATCAACCTAGAAGCAACCAAACGTACTTCTAGAAAAGCTTGATCTTCTATAATTAGAAGTAACAGAAGAATCTACAAAGAATCTAAAATAGGTATTCTACCAATGAGAAGCCCAAAAGCGACATAAAAGCCTTCCGACAGCCTAGAAGCAACCAATGCTACGCTTATCGGATTTTAACATAAATATACTTTTTAGAAAGGTAAGAATATCTATCCCAACTCTCTAGTGGAACACTATTTCAGATTCTATAAGGAATCCAAAATTCGGTCCATCGAACACACACAAACAGTTTATCCAAACTACAGATTTTCAACAAAAAACTGAAACTTTGCAAGCTGGTAACTTTTTCTCTACTCGTTGGAATCTAACGAAACTGGGCAATTTGAAAAGGTGGGAACATCTACTACAACTCCCTAGTTGACCACTTTCTCAGATTCCATAAGGAATTCCAAATTCCTGACATCGAACATACGCAAACAATTACCAAACTACAGATTTTCAATAAAAGATGAAACTTCTGTCGCTTGTAACTTTTGCTCTACTCGTCGGAATCTAATGAAACTGGACAATTTGAAAAGGTGGGAACATCTACTAAAACTTCCAAGTTGACCACTTTCTCAGATTCTAGAAGAAACTCCAAATTCCTGACCTCGAACATACACAAACAATTACCAAACTACAGATTTTCAATAAAAAGATGAAACTTCTGTAACTTGTAATTTTTGCTCTACTTATCAGAATCCAACGAAACTGGACAATTTGAAAAAGTGGGAACATCTACTAAAACTTTCCAGTTGATCACTTCCTCATATTCCAGAAGAAATTCCAAATTCCTACCCGTCGAACACAAGAAACGGTAAGAAAACAATATTTTTAACAAAGGAAAGATGAAACTTTGAAAGCCTATAACTTTTGTTCCACTTATCGGAATTTAACCCAAGAGGGCAATTCGGAAAGGTGAGAACGTCTATTACAACTCTCTAGTTGGTCGGCTCCTCATATTCAGCGAGTAAGACACTCAAAAACTACAATGAATCAAGACAGATACAATTCAAACCCGCCAAATACACAGCCAAGCTGAAAACTTTCAAAGACTATAACTTCTACTCCGCTTATCGGAATTTAACCCGAGAGGCCAATCCGAACAAGGGAGAACGTCTACTACAACTTCCTAGTTGGTCTCCACTTCAGATTCAACCATTAAGTCTTTCAAAAACATCAAAGAGTCAAAACAGCAAACACACTCAGCTCAAAGTTAGCTGCTGTATCTTCCAACTACCATAACTCCTACTCCGCTTATCGGAATTTAGCCCATTCGGAAAGGGAAGAATGTCTACTACCACTTCCTAGTTGATCTCCACTTCAAATTCTACAGGTAAGACACTCTAAAACCTCAAAGAAGCAAAACAGCAAGAATCCAGTCAAGACAGCCAGTTTCTGTACTTTGCAAATGGCATAACTCTTACTCCGCTTATCAGAATCTAGCCCGAGAGGTCAATTCGGAAGGTGAGGATGTCTACTACAACTCCCTAGTTGGCCCGAACCTCAAATTCAACCTGTAAGACACTTTAAAACATCAAAGAAGCCAAACAGCAAGAACCCAGTCAAGACAGCCAATTGCTGTACTTTACAAACGGCATAACTCATACTCCGCTTATCGGAATTTAACCCGAAAGGTCAATTCGGAAAGGGGAGAGTCTCTACTACAACTCCCTAGTAGGCTCGAACCTCAGATTCATCAAGTAAGATACTCAAAAGTATCAAGCAACCAAAACCGCAACTTTCCGCCAAACTGCTAGTTGTTGTTTTTGTATCGATCATAACTTTTATGTCTCTTATCGGAATTTACCCCGAAAGGCCAATTCGAAAAGGGGAGAATGTCTAATACAACTCCCTAGTTGGTCTCCTCCTCAAATTCAGAGAGGAACACCCACTTCCAGTCCCTTAAAGATACTCGCTGTTAACCCCAAAACAGTGAGTTCACTGTTTTTGGCGAAACTCTCGCTGTTTTGGGGAAACGGCTCGTTTCACCCATAAAAATTAGTCTGAAAAGTCCACAAAAATTCTAGCATGATAAAACACGTACAAGAACTACCAAAATTAATTTGGGGTCAAAATTTCACTTTTAACCTAGTTAAATAAAATCAACCTTTCAACCTTAAAACTCGATTCTTTATAGTTTGTCTAGTGTTCAACTACTTGAAACTTTGCATGCTATTTATTCTAGTCCATATACATATGAAACTAATTCCATACAACAATATACAACAATAAAAATCCCTAAAATAACTAAAAAAGACATGAAAATGAGAACCCCCACCTTGATTTCGTGTAGGAAGGACTAGCTTCTCCACCTTGATCCTTGTTCTTGCTCCTCTTCAAGAACTCCACCATG
Organism: Hemerocallis citrina; assembly: GCA_017893485.1. Classification (NCBI taxonomy): domain Eukaryota; kingdom Viridiplantae; phylum Streptophyta; class Magnoliopsida; order Asparagales; family Asphodelaceae; genus Hemerocallis; species Hemerocallis citrina. The sequence goes on from CM030367.1 coordinate 9,542,248, forward strand.
AAAAGATAACCCATGTGAAAACCCTTCTTTCTCTTTTTCTTTTGATCATCTCTTTCTTTTTCTTTCTTTTCTTCTCAATCTTTTTCTAAAGTCAAAAACTAGTAAAGAAGAGATGGGGAATGACATGGATTTGAGAAGGGATGAGAACACACGAGGGAAAGGGTTTCTAACCCTAGCTTTTGGGGAATGGCCGGATTTTGAGGTGAAGGGAGGTTTTTATAAGAAGGGGTTAAGTGTTTGTGTGGGTGAGAATGAGAACAAGTGTCATTTATACTTGTGGCTCAAAACAAATGAAGTTTTGTTTGTAAATTAATCTTACAATCATGCCCTAATCCATCCTAACCCTTCATCTCATCATGATGGATCAAAAATAAAATATAAATTTCTCAAATCACATACTACATGATTTGTATAAACGCACGGAATCGACACGATTCAAATCTATGCATATATCTGATTATACAGATAATTTTCGTTTATGAGAACCAACAAATCAGTACAAAAATAATTTAATTCCGAGAAATAAAAAATAAAATAATTTTATTACCGGCTCGGAAGATTCCAGTATTAATTTGATACAAAACAGTCATATCTCGACTAGTTTATATACATATATAATGTTTATTAACAAAACCGGGTGATGTCCACAAAAAATATTTCAATTCTGAAAATAAAGATAAAATAATAATAAAATAATAATTTTTAATATCTGCCCAGGATTTTCCAGATATTTTTCTCAAAAATGCGTTTTTCAAGATTTTGCACAAGTGCACAAAACTGATACAATACGTATATATACTTACTAGTATATATATCTAGATAATTTTTTATTTGAAAAACCAAGTAAATTACAATTAAAATATTTTAATTTAAAAATAATAATTTATACAATATAATATCCGTTCGGGATATTACACTTTGAATCTGAGACCTCTTTTGTATTAGTTATGCATGGGCAATGCACGTAAATTTGTAAATTTACAAACGATAACTCCAAGTCTGTCATTATAATAGTTATTATAGATGATGAAAACTTTTTGGACAACAAAACTAAGAAAAGAAACAAATCTGATTACTGTAATGAAAGGTTTGACTAAACAAGCTTCACGGTGGTGATGGTAGAATTTATGATCACTAAAGGAAACATGGTTAATTACCGTATACATGCTTTCCTACATAATTAGAATAGAGGATAACTAATCTAGGGGGCGTTTGGTACGTGGGAATGTGCAAGACAATCTCAGATTCTCTCTTAGATTACCTTATTTGGTATGTGGCAAGTATAGTTTTGGAATGAATGATGGATTTCCAAGAAAATCAAAATTCTTTATTGGGAATGATTTCCATTTTCCCAAAAAACCATGAGATTTATCATGACATTTCCATAACAAACAATAAAATAACGCAAAAAACTAGAATAAAAAAAAATATTTCTCCCTAAAATCATGAGATTTGAGGATTCTTATGAGATTTTCATAACAAACAATAAAATAACCCAAAAAATTAGAATAAAAAAAATACAATAATAAAGAATTCTCAGGAATGCAATGTATTATACCAAACGCAATAATGCAACATCCCCGAGAATCTTCATTCCCACCCTCACATTCTCGGGAACTCTTTCATTCGAATCTTCCAATTCGTGTACTAAACACCCCCTAATGGTAAGTATATTAGCTGGTGAACAAGAGATCAAAAATTTGAACTCCCGTGCCCACAATTCTCCTATTATTATGAGAAGTGAGAACTTGTGTATATGGTGGGTGTGCCGCTACGGCCGTATTCAAAATAAATTAAGCTAGAGGAAAAATTAGCTACAAATTGGTGAAAACAGGAGAAACATGGCACAAGTTAGCTACGTTAAAAGGAACTCGAATTCCGTGGCCGTGATGCCATGGTACAAGTTCTTGTATGAGCACTGTTGTTATTCTGATAATATAGATATAGTGCGACGAATGTACCTTCGAGAAAACTTCACTGGAAATGAATATCCCCCACCAAGATAAGTTTAATACAACGAGTGTATCCCCAGGGCCGGCGCTGAGTTCTCGGGGGCCCAATGCGAACTTATGAAATGGGCCCTAATAACATATATTTTTTTTACGCGCAAAATACAGGCCTATATTTACAAGGGAAGTTCAAATTTGGAGTTCCTAAAATTGCGAAATCTTCGGTGGTCCAAGGCGACCGCCTTGCCCGCCTTTAGGGTAGGGCTGACCCTGTGTATCCCCCCGTCCCTACCAAGATAAGTTTAATCGGCCTTGTTCGATCCCAGTTAATCAAGCTAAACACAACAGTAGGAACAGTCTTGGTGATTAATCGAGGTAGGTATTCGACATGTATTTGGATAGCGTAACACTAGTGCAAATCATGCTGCCAATAAGTGAAGGTAGTCTCCTTCCGATTTTCTGTTGTGTTAGGAGTGGATGTTCATTTATCTATGCTCCTAGAAGCTAGTGCTTGCGGTGTAATTCGTGTTCGTTATTAATAATATTTGAGTCGGGCCAATTATTTTAAAAAACACGGGGGTTGGTTGGTTGGTTCTACGTTCGTTGTAAATCAAGTCTCCCATAAACAAGAGCTACTAATCATATTCAACATGACACCCTATGCATGTTGGATATACGACAGGTTGCATGCTTACCACATGTATCGTGAGGAAAATTTATGTGCGAATAGGTTAGCGTACGGGAAAAGAGTTGCTGCAACTAGTTTATTATGCTTTTTTTTGTACAAAAATATTTATTTTACATGTCATATTATTTTTATATAGAAAAATATATCTAATATATTATACACTTTCGGAAGTCTTTACACAAGGTGACATTTAAAGTAGCAAATAAAAGAAATAATGAGTTATTAATCTCTACTACTATAATGGGAGAAGGCCTTAGTGTAACTTGTCCATCTACCAACCAGTGCAACGCACGTGCATAACTATTGTAAATGAGGTTTTAGATCAAATCCAGATTACGTCTGAATTTTTACTTTTAAAAAAACTATATTTATTAAGACGTGCATCGCACGTGTAAACTACTAGGGTAAGTGGTTATAATCTCTAATCTTATAACCTCTAATCTCTAATATTATAATCTCTAATATTATAATCTCTAATCTCTAATCTCTAATATTATAATGGAAGAAGGCCTTAGCGTCATTTGTCATTTTGTCATTCTATCAACATGTATAACGCACGTACATAACTAATATAAAGGAGGTTTCCGGTTAAAATCCTCCCTACGTCAGAGTTTTTATTTTGATTTTTTGAAATTATTAAAACGTGCATCGCACGTGTAAATTACTAGTTAGCTATAATAGCATCTTCCCATTACCCAACTTTCCATCTATCCACAAAAAATGATCTCTCTCTCTCTCTCTCTCTCTCTCTCTCTCTCTCTCTATATATATATATATATATATATATATATATAAAATCTAATATTATAATGGGAGAGTTGGGGTTGTCATTTGTCAACATACAAACCTGTGCATTGCACGTGCAACTCCAACTCTCTCATTAATTACAACAAAACAAACAAACAAACAAAATTTTACCTATTTAAACGTGCAACGCACGTGTAAAATAATTTTTTAACACCAAACAAACACATATGTTGCATGTACAACTCCAATTCTACTTATGAACACGTGCACTGCTACTACAAATCATAGCTTTTCTTCAAAATATTTTTTTCAATTACGTGCAACGCACGTCCAACCCCAAAACTATTTCTTAACGTATATCGCACGTGAAAATCATCACTCATATCAAAACATGCATCGCACGTGAAAAATACTAGTATGTATATATATATATATATATATATATATATATATATAGACACACACACACTAGTAGTTAACACGTGCGATGCACGTTTTAATCAATATATAGTTTTTAAAGTAATATAATATAGCACGTGTTAATAAATACATATTTTTTAAAGTAATATAAAAAGTATAATGAGAGAGTTTGAGTTATATGTGTAATGCACGTAAATTTGTAGATTTAAATAAAGTGTATAATGGGAGAGTTCGAGTTGCACGTACAATACTCGTAAAGTGGTAGATTTACAAATAAAGTGGTATATTTACAAATGACACTAAGGGATTCTCCCATTATAATATTAGACACATATATATATATAAAACAATGTTCTGTAAATCGTTATTTTTTATAGTCACATGATGGATGGGCAAATAAATTTCAAATAATTTGTTTTTACATATTTAGACTAATTTAAACGTGTAGATCAATGTGAACGGTTCAGATCGTCGATACGAATGCGGAAAGATCGAGTGCACAGAGGCCTAGTGCACAACAGAACATTACTCTCCCTCTCCCTCTCTCTCTCTCTCTCTATATATATATATATATACACACACACACACACACACACACACACACACACTAGTAATCTGACTAGTAATCTGCATGTGCGATGCACATTCTAATTTAAAAAAAACAGTAAATAATAAGACGTTAAAAAAAATAGTAAATAATAAGACGTAATTTGGCCTTGAACTTGAGACCTTTTATTCATCACATACTCTTTACAAATTACCCATAGTGGCACAAACTTTTATTTTATATAAGTGACACTTTTGTAAATAATTTTGTCGTAAATAAATTTGAACTTTGAGGGTATTATGGTAACTAACAACACTTGAGTAAAAGAATGGTTAATATAACTCACACTTAAAAATGAATTGTTGAGATTAGATGGTTGAATATCTACAAATTACAAGTTGTCTACAAATGACAACCCCAACCCTCTCATTAATTATATATATAAGTTTGTTAACAATATAATTAAGTTAAGTTTCCTCCAAAATATTATTGTTTTTTTTTTTTGATTATACTGGGTCTCCATCCTCCTCTACGGGTCAGACTAATCCCAGTCCTCGTGACAAGGCTCCCGACCTTTGGTCGGGTTGTTGCGCCAGCCATCTATGCATAGCGGTCACTGGCCACCCCAGAGGTATTTAATCCCCATCTTTTGGGAACCTTAGGGTTCGAACCCAGGACCTTGGAGGAGCACACTCCAAGTCCCATCGCTCTTACCACTAGGCCACATTGCGGTGGTTCAAAATATTATTGTTAAATCAAAGACATTGTTGAAAAGAATAAAGTATTTCAATTGAAGAACAACTATGAAGACATGAAGCGTGATTCATGAGATAAAAGCTAACTATATAGAGAAAAATTAAACAATGAAAACGGTAAAGTGATAGTTTGTACATGAATTTTGTCAAAAGTATGACAAGAAAAAGGGATGCCTTTATAAATGTATATGTTGAGGTTTACCTAGTGTATGATGGTTTATTTGATATAATTCTTATGTTGTAATATATTGTTTCTATTTCTTAAATAGAGATTCAATATAGTTTGTACTATTATATTTTGAGAAAAAAAATTATTTATCATATGAAGTTATGTATGAATATGTATCTAGATGTGATGTGTACAACTATACAAAACAAATAATTGTTGTAATTTTAAAGCCTTAATTTGAAATATGAGAAAGAAATGTACTAATACCAAATGGAACTATCAAAAAATGGAAAATATGTGTGCATAACAATACTATGCAAATTATTATAAAAGCAAGATATAATCATACAAGTTGTCATGCTCAAGAGGTTAAGTTTACATACCTCTAAATATACTAGATTTTGGTAATTGATTTTAGTAAAATTACTCTTAAAAAAATTTCAGCTTGTGCCTGTAGAATTTTTTTTTTTTTTTAATGTATGTCATTTTTTGAAATTATTTGCAGAAATAGGATAGCTCCCAAACTATTTACGCTCGGGAACTTTACAACTAGACTTGTCATTCCCAACAATAAGCTTAGTTATATTGTGCTCGCCGTTAGGACACGGCGAGTGTAGTTTTCTTTTGTTAGAAACTTGTCGTTCCCAACGGCGAGTTTATTTCAAAATTATCAAACAACACTCGTTGTTGGGAACGACGAGTTTAGTTCCAAAATATTTTGTATGGTGTTCTTTTTTAAAAAATTCACTAAATCCATTAGAGAGAGAGTTTCACTCTCTGTGAAATTTCATATATCATCGTCGTTCTCAACAGCGAGTCTAGTTTAAAGAAACTCATCGTTGAGAATGACGAGTATTGTTTGATAATTTTGAACTAAACTCGCCATTCCCAACAGTGAGTCTAGTATAAAGAACCTCGTCATTCTCAACAGCGAGTCTTATTTGATAATTTTGAACTAAACTCGCCGCTCTAAACAACAAGTTTCTCCACACACAAAAAAACTAGGTCCGCCATTACCAACTGCGAACACAAAATAATAAAATTCACGGTTGGGAATGACGAGTCTTGTTGTTGAGTATCTGAACGTAAATAGTTTGGTAACTGCCATCTTTCTACAAATAGTTTTAAAAAATTGCATATGTTAAAAAAATATCTTGAATACATGGGTTAAATTCTAATTATATTTATATTAACACCCAGAGGATAAAATTCTTTTCGAGTTTGGATTCTCATAATTAGAAAACGAATTTTTCGTAATAATAAATTGTCAGACAACTTGTTTTTTGTAATGAATTGTTTAGCCAATGATGACAATACAAACGAAGAGGGATTTACGGTTTCTTTTTTTTGCCAATCGCATAGTTTTTAAACGTCGGGCTTGATACGGATTTGATACGGATGGCGCAGGGCTGGCCCCATCCTTGAGGCCAGTGAGACGGCCGCCTCAGATTTTCGAATAATTTGCAATTTTAGGGGCCCCAAATTTGTACCCCCTTGTACATATAACACGTATTTTGCGCATAAAAAATTTTGTTATTAGGGACCCCCAAAAATAAATATTTGGGCCCATAAAATTTTGTTTAAATTATTTGGGTTTGGGCTTGATTAATTTGAGGCTTTAAATTTGGGTGATTTAAAAACATATCCACATTTAAATCAATAGAAACTCAAACTTGAAACCCACATTCAAATTCAAACCCAAAATCCTTACCCTTAACCAGAAACCCGAAACCCATATTTAAAACAAACAATCTTTGGCTCTTTCTTTTCAGCTATTCGATGATGTATATGTTGCATATTTTGCTTTGAACAATCTGCAAATTTTTGTATACATTTTTTTTAATGTATGGGGGGCCCCATTTCGGAATTCGCCTAGGGCCACCGGGAAATCACGGCCGACCCTGGGACGACATTTCGGAAAATGCACCACAAGTGCTGGAGATACCCCTGCTGGGGATGCGAAAGGGCTATCCAGGCGTTTGTAGACACCGGGATAGCCTTATTAGCTATTCCTGCATTTTAAAATGCCGTGATAGACTAATTTTCATCTAAAAAAATTTCCATTAAAATGTCTATCACAGCGTTTGAAAACGTCAAGATAGGCTATTTATATTTATTATTATTATTATTATTTGTTTTGTTTTAGTTTTTGTTGCAAAAAAATAATAGTTGGGTGGTTGTTATTTATTGTTTATTTTATCAGATTAAAATACATGTAATTCAATTTATAATTATTTTCAGAAATTCATTCGAATAATCTGACAGGAAAGTTGAAAGTGGCATCCATGAAACATGATTGAAATAGGATAAAAACGTAAACGTTAGTAAAATAAGAAAAACAGTAGTTAGTGATAGCGAAATTGAAAATCAGTGAGAAGTAATTAGTACTTAGAGTAAAAAATTAATAGTGGAGCCTGCATACACTTCTCCTACCAACACCACTGATGCCTTTTTTTTTTTTTTTTTTTTTTTTTTTATTTTTAGCAACATATAGATCATGGCCGTTGATCAGATCTTGACGTGAGGCTAATATTTGTGGAGACTTTTGGATGTCTTGGTGGTTGCGGCGACTGGCAGTTGCTAGAAATATACAAGAACAATCTGCAACACCAAGAGTGATATCGTCGACAAACCCTTCGATGAACTGGTCAGGTAACCTGAAGTGAAAAACTGGATTTAGTATGCAAAATGTTGATTACATGTTAACAAAGGAGGGGGTATGAATTTATAGGCATGTAGAAGAGCAGTTGGGAAAGATTTCTTAACTAATTTGTAAAATCCATTTGAATAAGTATATGATCAGTTAATTATCTCTATGATTTTAGAGAATTTGGTTGCCAACCATAAATGGCTGGTTAATCTCCCCTAATTAGGTTGCAGTTTTTCTTTAGTCATGGGCTGAGTTAGTGTGGCGGGCCTGTGGACGTCCCATATTCTTGTTGTGGGCCTGTAGACATTGCTAAATGACTGTTTTTTTCCTTTAGGATCTCTAAGATTCGTGCAGAAATCTCACAGTCATGATTAGCCGTGACTTATACTCACATCATAAGGTCCCCCCCCCTCAAGGCTAGTTTTATTGGCCTTTGAGGAGAAGATAGCGGCCTTGGAGGCTAGAAATAGGGGTTCGGCATCCGAGGCTACAAGAGAGTCGGCTATCGAGGAGATTGAGGGTTCGGCGTGTCGTCCGTCGGTGGCAATGATACTTTGTTCCATTTTTGTGGGTGCCTTAAATGGCAATCCGATGGCCGAAAACGTAGGGGGTTCGGCGTACCGAGCCTGGTTGAGAGCGTCGTTTTGCGGCATTATTTAGGGTTCCTCGAATGACAATCCTATGGCCAAAGACGTGTGGCATTCGGCGTGCCAAGCCTCGTTGGAAGTGGAGTTTGGTGCCCCATTTCTGGGTGCCTCGAATGACAATCTAAGGGTCGAGGCTGTGGAAGAATCCGAACCTTTGGTCAAGCGGCATTTTTTGCCACTTTTGTGGGTGCCTCGAATGAAAATCCGAGGGTCGAGATTGTGGGAAAATCCGAACCTCTGGTCAAGTGGTATTTTTCAACACCTTTGTGAGTGTCTCAACTGACTGAGGCTACGGGAGAATCCGAACCTCTTGTCAAGTGGCATTTTGTGCCATTTTTGTGAGTGCCTCGAATAGGGATGGCTAACGGGCCGGGTCAACCTGCGAACCGCCTGCCTAACCCAGCCCGTGATTGATCGGTTCGGGTTCGGGTCGAACCCGTTAATGTAAACGGGTTGACCTGGGTCCTCAAAATTGCGAATTCAACCCGTTGAACCCAGCCCGATAACCCGGATGAACAGTCCCTGACCCGCCCGCGCACCCGCGGGTCAACCCGCTGTTGCGAACCGTTTGACCCGTACGTTCGACCGGCGCGGGTCGACCATTCGACCCGCAGGTCCAACGGGCCGCAACCCCCTAACCGAGAGCTCAACGGCTCTTTTAGCCGTTTTTTTTTGTTTTTTTTTTGTTTTTTGTTTTTAAATTTTTTTCCTATAAATACCCCTAAAACCCACACTAAAAATTCACACCTTACTCTCTTTCTCTACTATTATTACTCAATTCATTTTAATTTTTGTGAACAATTGAACAAACAAGGTAGCAAAACATATACACGATCAAATGACAAATTCCGATCTTATCGAACTCAAAATTCAACTACGTCTTCAAGTCTTCAACTCTCCTCCAAGTGATCAAGTCTTCAACTCTCCTTCAAGCTCTCTTCAAGTCTTCAATTCCAGACTTCTACTTCCACTTCTATTCTTATTTTTACGGATTTTTTTATATACGAGTATCTACGGTGAACGGTATAAAAATTTTATCTCTCTCTTCTTCTATTTTTAATTTTTTGTAGTTATAATTTTTTGTATCATATTTGTTTGTTGGTTTTTTGATCTTTTCTCTCACAACCCTCTTATTTTCTAGATTTTTTTTTGTAACTTATCGCGCCTACATTGTGTTTAATTTTTAACATACACTACTACATATCAATATTTCTAGATCACGCGGTAGCGACCGTAGCCAAAGTGGACAAGAATCCACCGACACTTCCCGTAGGCCTCCAATTGTCCCACAAAATAACCCCGCCAAAGACTATCCTAATCCTCCTCCCCAACAATGGGTTACACACGATGAGTTCGTAGGAGACATAGAATTAGAAGAAGAACCACAACAAAAAGCCACCGAAACAACACAACCGGCTAATAGTAGAAAAACTAGAGGAGAAAGTAGTGATTGGCACAAATTTTATGAGTATATTCTGGACGAAAATGTACCGGATGTAGGTTTAAAAGTGTGTAAAATATGTTCGAAGCCATACAAATGGAAGAGAGGTGATGGCACAGGTACAATTAGGCGACACATCCAAAATGTGCATAAAGAACTTCTTGTTGACCTACCCGGCCAACAAAAAGTCCACCCTAGGACCGGTCTAGTTGATAGTCACCCTTATGATCCCGAACTTGTTCGTCGGAAAATGGCACGATTAGTAATCAAGAAAGAGCTACCATTTTCCTATCCCGAGAGTAGAGACTTGAAAAATTTTAATCAAACCGCCTTAAACCCTCATTTTAGAAGAATTCCTAGGAATACTTGCAAATCGGATTGTTTTAAAATGTACAATGAAATGAGGGAAGCATTGATTGCAATTTTATGGAGTTTAACTTGTAGAGTTAGTTTAACTTCCGATTGTTGGACGAGTTGCAACAATATTTCAATGATGGGAATAACCTGTCATTGGATCGACAGTGATTGGATTCTTCAAAAAATAATCATATCACTTGTCACGTTGCCCTATCCCCATAGTGGCAATGAAATTGCAAACCGTATTATAGAAATTTGTGATGTTTTTCATATTCGCGATAAAATTATGTGTATAAGTTTTGATAATGCATTTAACAATAATGCATCAATTAGTATTTTAAAAACCGTATTAAACCCTCCATCTGACAATATTTTTCATGTTAGATGCATGTTATATTTTAAATTTATGTGTTCAAGATGCATTAAAAATAGTCGAACCATATATAGTTAAAATTAAAAATTGTGTACATTTTATTACATTAAGGGACACCATATTTCAAGAATGGAAAGCTTGGTGTAGGCTTAAAATGTACCTTTTAGAAAATTTTCAAAGGATGTTAAACACCGATGGAACTCTACTTTTGATTTGCTACATGTTGTTACTGAATATAAAGAATGTGTAAATAATTTTTTTACTGCAAAAAATATGCACAATTTTGAAATGACTCCTGTCGATTAGTATTATGCCGAATCTTTGTTGAAATTTTTAGAACCTTTTAAAACCGCAACTTTTAAGTTTTCAAAATCTTATGAATCTACTTCTAGTAGCATTTTTATTTCAATAGTTACTATGATGCAAACTTTTAAAGAAATAATCGATGATGCTTTTGTTGGTGATATTGTAAAACCTGCCTACACAAAATGTTAGAAGTGTTTTAATCCTCTTTCCATGTTGTATTGTGTTGCTACTGTGATGGATCCTCGTACCAAATTAGAAGGTATGAAGAGTTTAATTAAAATGTTTTTTAATTTACTTGGGGATGATGATAAAGAAATTGATTGCTCTTCTTTTATAGTTAAATTTGAATCGACATTAAATAACTTGTATGATTATTATGATAGATGTTTTGCTTCTAGTAGTACAACTTCTTTTGTTAGTTCTTCTTCTGTTACTTCTAAAGGTAAGGGTAAGAGTAAATTTGATGATAGAACATTTAATTTACTTGTATAAATTCAATCAAAAAAACCTAGGACTAATCAACCAAATGAATTACATTGGTATAACCAACAAGATTCTGAGTATTTTAGTTCTTCACTTATAGTATTCTTGAATACATGGCTAAAGATCTACTAACTCCTCATGTCTTTACAGTTGCTTCTGAAAGTGCATTTTCTACAAGTGGCAGGTTCTAACTGATTATAGGAATCGCTTGAAGCCCCAATCGTTAGAGATACTCGTCTGCACAGAAGACTGGCTGAAGGCTGAAAATAGGACCCAAGGAAAAGCATTCGATACGTCCACAAGTGGGAGAAACTCGCTGGAAGAAGAAGAAGAAGAACAACAACAACAATAGTAACCAAAATGAAGAATTCAAGACCAACAACAACAAGTCAATAACAACAAATTGAAGGCCATCAAATTGAAGACAATTGTAAATGGATAAAAAATTGTATTAAATCTTTGCTTGTTATTTAAAATTAGGAAAATTGAAGTAAATTGAAATTGTATATAAGAATTTTGTTATTGTATAAAACAAATTTGTAGAAAATTTTTATTTCTTATTACAAATTGTGAAACTTGTATAAGTTGAAATCATATGAATAATATATCTTTTTTTTTTTGGCAATTTCACTCTTTCAATCTTATTATTATTATTACAATTTTTTATGTTTATTATTAAAATTACAAATTTTTTAAAGTAAAAAAAAAGTTAACTCTAGCCGACCCGACCCGAGACCCAATCCGACCCGGGTTGGACCCGAAAGGGTTCACGGGTTGGGTGGGTCGCAAATTGATGCCTTCGACTCGGCCCGTTTAACCCAACGATCCGACTCGAACCCGCCCAAGTTGGGTGCAAACCTGGGCAGGTTCGACCCGACCCGGCCCGCCAGACCCGTTTGCCAACCCTGGCCTCGAATGACAATCTTAAGGCCGAGGCTATGGGAGAATTCAAACCTCTTGTCAAGTGTCATTTTGCGCCACTTTTGTGGGTGCCTCGAATGACAATCTGAGGGTCGAGGCTGTGGGAGAATCCGATCCTCTTGTCAAGTTGCATTTTACCCCATTTTTGTGGGTGCCTCGAATGACAATCCAAAGGTCGAGGATGCAGGAGAATCTGAACCTCTGGTCAAGTGGCATTTTGCTCCACTTTTGTGTTAGATTTCGAGTGCAATCACAGATTAAATACACATCAGAAATATTACAAAAATATCGAAATCTAGTCATGGATCCATGCGAAAATCATAATTTGTGTTTAGGAGTTATACCTTAAAGATTGATCTGCTGTCTCCACAATATGTCGATCACAACACTGCAATATTGCGGTGCCTCTACGGTATCCACATGAACAGAATTGAAAATGGCGCTCCCTCATACCGCGGTGCTAACTGCGGGCAAGGGATGTTCCTCCTCAAGATCTCTCTCTCTCACTTTTTGTGACGGCTAGGGCTTTATCACGTATATCTTTTCCACAGATACATATCATATATATAGGTGTAGAAAACCAACCCTAAGAGAGTAATGAGGGTGTTGGGCTCACAATCTGACCTGGGTCAGATTTGTGTGTGGACCTTTGAACTTTTGTGGATCCATTTAATCTAATTAAATATCCAACCAATGTCAGGAGTCCAAGTCTTACTTAGATCCCTAATTAAATTCATCTTATAAATTTAAATTCTAATTTCGATCAATTCTAAGTGTGTGACCCGGTAGGTTCCCATTACGTTGACAGTAATACTAAAATCATATTCGAGTATTACAAACAGTGAGCGGTATCTAGCAATTCATCACTATTACTCAAGTAACGGGAATGCCAGTGATTTGACATAACCTAACTGTGACCAATATTAACGTGCAGTTTAGTCCCTTTGTCCAGATATCTTAATTGACCGCAAGGCATAGAGCGTCACTCTCATATAGTTCAATCTTTGGTTTCTTGATATCCGAGTAGACTTACTAAAACAAATAAGATGAATATCTCATATTTACTCACTTAAGCACGGTCATGCATTTTGCAGTCTCACTCAATCAAGAGGCCTGTAGATATCGCTCATGTTATATAAGTCAATATGTAGGATATCTAATACTCGACTTTATAATCACCTTATTACAGGCAATGTTTGACGGCATTAAAATATATAACTTCTCAAGTAGGGAACCGTAGTGACTTCGAGTCAAATGACTACATACACCATGGTCACTGTGAGAACTGTTTATGACACTCACGTAGCGATCCATGTAGCGTTCTCATGGTGGGTCAGTACAGTACATTATTACTTTAATATGTACTCATGATATCTCATACACATGACTTGTGAGAATGGTCATCGATCTGCGCACATACTAGTCTCTATGTATTATCGTTGTCCTAATTCAAAATAATACTTCACTAGGGACATTTAAGAATAGTGTTCTGATTTCAGCTAATAGGATCTCACAATCAAGTCATGCACTTGATATCCCATGTCATTGAACTTACTATTCTAAGGACTTCATTATGTTCATTTAATTCACAACAAATAATACAATTAATCAAATGCCTAAATATGAAATAAATGTCATGATACAATGTAAACTAATAATGTTAATACACAAGTGGCCTTTAAGGCATACACCAACATTTTGTAGGTGCCTTGAATGACTATCCGACAGACGAAGCAGTATGGAGCTCGTTAGAAATTGTTAAGTTCGAGGGTGTGGAGAAATCTTCTTTCGAACATTTCATTCCAAAGGTACGAACTTGATCTTTGTTGGCCGCTTTATGCCTTGATTTGTTGAAACTTGTGGACCACGTGGAAGGCCACGTGGTTGCATATGCGCGTGCATTGCGTGTGGATTGGCCCATGTCACCATTGCGGAAATTAAACTTTTTCCCAATCATAGTCATTGGATGGAGGTGGAGGGCCAGAATTCTTCCATGTCACCTTTGTGGAGATCGAGGAGTCGCTTCTAGTCTCTAAATCTCCCATCTCCTTTGTGTTTCTCAGTTTCATTCTCTCTCTAAAGTTTTGAGATTCTCTTTTTAACTTGTCTCTCCCCACTCCGGCTGTAAAGCCCCAGAATTTTAAATATTTTATTTTGAATTAATAAATAATTTATAAGTTATTTATTTAATTATTTTGAATTTTTGTAAAATTGACGTTTTCACACGTGAAAATATTTTTGAGGTGCAAATTTCCACTTTTAAATTTCTGAATAAATTTCCTTCTTACAATTGAGTATATTCTAAATTTTGAGATTTTTCTGAATAAAGAAACTATTTTTGTAAATACTTTGAAAGAAAAGGGTTTTTGCGCAAAATATCATTTGGAGGTAAATTCGAATTCAAAATTCAGTTGGGCTATTTTGGTTTGCCGATTTTGACAGGAGAGAGAATGGGGGGAGATATTTTATCCCTCTAATTTGATTTGATTCGATTCTATTGAGTATATATATTTACGCAATTTTAAGATTGTTGGGGACTTTATTAAAAATATTCTTCATGGAAAATAATAAGTCAGAATATTTATTTGGAAAATCTAATATTTATTAGTAGATAATAATTCTAAATTTTTTAGATTTTTCTGAACAAAGGAAACTACTTTTGTAAATTTCCGAAAGAAAAGGGGCTTTTTGTAAAAAGTTGTTGGAGGTGAAATTTGAAAAAAAAAATTGGTGGACTGCATTAGGGCTAGATAATTAGTATAAGGCACTAATAAATTAGATTGTATCCATATTTAATTTATTTTATTAAATAAATGTGTATTTATGCAATTTTGGGATTGTTGGGGGACTAAATTGCAAAACTAAGATAAAACCCTAGATGCAGCCGGCCTATAATAGAGAGCAGCCATCTCTCTATTTTCGAACACAAAAAAATAAATTAATAAATTAATAAATTAATAAATATATCATCCTCTTTAATATTTTTATCCCTATTATTTCTTGCAGTTGGAGGCTTGGATTCTTGGATTTTTGCAAGGAGGATGATGGATTTTCTTCTTGTTAATATTGTTCTTCATTGATCTTCTTTGACGTGGATGGTACTTCTCATCTCCTAATTTGTTATATGCTTGCAGAATATGTTGATGATTGATCAAGTATGGTATATATTAAGAGCTTGCATGATTATAAAATTTAATGTAGATCAATAAAGCTCATTGGATAAGTAGTCAAATATCTTTTTCATGAATAAGAACCACAATGGAGATGTGATTATCATATATAAATTGTTTATTGATATTAGAGATTGGTGATGCATAAAAGAAATTGTTTTGATTCACAAAAAAATACTTGTGTAATACCCCGATTTTTTCTAATATATAAAGTTTATTTATTTTGTTGCACGTGGTATGCACGTGTAATATTTTTGCCTATTATTTTCAACATGATGAATAAGCATATTGTTTTCTATAAGGATTTTCTCTAAAGCCCAAATTTTAATTTACTTATCTTTCTTTTTGATTTATTTTTGGCCCAACTAAATTTAAGCCCATGGATTTTAAAACCCTTTTTTTTTACTATTTTCTACAATGTGTAGCACCCCTTCTTTTTTGACTACCGGGTACTTGATGTACAAATTATGTAGTGCGGTTTGTGTGTACACGTGCACTCAATGTACACGTGCACAAGGCACAAAGCTTGGCCGGTTTGGGTGAGTGGGCTTAGATCATGGGTGGTTACATATGAGGTGTGGGTAGTTTTACAACTTCCTAGTGAATCCTAGCCCTTGATCTTCCAACTCCTTAGTGCATCCTAACCCTCCATCTCACTCTAATTTGTGTATAAATACCCCCTCTCATTCCCTATCTCTTTTACACTAAAAATTATTATTGTAAGAGAAGTATTTGTGAGAGTTGTGTGTGTGCTTTTCTGTGGGGGACCGAGTAGCATTCTGAAGGTGCCGGTGTGGAACAAGGAGCAAGGAGCAAGGAGTGCGGCACTGCATTGAGGAACCTTGCTGGATTCGATTACTTCGTCAAATAAGGTGGGTGTTTCTCAGGACTTCTAATGTAGGAGTTATGCTATGAGTATTATAATTGCTACCATGCTATGAAAAGTAAATTGAATGTATTAGAAATTGCCTGAGCATGTTGCTGATGATAAGAACAAAAGCGTCGGTACAGTCGACTGTCGCATGAACCAGTCGACTGGTACGAGACAATTATTCTTATAATGTGGTGATAAACATGTATGCAAACAGACATAATGGTATGATTACTAAGTTGGTAGTTCTCTATGACACATATGATGGAGGGAAAGTAAATGGATGAAAAGAACTAGCGATGATTAACAAAATTAAGAACTGTCGGAGCAGTCGACTGACAAGGTGTTCAGCCGACTGGTACATTGATTTAATCAGGATTATTCGGCAATTCCATGAAATGAGATATTCCATTATGTTGATCTGGTGTAATGATTTGAGAATTATGTCTCCATCTTCGTAAGGAAGTTATGAATAGTGTGAATGCATGTTTAAAGTATTTCTTTCCTTAAAGAAAAGAACATGTTAGTAGCTTGAAATTCCATGCTACAATATTACTGAACAAGTAAGGAGTGTGGTATTCATGAAATATGAATGTATCTATGCTGTAATGAATTTGCATGTGAGAACGGTTAAAAAGATAATTTCTGTGTTGAATTATGAAACTGATCAGTCGACCTAGTGCGTGTAGCCAGTCGATTGAGCTGAACTTAGAATTGGGCTGTTAAAAATCCCAGGACAGACGACTGGTGGATGAACAGTCGACTGTCACGTGGATGTCACTGTGAACATGAAAAGTTGCGGGACAGCCGACTGGTCGTGTGCAGCAGTCGACTCTCCCGAGTATTTATGATGAATCTGCATTGACTGTATGAGTCGACTGGTGTTCTTCCAAGTCGACTGTACAGAGTGGACTTTGATGTGTATGAGTTTTCATTTTATTTATTGCTGTTGGAAGTTGTGAATTTTATGATTGAAGTCTATGAACTCTTATGACTGTATGGATTGATGTAAAATGAATCATAGATGAGAATTGAGAATTAAATGAATATGAAAGGCTAAGATCATGATAAGAAAGTCTGTGAGACTCTAAAATGAATTATGAGCTGAGAGTGCTCAATTGGAAATTGTGAATTTGAAATTGAAACTAAAGAGTAGCTAAGTCTCCCCCGGCAGTGAAATAAAATGATATTGGAAAGAAGACCAAGGTTGGTCATGTGTAAATGAAATGATAAGTCCGGTTTGGTGGAGAGGCTAACTCTAGAGCTTTGATTTTTATTCATGATTCTAATAATTTTAGTACATAGTGAAGAGGTGATGAAAGTGAGAGAAAAACATGAGTATGAGAACTAGAGTTTACAGTGCGGGTGTGTGAGCCGCAGAATGCATGCTTGATGAGTCAAGACATGGCGCAGGCGCAACTCAGAATGATCGGACTCTAGTCACACTTGTGGGATGTTTGGTGACTGCAAGAGGATCGTGTTCAGGGAGGAGGCTTGAATTTCCACAGAATGCATGCTTGATGAGTCAAGACATGGCGTGGGGTTCCCCTCCAGGGTCCAGTGCACGAGCTTGTACTCATAGACCATTTAAGATACTCACCGTAATTACAGAAGTAGAGTAAATCATGGCGAGGGATTGAACCCTACAAAAATGAAGAACGATTAAGAGGCTTGCCCTCGGACCTATGTAGTATGGGATGCATAGAATCCGAACAAGTGCGCATTAGTGTCATGTAAATTAAATAATTGCATTAAGGATTAAGTGCACAATCACGACACGATATCATTAAAAGTTCCCTTTTGATTTACATGCTTATTATGAACAAGTTTGTGATTTGTTAAGAAATGAGATTCGTTAGACTGTTTCTGGCATAGAGAGGATGGCCATGTATAATTATCGTCGGTTGAATAAACTGACGTGCCCACAGTTTTGTATGCAGGATAAATTACATGTACAGAGGAATGGATGCATAAAGATTTTATCATGTTGTTGTACATTATATAAATGTTGTATATTTTTGCTTCCGCTGTGCAAATGTAAATGTAATGAATGATGTAAACACTGATGTAAAAAGAAAAGTTTGAATTTCCTTGTAAAATTGTACTCAAAGAAAGTGAAAAGATCCTGTAGAACATCTCGAATTCAGTGATTTGGGATTCGGGGCATTACAGAGTGGTATCAGAGCCAGGTTTTCTACGCTTTCACACTTGTACAAATTTATAAGGAACGACACCCTAGATGTGGACATTAGAGTGTGTGTTTGAGTTTAGAGATTTAAATGTAAGTGACTTACATTTGTGTTGCTCTATGATTTATGCTTCTTCCTCTCTATTCTAAGATGGCTGATCACTTCAACCCTACTGGAGGCGACGACTGGCATATCATTGAGGAAGAGTACCATCCTGGACAGGCTGATTCTGAGGACGAGTATCACCCTGGGCAAGCAGATTCTGATGATGAGGAGTGGCCTGAATCTCGAGAGATTACCCCACCTCCAGATTCATCTGACGATTCTTCTTCCGATGAAGAAGAGGGACCAGCTCTGAGTGGCACTGTGGCTTCTCTTCAGAGGCAAGTGGAGACCCTAAAAGAGAGAGTTGGCATTTTGGAAGCTCAGCTGGCGCAGCGGAAGGACGATTTCTCTGTTCTCAGTCACCGAGTGTGGGAACTTGAGAAGAGAAAGAACCTGACAGATGTGCTGAAAGATGAAGTGGATGAACTGCGGGAAGAACTTCGAGCAGCGAAGAAGACCCGTAGGAGTTAGATTGTTGTAGCTTCTATTTTTCTTCATTTCTGATGTCAAAAATATTTTTAATTCGAATGTATAAACTTTGGAATTCAATGAAATGCAAGTTGGTTTAAATTCTTGTCTTATACTTCGAATTTAATGGATCTTTTGCATCAGAATATGTCGAGAAGAGGGGCTAGGAATGGTGAAGGTTTGGACCTGGAGACCGAGCTTGCAAGGGTTTACCAGACGCTGAATGCAGTGGCTGGGAACCAAGGAAGGGGGCCGGCGAATCCAGTGCCCGAGGCGATTAAGCTAGTGGAATCATTCAAGAGAATGAAACCACCAGTATTCGAGGGAAAGTCAGACCCAGATGCGGCTGACAACTGGATCCGTCAAGTGGAGATAATCTTCGAGGTGTTGGAGACACCGGAGGGCAGCAAAGTCAAGTTGGCGACTTTGCAGTTGGAGAAGGATGCGGCTGTTTGGTGGCAGTCGATGAAGAGGACCATGGGAGGCATGTTGCTCGGCTGGGAGGAATTTCTGGAAGAATTCCGCAGTCACTATTTCCCCTCCGACGTCCAGGAGAAGAAGGCTATGGAGTTTCTGTCACTTCAGCAAGGCAGCATGTCAGTGAGGGAGTATGAGACTAAGTTTACTCAGCTGTCCAGGTATGCGCCGGAACTAGTGATGGATGAGGCGAAGAAGGCTCGCAAGTTCGAGCATGGGTTGAGGCCAAGCTTGAGATCCCGGATGATACCCCTTGGTATCAGGCGATTTGACAAGCTGGTGAAGAGGGCGGCAGCGACGGAGGCAGATATGGAGCAGTTCCATGTTGTTCAGAACCGGAGGAACAACTGGCAGACTGGAAAGAGGCCCGCCAATTTTGGGAGTTTCAAGGGGCAACCATCTACACAGAGGTTCAAACCGACAGGGGCGAACGCTATTAGTGTGGCTGGAGGACCTGGAAACAACGTGGTGAGACCTCCTGCTGTGACTTGCTTCAACTGTGGTGAGACGGGACATTTCATGTCTCAATGCTCCAAGCCACGGAACAGCAATCGCAATGCACCAATGCAGCAGTCTGGGAAGAGGCCGTACCAGTCAGGGCGAGTGTTTACCTTGACGGAAGCTGATGCTGAGGAGGCAGATCAGGTCATCTCTGGTACGAGGGCTGAAGTTTAGCGGTTTTTGTCATTTCTTCTTCCCGTTCATATTGTGAAACTGTTATGTAATGGTGTGTATTATGTAACAGGAGAACTTTATCTTAATGGAATGAAAGCTGTTGTATTGTTCGATACTGGATCCTCTCATACATTTGTGTTTCCTAGATTTGCTAAAGTGTTGGGAGTGGAACCAAAGATTTTTTCAGGCAAGATCTTAGCAGTAGCTACTCCATCAGGGGAAACTTTGACCACTGATCGGTATTATGCTGATTGCGAGATTGTGATTGGGGATCGAATCTTTGGCATTGATCTGATCGAGCTGACTATCTTGGGAGTCGATGTTATCATTGGCATTGATTGGATGTCGGTGTACAGTGCAAGCATCGAGTGTAAGACCAAGACAGTAACAGTGAAGGCTCCAGGTGGACCTGAAGTCACTTTCCAAGGGAAGCTGAAGTGTTCTAAGCTGGTGGCAACTATCCGCAAGGAAGAGACTCCTGTGGAATTGCAAGGGATTCCTGTGGTTCGGGACTATCCGACTGTGTTCTTGGAAGATTTTCCTGGGTTACCTCCGCATCGTGATGTAGAGTTCAGCATCACTGTTCAACCGGGAAGTGCACCCATTTCTAAGGCACCGTATAGGATGGCCCCAGTGGAACAGGATGAGGTGAAACGGCAGATTGAGGAACTGTTGGGGAAAGGCTTTATTCAACCTAGTGCGTCACCTTGGGGAGCACCAGTGCTTTTGGTAAAGAAGAAGGATGGATCGATGAGAATGTGTATCGATTACCGAGAGCTGAATAAGGTCACTGTTCAGAATAAGTATCCTATTCCTCGAATTGATGACTTGTTCGATCGTCTACAAGGAGCAGCCGTTTTCTCCAAAATAGATCTTCGATCAGGATATCACCAAGTTCGAGTGAAAGCTGAAGATGTGCACAAAACTGCATTTAGAACTCGGCATGGGCATTACGAATTCTTAGTTATGCCATTCGGAGTGACAAATGCACCCGCAATCTTCATGGATTTGATGAACAGAGTTCTGAGGCCGTTTATTGATTCTTTCGTCGTGGTGTTTATCGACGATATTCTCGTGTACTCCAAGTCAGAGGAGGAGCACACCGAGCATCTGGCAGCAGTTTTGCAGAAGCTGGAAGAGCAGAGGTTGTATGCCAATTTATCCAAGTGCGATTTCTGGAAATCTGAAGTGGCATTCCTAGGTCACATCCTTTCTAAGGAGGGAGTGGCAACTGACCCTCAGAAGATAGAGGCAGTGAGAGATTGAGCTAGGCCTACTACAGTGAAGGAAGTCAGAAGTTTTCTTGGGATGACTGGATACTACAGGAGATTCATTCAAGGTTATGCTCAGATAGCTATACCGCTTACTGGACTGACCAAGAAGAATGTGAGCTTCAAGTGGACTGAGCAATGTGAGGCGAGCTTTCAGGAGTTGAAAGATAGGCTGACTACTGCACCTATTTTGGCTTTGCCTAGAGCAGGTGTTGAGTATGATGTTTATAGCGATGCTTCACATCGTGGGCTTGGTTGTGTCTTAATGCAAGAAGGTAGAGTAATCGCTTATGGGTCTAGGCAACTACGACCGCATGAGAAAAATTACCCGACTCATGATCTAGAGTTGGCTGCGATTATCTTTGCCCTGAAGCAATGGAGGCACTACGTGTACGGTGAGAAGTTGAACATGTACACGGATCACAAGAGCTTGAAGTATATATATCAGCAGAGGGATCTCAATCTGAGGCAGCGGAGATGGTTGGAAGTGCTCGAGGATATGCGGCCTGAGATCAAGTATCATCCTGGAAAGGCTAATGTTGTTGCTGATACACTTAGTCGCAAGAGCAGTTTGGCTAGTTTGATTACAACTCAGAGGCATTTGATTGAGGAGTTGGATCGAGCAGGTATTGAAGTTGTCTTGCAAGGATTGGGAGCATCTTTGGCTCAGTTGAGGCTTCAACCTACTTTGAATGCAAAGATCATTGCAAGTCAGGAGGTTGATGCTGATATTTTGGAGATGAAGGAGCAGGTTGGTGCTGGCAGGTTGCCCGGATTTCAAATCAGGGATGGAGTGATGTGGTTCGGAGATAGGCTGTGTGTTCCAAATCAGGCGGACCTGAAAGAGAGTATTCTTCAGGAGGCACATGCTACTCTTTTGTCGGTACATCCTGGGAGTACTAAGATGTACAAAGACATCAAACAACATTTCTGGTGGTTAGGTTTGAAGCGGGATGTGGCTGATTTTGTTGCGAAGTGTGAGGTTTGTCAGCAAGTCAAAGCCGAAAATCAGAGACCCGGAGGTCTATTACAGCCGTTACCTATTCCGGAATGGAAGTGGGATAACATCAGTATGGATTTCATTACGGGATTGCCTAAGAGTTCAAAAGGCAATGATGCGATTTGGGTTATAGTCGATCGACTTACCAAGTCCGCTCACTTTTTGGCGATGAAACTCACTGCTTCGATGGACAAGTTGGCTGAGATGTATGTTGGTGAGATTGTCCGACTTCATGGCGTTCCGTCAACTATTGTGTCTGATCGAGATGCGCGGTTTACTTCGCATTTCTGGAGGAGTCTTCAGACAGCTTTGGGGACCAAGACAGATTTCAGCACTGCTTTTCATCCACAGACCGATGGGCAGACCAAGAGAGTCAGCCGTATTCTTGAGGATATGCTTCGGTGTTGTATACTAGACTTCGGAGGCAGTTGGGAAAGGCATTTACCTTTGGTAGAGTTTGCCTACAACAACAGTTTTCAGGCTAGCATTGGGATGGCGCCGTATGAAGCTTTGTATGGCAGGAAGTGCAGGACTCCTGTTTGTTGGTATGAAGTTGGGGAGCGTCAGTTGTTTGGTCCTGAGCTTATACAGCAAACTTCTGAGAAGATTGATCTGATCAGGAAAAGGTTGGTAGAAGCTCAGAGCAGGCAGAAAAGCTATGCAGACAACCGGAGAAGGGACCTTGAGTTTGAGGTTGGTGACTTCGTCTTTCTGAAGGTATCACCCAGTAAAGGTGTGGTCCGTTTTGGCAAAGGCGGGAAGTTAGCCCCGAGGTTTATAGGCCCGTATAAGATATTGAAAAGGATCGGGAAAACTGCTTACCGGCTTGAATTACCGGGAGAGTTGTCTCAGGTGCACAATGTCTTTCATGTGTCTATGCTGAGAGGTTATATTCCAGATCCGAGTCATCATTTGCCTGAAGTGCCGGAAGGTTTGCAGTTAGACCTGAATTACATCGAGACTCCTGTCGAGATTGTTGACCGTAGGGAGAAGGTCTTGAAGAATAAGACAATACCGATGGTCAAAGTAGTCTGAAGAAACCACTTGGTTGAAGAGGCTACTTGGGAACCTGAGGAGAGGATGTTGAAGGACTATCCTGAGCTTTTTGCTTGATTGTATCTTTGTATCTTTGTATCTTTTGTCTGTTGTTGTTGTTGTGTTGTGTTTTCTGTTTTTTCTCTCTCTTGGCTGTAGTTCCGGGGACGGAACTATTCTAAGGAGGGAGTGATGTAATACCCCGATTTTTTCTAATATATAAAGTTTATTTATTTTGTTGCACGTGGTATGCACGTGTAATATTTTTGCCTATTATTTTCAACATGATGAATAAGCATATTGTTTTCTATAAGGATTTTCTCTAAAGCCCAAATGTTAATTTACTTATCTTTCTTTTTATTTATTTTTGGCCCAACTAAATTTAAGCCCATGGATTTTAAAACCCTTTTTTTTTACTATTTTCTACAATGTGTAGCACCCCTTCTTTTTTGACTACCGGGTACTTGATGTACAAATTATGTAGTGCGGTTTGTGTGTACACGTGCACTCAATGTACACGGGCACAAGGCACAAAGCTTGGCCGGTTTGGGTGAGTGGGCTTAGATCATGGGTGGTTACATATGAGGTGTGGGTAGTTTTACAACTTCCTAGTGAATCCTAGCCCTTGATCTTCCAACTCCCTAGTGCATCTTAACCCTCCATCTCACTCTAATTTGTGTATAAATACCCCCTCTCATTCCCTATCTCTTTTACACTAAAAATTATTATTGTAAGAGAAGTATTTGTGAGAGTTGTGTGTGTGCTTTTCTGTGGGGGACCGAGTAGCATTCTGAAGGTGCCGGTGTGGAACAAGGAGCAAGGAGCAAGGAGTGCGGCACTGCATTGAGGAACCTTGCTGGATTCGATTACTTCGTCAAATAAGGTGGGTGTTTCTCAGGACTTCTAATGTAGGAGTTATGCTATGAGTATTATAATTGCTACCATGCTATGAAAAGTAAATTGAATGTATTAGAAATTGCCTGAGCATGTTGCTGATGATAAGAACAAAAGCGTCGGTACAGTCGACTATCGCATGAACCAGTCGACTGGTACGAGACAATTATTCTTATAATGTGGTGATAAACATGTATGCAAACAGACATAATGGTATGATTACTAAGTTGGCAGTTCCCTATGACACATATGATGGAGGGAAAGTAAATGGATGAAAAGAACTAGCGATGATTAACAAAATTAAGAACTGTCGGAGCAGTCGACTGACAAGGTGTTCAGCCGACTGGTACATTGATTTAATCAGGATTATTCGGCAATTTCATGAAATGAGATATTCCATTATGTTGATCTGGTGTAATGATTTGAGAATTATGTCTCCATCTTCGTAAGGAAGTTATGAATAGTGTGAATGCATGTTTAAAGTATTTCTTTCCTTAAAGAAAAGAACATATTAGTAGCTTGAAATTCCATGCTACAATATTACTGAACAAGTAAGGAGTGTGGTATTCATGAAATATGAATGTATCTATGCTGTAATGAATTTGCATGTGAGAACGGTTAAAAAGATAATTTCTGTGTTGAATTATGAAACTGATCAGTCGACCTAGTGCGTGTAGCCAGTCGACTGAGCTGAACTTAGAATTGGGCTGTTAAAAATCCCAGGACAGACGACTGGTGGATGAACAGTCGACTGTCACGTGGATGTCACTGTGAATATGAAAAGTTGCGGGACAGCCGACTGGTCGTGTGCAGCAGTCGACTCTCTCGAGTATTTATGATGAATCTTCATTGACTGTATGAGTCGACTGGTGTTCTTCCAAGTTGACTGTACAGAGTGGACTTTGATATGTATGAGTTTTCATTTTATTTATTGCTGTTGGAAGTTGTGAATTTTATGATTGAAGTCTATGAACTCTTATGACTGTGTGGATTGATGTAAAATGAATCATAGATGAGAATTGAGAATTAAATGAATATGAAAGGCTAAGATCATGATAAGGAAGTTTGTGAGACTCTAAAATGAATTATGAGCTGAGAGTGCTCAATTGAAAATTGTGAATTTGAAATTGAAACTAAAGAGTAGCTAAGTCTCCCCCGGCAGTGAAATGAAATGATATTGGAAAGAAGACCAAGGTTGGTCATGTGTAAATGAAATGATAAGTCCGGTTTGGTGGAGAGGCTAACTCTAGAGCTTTGATTTTTATTCATGATTCTAATAATTTTAGTACATAGTGAAGAGGTGATGAAAGTGAGAGAAAAACATGAGTATGAGAACTAGAGTTTACAGTGCGGGTGTGTGAGCCGCAGAATGCATGCTTGATGAGTCAAGACATGGCGCGGGCGCAACTCAGAATGATCGGACTCTAGTCACACTTGTGGGATGTTTGGTGACTGCAAGAGGATCGTGTTCAGGGAGGAGGCTTGAATTGCCACAGAATGCATGCTTGATGAGTCAAGACATGGCGTGGGGTTCCCCTCCAGGGTCCAGTGCACGAGCTTGTACTCATAGACCATTTAAGATACTCACCGTAATTACAGAAGTAGAGTAAATCATGGCGAGGGATTGAACCCTACAAAAATGAAGAACGATTAAGAGGCTTGCCCTCGGACCTATGTAGTATGAGATGCATAGAATCCGAACAAGTGCGCATTAGTGTCATGTAAATTAAATAATTGCATTAAGGATTAAGTGCACAATCACGACACGACATCATTAAAAGTTCCCTTTTGATTTACATGCTTATTATGAACAAGTTTGTGATTTGTTAAGAAATGAGATTCCTTATACTGTTTCTGGCATAGAGAGGATGGCCATGTATAATTATCGTCGGTTGAATAAACTGACGTGCCCACAGTTTTGTATGCAGGATAAATTACATGTACAGAGGAATGGATGCATAAAGATTTTATCATGTTGTTGTACATTATATAAATGTTGTATATTTTTGCTTCCGCTGTGCAAATGTAAATGTAATGAATGATGTAAACTCTGATGTAAAAAGAAAAGTTTGAATTTCCTTGTAAAATTGTACTCAAAGAAAGTGAAAAGATCCTGTAGAACATCTCGAATTCAGTGATTTGGGATTCGGGGCGTTACAACTTGTATGATCATGAAGTTTATAATAGTTGATAGGTATTTGTTATGAAAATTTATAGACCATTGAATACACACAAATTCATTGCTTGATTGATTAAAAGTTACAACTTTTATAAGAGAATTCAGTGTTTTGATTAGAATTAATTTCATGTTGTAGATTCTAGAGTTTTGATGGTTGTATGATGATGGATTGTGTATTAAATATTGAGTTTTAATATTATGACTTAGAGATTTTCATGAACATACAAATACAAATTTTTAATTGACAACGATCTAATTTGGGGACTATAAAATTGATTGATGATCATGGATTTAACTTGTAGATGATGGGGATTTGTGGAGTTAATTAGAATTTATTGTATGGTATTAAATTCATGTTTGATTGATCTTAAAGTTGAGATTTTCCATGTTTATTCATTGTTTTTTTTTAAAATTTTGAAAGAAAAAAAATTCAAGTTTACCATTAGGGTTTGAATAATTATTGTATGGTTGAATAGGAGTATGTGGGTTTTAGGTTCACCGTTCATGAGGTGAATAGTCACCCAAGTTATTGTATTAGGGTTTGGAGTTATAGGGTTTCGGGTTTGTACAAGACCTAGGGTCTGTACAGTACTTGGAGTTATATATAATTTCACGCTAGTTAATACAGAAGTGGCATTTGGGTAGTTGGCTTGGCCAGGGGGATTTGGGATTTGGGCTTTGGGCCTCTTGCGCTTGGGTTGCACTGGTTCGAATCCAAAAAAGGAATTTTTTTTTTGTTTTTTTTTTGTTTTTTGTTTTGTTTTGTTTTGTTTTGTTTGAGTTTGAGTTTGTCAGTTCAAAGCTCCTATTCGTTTTTTTTTGTTCTTTGTTGAATTTTTTTAAGCTTTTGTTTTATCTTTTTTTATTTTTTCTTGTGGATTTTTTGTTTTGTTTTGAGTTTTAAACTTTTAAAATAAAACGAAAAAAGGGATGTTGGGTGGAAAATTAATTTAATAAATTTTTATGCTATAGATTATTGATTCCAAAACTTAAATTTTTTGAGAATTTAATTTCAGATTTCTAGGCAAAGAATTTCCAAATTTTTGGGACGAGATCCCCATGTCTAAGAAGCTTGATTTGTTTGAATTGATGGAATTTCTAGTAGAATTAATTGAACTATATGGATGGATGGAAAGTAATATTTAAGAGTTGAAGAATTTTCGTAAGTTGGTTATGTTTCCATATATGAAAGAGTTTTATGGCAGTATCGGTTGATTTAAAGGAATGTGATTATCGATAGTATTTTGTATAATTTAAACCAAGTTGGATTTTGATTTGAGACTTAGGGTTATGATATGGATCCTAGAAAGATTGTTGATAATATTTTGAGTTATGAGACTTTAGAGAATGAGTGGGACCCTAACATGCCGACAAATGAGATTTTGTGGAATTTGGCCAGTGGGGCTTTTATTTTGATTCAGTAAAGTTAAGCCCGGTAGGGTACACCAACTCTAGGGAGACTATGATTCTAATTGAACATAATAAATGTAAGGACAGATACTAATTGGAGTTGTGATGAAATAGGAGCAATCGTGAGTATGAGGGCCTCAGGATGATCTGCGGTCTGAGATGGTCACTGGAATTATCGAGGTGTGAGTGAAATAGTCTCCGGAATTACCTGCGATGTGGGACTGATCTCCAAAATTATCTGGATTGAGGCGACGCTGATAGGACGTCTATGCGTAGTGAGGCTCCATAGCTTCTGGTGTGGGGTATTCTTAAAAATTCCCAGGTTGAGTAAAATAGTCTCCAGAATTATTTATGGATAGAGATTGATCTCCAGAATTATCGGGGCATGAGTTAGGTATGCACAGAATGTCTGAATCTCGTAGTAGTCACCGTAGTAGGTTAGTTGCATAACGTGAGATTGAACCCTATAAAGTGGAGAACGATAAAGGCTTGCACCGAACCTATGTAGTTTGAGATGCATAGAATCCGACAAGTATGCATTAGAAATCATCAAATATATTTGTGTTTTCTTGACTTGTTTTATGTATACTTGCTTTCTGTTTTCATCTCATACACTTGACACTTAGCCTAGTTTCACTTATTGTTTTATGTCTTTTTCACTTGTTGTTCTATGTTTTATTTATTATTGGTTATGCATCATTTATTATTGTTTTATTAACATGCAGCAAGTTTGTGATTGTGAGATCTAGAAGTATCACTATTACTATAGTTGACATCCGTTGCCTTCAACTGACGTGCCCACTCTTCAGTTTATTTCGCAGGATTTGCAAGTGAGTTGCCCAAGTAAAATGGAAGCCTGTATTTAAGATGATTAATGTTTAAGTGTTGGGTTGTGTTGTAATAAACGTATTAAATTTTTTTCGCTGTACAAATGTAAGAAAGAACTGTTGTAATAAAAAGTTTTAAATTTCTCTGTATTTTATACTGTGTTTATGATTACATTGAAGTTGATTCTGGAAATTGTGTCGCTTATTTATTTATTGGAAATTCAGGGCGCTACAAAGTTAGTATCAGAGCAAACTTTAATTTGTAATACTAAACATGGTAGAGGCAAACAAAATTAGGGTAGACATTATAAGTGTGAGTACCTAGGGTGAACATTAGAAGTGTGGGTACCTAGGGTGGACATTATAAGTGTGAGTACCTAGGTGGACATTAGATTTGTGAGTTTGTTATTTTGATCATGAATGCTTGTAATGAAATTTGAATTATTTGTATGTCTAGATTCGACTAAAAATTTCTTTATCGTAAGTGGGTTGATAGTTTCTGCGTAAATAGAAGACGAATGATTTGTTTTCTCCTACTGTTATAATTACCTTTTAATTATTTTTTATTATTATTGACGTTAAATTGGGATAATTTTATTAGTTATTGGCTTATCTATTTTAGTTGTTTAATTTTAAAGTATGTTTTACTTGTTCTAGTCTATTTGTTCTATAAGTTTTGTGTTTTATAGAAACAAGTTCTGTTATTGAAGTTTGGAATGTCACGGATACTACATAATGACATTATAATTAACAATTTTTACTTAAATTTTCTTTTCTTTCAATTATTGCTTTGAATATATTATATTTTTTGTACGTAGACAACCTAATCCCTTCTCTTTAATCTTTTTCTTTCATAAAATTCTGTCTTTCATATTATTATGAACTTTTATGTTTACTCATTTATTTTGCTATTACTGTTACGCATTATATTATTTTCAATTACTACATATTAAATTATTACTACGACTATTAATTTCTTTTATTATTATTCCTATTATGCTCTAAATCTTTGATTTACATTCATTTTATATATACTTTGATTTTATTATGTTGTTATGATGTATATATATAAACATTTTTTTTTCATTTCTTTATATTGTCTTATTATTTCAATATGTTTTAACATGATTTGGATATTTTTACTTATATATATATATTATACTTCTACACTATGTATTTATATATATATATATATATATATATATATATATATATATATATATATATATAATTTTCTTCTTCTTCTATCTCGTTTTTACGATTTATACTCAACGCAATTGTTATTACCTACTATTTACTACTTTTGTTATAGTCGCTCTTCACTACTAATAGCTACTTATTAATTGTATTACTTTATTTTATTATTTTTATACTTTTACTGCTATAATATACTATAGTCGCTTGTTACTTTAATATTATGAATTTTTACCCTCCTTGTTATTTTCTTACTACAAATACTTTCTACCATTTACTGTATATTTTATGACATATGATTAGTTATGCTAACTTACTATACTACATAGTTATTTTTCATTCGCAATTGCATTTAAGCTTATGCATTTACTTCATTTTATTTTTTTCTGCTTATTTTTATATTATTTTCATTACTACTAATTTCTACTATTTATATTCAACATTTATGACCTGTACCTTTCATTCTATCATTGTAATTTTCTACCTTATTTCATATTTTTTCTATCCCACACTTTTACTTCTATTTTTATATCACCAATTTCAAAACTTAATATCATACTTAATCAGGGCCGACCCTTACCTTGAGGTGGGTGAGGCAGCCGCCTCGGGCCCACGATTTTTTGCAATTTTAGGGGCCCCAAATTTGTATTTCCCTTATAAATATAGATACGTATTTTGCACGTAAAAAAATTATATTGTAATTAGGGGCCTCCAAAAATAATTATTTGGGCCTTTCACCTTGGGCCACCGAGAACTCAGGACCGGCCCTGTACTTAATTAAGTAATCAATATACAAGTACGTATGGAAGATTACATCATTCCACTCACCATTTTGTTGCAACCGGATGTCGAGATGACAAATCTGCAAATAGACGTCAATGGAGGCAAACTTGCAACTGGATGTCGGGGAGGCAAAAACTGCAACCGAATATCCAGACGACAACCTGCAACCTAATTTCGGGGAGGCAGACTTGCAACTTCATGTCAAGTAGGCAAGCATGTAGCTAGACATCAATGAGGCGAACCCACAACCGAAAGAGATATATATTTTTTTTACTTTAAAGACCCCCAACTTTTAGTTTTATTTATATTACTTACCACTATTCCATTCTTTTGTACTAGTTTATACTATTTTATAATATTTTAAAACTTAGCCTACACTACTTCAACTTTAATATTTATAATATGATTATACTTACATACACATTAACTCAACCACTTTATCATCTATACTTACTTCTATGTCGACAATATGTTCTTTACCATCATCATTATTATTATTTTCATCCTATACCATCACCGTTTACAATTAACTATTTTTGCTATCTTAGTATTATCATTTTGTATATATATGTATACTTTATTTTTACATATGTTAGTATTTTTGTACCTTCATACTATTTCATTTTTCCTGACTTATCTTATATTTGTTTGCTACTTATATAATACAATTTTTATTATTCATAGTTATTTATTATTTTCATTTTATTTCTATATAACTAATATTATATATTATTCCAATGTTATATAATTATTTCATTTACTATTATTACACTTGTTTTACTACTACAACTACTTACAGTTTTTATATTATAGTATTGTTCATTTTATCATATTCCAAACACTTATTTGCATATATAATATCCTAAGTTAATTTTCTTACTATACTTGACAATTTACAAATATTTTGATATACTAATCAGTATTCTATATATTTAATTTTAAATCGCATGTTGCATGTATGGTTATTATATTACTTTTACAAATGAATTTTTTGTGTGTTTTTATATATACCTCATTACTCGTACTATTACACTTATCTTATACTTTTAACAAAATTCGACACTCATGTTTTTATTTATTTTTTTATTTTTCAGATTATTATTATCATTATTATTAAACTTTTTTGCATAGCTAAATTTATTGGTGTTTCGACGTGTCTTTGATTGACTATCTTAACAGATCTATTTGTTTTATCACCTTTAAGTTGTACTCCTTGTGTTACTTTTATTATTATTTGCTTTTGCCATTATTTATGTTCTTAACTTTTCTCTTTTGACTTCTTATTTTGTATGGTTGGCCTTATTATCTTTCTTACTATAATGATCTTACGATGTTACTTGATCAATAATCATTTTTTCGGTTGATCTGTTCATATATCTATCTTGGTATTTTATGGTATTATACAAATATTTTAACGATCTTTGGAGTGCTTAATATTTTGTTTTACTGACTAAACTTATAGTTATTTGTTACTTTAGACGGTTTTCTTTTACTCGTATTCTTGTCTAAGTTTTGTGTTACATATGTTTGTCTATCTTCAGTAATTCTTAAATTCATAGTGCCTTGTGTTTATAGTGTATTCAAGTTTTTAAGGAAGCTTTTGATTCATTTGTGTGCTTTAAAGTATTATTGACTAATTTATATTAGTTATGATAATTATGCTGAAGAAATTCGTATGCATTATTGATTATCTAGTTGCTTCCAACAAGTTATTGCATAGTTATATATTTTTTAATACATTTTATATATCTTATTGGGATTAGTTTTATGCCTTACGGTTTTTACTTATACTTGTTGCCCTGTCAGTTTTCATATTTACTTTACTGTTCTTATCATACGTTATTTTTTTAGTTAACGACCCAATGTAATTAGAAAATAAAGATAGGATGATTTTCATGAACTTTTCGTGTAATATTTTCTTATTACTAGAAATTGTTTTTTTCCCTACTAGTGGTAGTTCTGAAGAAAGAACTATTCTAAGGGAGAAGTGATGTAATGCCCCTGAATTTTAAATATTTTATTTTGAGTTAATAAATAATTTTTAATCAATTTATTTAATTATTTTGATTTTTTTGTAAAATTGACATTTTCACACGTGCAAAACACGTGCAAATATTTTTTAGGTGCAAATTTAGACTTTTGAATTGCTGAATAAGTTTCCTATTTATAATTGAGTATAATCTAAAATTTGAGATTTTTCTGAATAAAGTATTTTTCAAAATACTTTGAAAGAAAATGGTTTTTGCGCAAAATGTCGTTTGGAGGTAAATTCGAATTCAAATTTTAGTTGGGCAGTTTTGGTTGACCAGTTTTGACAGGACAGAGATTGGGGTAGAGATTTTATCCCTATAATTTGATTTGATTTAGTTTTATTGAGTGTATATATATATATATACACACACAATTTTGAGATTGTTGGAGACTTCATTGAAAATATTCTTCCTGGAAAATAAGAAGTCAGAAAATTTATTGGAAAATCTATTCTTTATTATTATATAATAATTCTAAATTTTCTGGATTCTTTTAAACAAAGGAAACTACTTTTGTAAATTTTCGAAGGAAATGAGTTTTTTGTAAAAAGTTGATGGAGGTGAAATTTGAAAAAAATAAAAACTATGGACTGCATTTAGGGCTAACTAATCAGTAGAAGGCTCTAATAAATTAGATTTTATCCATATTTAGTTGATTTTAATTGATTTAATTAAATAAATATGTATTTATGTAATTTTGGAATTGTTGGGGGACTAAATTGCAAAACTGATATAAAACCCTAGATGTGTAGTCGGCCTATAATAGAGAGCAGCCATCTCTCTATTTTGGAACAAATAAATAAATAAATAAATAAATAAATAAATATATCATCCTCTTTAATATTTTTTTCCATATTATTTCTTGGAGTTGGTGGCTTGGATTCTTGGATTTTCGCTAGGAGGAGGATGGCTTTTCTTCTTGTTAATATTGTTTTTCATTGATCTTCTTTGAGGTTGGTGGTACTTCTCATCTCTTGATTTGTTATATACTTGTAGAATATGATGATGATTGATCAAGTATGGTATATATTAAGAGCTTGCATGGTTATAAAATTTGATGTAGATCTATAAATTTCAATGAATAAGTAGTCAAATAACTTCTTCGTAAATAAGAATCCAAATTGAGATGTGATTATCATGTATAAATTGTTTATTGATATTAGAGATTGGTGATGCATAAAAGAACTTATTTTGATTCACAAAAAAATATTTGTATGTCATGGAGTTTATAATAGTTGATGGGTATTTGTTATGAAAATTTATAGACCATTGAATACACACAAATTCATTGCTTGATTGATTAAAAAGTTACAATTTTTATAAGAGAATTCGGTGTTTTGATTAGAATTAATTTCATGTTGTAGATTCTAGAATTTTGATGGTTGTATGATGATGGATTGTGTATTAAATATTGAGTTTTAATATTATGACTTAGAGATTTTCATGAACATACAAATACAAATTTTTAATTGACAAAGATCTAATTTGGGGTCTATAAAATTTATTGATGATCATAGATTTACTTGTAGATGATAGAGATTTGTGGAGATAATTAGAATTTATTGTATGCTATTAAATTTATGTTTGATTGATCTTAAAGTTGAGATTTTTCATGTTTATTTGTTGTTTTTTTTCTTCTTTTTTTGAAAAAAAAAAATTCAAGTTCAACATTAGGGTTTGAATAATTTTGTATGGTTAAATTGCAGTATGTATGTTTCGGGTTCACTGTTCATGAGGTGAATAGTAACCCAAGTTACTGTATTATGGTTTGGAGTTATAGGGTTTCTGGCTTGTACAGGACCTAGGGTCTCTACAGTACTTGGAGTTATATATAATTTAACGCCAGTTAATACATAAGTGGCATTGGGGTAGTCGGCTAGCCCAGGAGGATGTGGGCTTTGGGCCTCTCGCTTGGGTTGCACGGGTTCGAATCCGGAAAGGGCAATTTCGTTTGTTTGTTTTTTTTTTCTTTTTCGTTTTTCAGTTCAAAGCTCATGTTCTTTTTTTTTGTTCTCTGTTTTTTTTTTTTTAAAAAGCTTTTGTTTTATCTTTTTTTATTTTTTTTCTTGTGGATTTTTTTTTGTTTTGAGTTTTAAACTTTTAAAATAAAAAGGAAAAAGGGATGTTGGGTGGAAAATTAATTTAATAAGTTTTTATGCTATAGATTATTGATTCCAAAACATAAAATTTTTGAGAATTTAATTTCAGATTTTTAGGCAAAGAATTTCCAGATTTTTGGGGTGAGATCCCCACGTCTAAGAAGCTTTCTTTGTTTGAATTGATGGAATTTCTAGTAGAATTAATTGAACTATATGGATGGATGGAAAGTAATATTTAAGAGTTGAAGAATTTTCGTAAGTTTGTTATGTTTCCATATATGAAAGAGTTTTATGGCAGTATCGGTTGATTTAAAGGAATGTGATTAATCGAGAGTATTTTGTATAATTTAAACCAAGTTGGGTTTTGATTTGAGCTTAGGGTTATGATGTGGACCCTAGAAAGATTGTTGATAATATTTTGAGTTAGGAGACTCTAGAGGTTGAGTGGGACCCTGACATGCCGACAAATGAGATTTTGTAGAATTTGGCCAGTGAGGCTTTTGTTTTGATTCCTTAAAGTTAAGTCCAGTAGGGTACTTCAACTCTAGGGAGACTGTGATTATAATTGAACATAATAAACATAAATACAGGCACTAATTGGAGTTGTGATGAAATGGGAGCAAACGTGAGTATGAGGGTCTCTGGATGATCTGCAGTGTTAGGTAGTCCTCAAAATTATCGAGGTGTGAGTGAAATAGTCTCCAGAATTACCTGTGGTGTGGGACTGATCTCCGAAATTATCAGGATCGAGGCGAAGCTTGTGGGACGTAAGTGCGTGGTGAGGTGCCATAGCTTGTGGTGTAGAGTATTCTAGAAAATTCCCTGGTGTGAGTGAAATAGTCTCCGAAATTATCTATGGATAGAGATTGACCTCCGGAATTATCGAGGCATGGGCTAGGTTCGCGCAGAATGTTTGAATCTCATAGCAATCACCGTAGTTGGTTTGTTGCATAACGAGGGATTGAACCCTATAAAGTGGAGAACGTTAAGGACTCGTACCGGACCTATGTAGTATGAGATGCATAGAATCTAACAAGTATGCATTAGAAATCATCATATGCATTTGTGTTTTCTTGACTTGTTTTATGTATGCTTGCTTTCTGTTTTCATCTCATTCACTTGACACTTAGCCTAGTTTCACTTATTTTTTTATGTCTTTTTCACTTGTTTTTCTATGTTTTATTCATTATTGGTTATGCATCATTTATTATTGTTTTATTAATATGGATCAAGTTTGTGTTTGTGAGATCTAGAAGTATTACTATTACTATAGTTGACGTCGGTTGCCTTCAAATGACGTGCCCACTCTTTAGTTTATCTCGTAGGATTTGCAAATGAGTTGCCCAAGTAAAGTGGAAGCCTTGATTTAGGATGATTAAAATTTAAGTGTTGGGTTTTGTTGTAATAATTGTATTAAATTTTTTTCGCTGTACCAATGTAAGAAAGAACAGTTGTAATGAAAAGTTTTAAATTTCCCTGTATTTGATACTGTGTTTATGATTACATTGATGTTGATTCTGAAAATTGTGCCACTTATTTCTAATTTTATTTATTGGAAATTTGGGGTGCTACACCGGCGGTTTTCTGGCCAGTTCTTGACAACTTTTACGGCTGGTAAAGTAGTTACTTAATTATGTCTAGGGTTCGATCAGGTAGCTCAGCTGTGGGAAACAATCGCGACGAGCAGGCTTCAACGAATTCGTCTTCACGGGAAGAGCCCATGGTAGAGAAGCGAACCGACATTAGTGAAACCACAATGGCCGAGGACAAACAAGAAAATTAAGTGAATGACTTGGGAGAAGGGGGAGCCCCTACTGGTGGAACACAAGCGAGGCTACAATAATTCCGGCAAGTGTGGTATCCGAGGAGGCAATGACATCGGCTGGGGAGGACAGCGAGACATCCTCTTCACTAGCAGTCATGAGTGCAAATCTACCTCGGGCACCGATGCCGAGGAAGAAGAAGAAGATTGAAATCCCAGAGTGGATGAGCCCATCGATGGTGACTATGATAATCCTGGTCTAAACCGCCCGATTCTCCAGGTACCGATGCTTATCAGGATTTATCTGACAATGTCAGAAACTTAATCACAGTTGGGTTTCAGTCACCATCTCCTTCACGTTATCGTAGGCCAATCCAAGCCGACCGAATCCTGACTAAGCTGACCAAAGAAGAGCTCACTTTGATTCGGTGTGCGTATTTCATCCTACACACATTTGAGCTTCTGGTATCAAAATTTGGGCTCTATCCTACTGATGACCTTAACGAGCATTACTGTAAGTTTCCAATTGACGCATTCATCTTAGACCTTCCGCTACCGATTCACCCCTTCGTGAAGGGGGTGCTCCTATGGTTAGGAATCAAGCCCTTGCAATATGGGCCTAACTCGTGGAAACAAATTATGTCCTCCATCATGCTCTGGAAGGATATGGAGGTCCCCTTGAAGGTGAAGTACCTCAAAATATGTCTCGGCCTCAGCACCACCCAGAGCCTATGAGGGCCAATGCTTCTTGATGTCACAGTTCGGTAACAATGACGTGCATAATCATCCCGACTCCACCAAAGATTGGATGTTGAAGTATATGGTCATCTGAAGCTTGATGCCTTGGGTCATCCTGACCAAGTGGAAGTACGACGTCCCCAAGCCCAAATATCCGAAGGAGAGGGATTTCTCCGAGGAGGAGAAGGCCGAGTTCAAGCACATGTTTAGTACAGAGAGTGTAGATTGGCTGAAGGTGCAGGAGAGGCACCTGATCAAATGAGGGCTGAGCCTGACAGACCCTAGTATGTCTGTTCTTATTTTTCCAACTATCTTTACTTGAAGATTAACACCTAACCTTTGTCTTTACTCTATATATATGCTGAACAAAGCGATCGCAACCCGCCGAATGGAGCTATCCAAGAAGAAACCAGCCGAATCCTTGAAGGGGAAGAGGAATGTGTCAACCAAGTCCTCCCAAGGACCCTCGAACAAGGATACCGGGAAGTCCAAAAGGCTGAAAGTGCTCACCATCGACAATTCTGAGTCTCCCACCGATCTGGTGAATTCCCCTGCCCCTGTTCCCGACTTCGATCCTGAGCAAGTGAGAATCGTCGGGGACCCCATGGTCGCTCCCCTGGTCTTAGACTCCTACACCCCTTCTCAGGACAAAAAAGCGCTTTCCACGATGATCTATGAGTAGACGTCGAAGGTGACATTCGAGATAAGTGTCTGGTCTCATAGTGTTGGGACTTTCTAAGTTCTATTGAAAACATCTTTTTGGTTGTAGTTTCTTCAAAATATTTCTATGCATTGGATCCTCGGCAGGTGGCTCTTTAAATGGCGGAGCAAAAGCACCAACACAACTTGGAGCTTAAGAAGAAGGACCAGCGCCTCTCGAGGGTGGAGAAGTAGTACCATGATCTGTAACACCCTGGATTTTCAAATCCTATTTATATCTGAAATTGTTTGATTTTCCTTTTTCATGTTGTGCACATAAAAATTTATGCATGCATTTCCCTAAAATATTTCATGAATTAGTAATCCCTATTTATTTTCTTAGAAGCCTAATTTAATCCTAAACTTAATTTGTCTTTTGTAGACCACATTAGTTAATAAATTAAATTAGTAGAGCCCATAGTCCCTTGGCCCATTAGAGAGCCCATGTAATTTAATTAATCTTTATTTTTGTCTAACTTGTAGTGTAGACTCAAATAATAGACAATTAATTAAACTAACATGTACAACTTGTAAGTGGAGGACACTAGGGTAGCACGTGCTTGCACAAGAGTGTTCAAAACACACCCTTGTGAGTTGGCCGGATGGAATCAAGAGAGAGGGAGAAATGGGAGTAGTGGTGAGGTGGTTATCTCATTCATGGGTGGTTATGGCAACTTCCAAACTCATCCTAGCCTTTAATTCCTAACTATTTGATTTAATCCTAGCCCTTTATTTCCACTAAAATTATGTATAAATACCCCCCTTTTTCATCAGTTATTCTTGCACCTATTTTTCTTTATAAGAGAAAGACACATATTAGTGAGTAAAAGATTGAGAGACAATAGTGAGAGAAAGATTAGAGTAAGATTGTGTGTGTTCCATTCAAGAGGAGGCCGGCTAGCATCCAAGGAGCATTGGTGGTTTCGGATTCCAATCAAGCACCAAAGAGGAGAAGGCAATTGCAATACATTCTAGGAGGAGAAGGCCACTTTCTTGCATTCTAGGAGCGTTCATTTCATTTTCTCCAAAATAGGTGGGTATTTCTCATGACTTCTAATTTAGATGCCATGCTAGGAATGACTTGATAAGTGGTTATAAAGGAATCAAGAAATTTTAGTCTCATGTTTGATAAATTAGAGATGGAATGGTAATTTAGAGAATGATTGTGAAGATGATTGCTAATTGATAAATGTGGAAAATTTTCTCTACTTCTAAGTAGTACCATGCTAGGTTTTGTGCTAATCATGTTAGACTAAATAGATGAAGATATTGCTCTTTGATAATGCCATGATTTAGGAGAAAATGGAACATATGTGAAATTGTATGAAATGATTAAGCGAACTTGATTGAATGATATGTTTGTTGGTGTGATATTGGACATTGATCTAACATGTTAAATTAGAATAAATATCTCTCCATGTAGAAAAATGTGGTTTTGGGAAAAGTGGAATTTTAGAAATTGTGTAAGAACCTCCACATGGGGTAGTAAATTATGCTTGTTGTGATTGAGGCTAAATAAATCCTAAAGCTGTATGGTAGTTAATGGAAAAATGAACATTTTGTAATTTAGACCAAGTTCTAGCAATAAACAATTTGTGTGTTAATCAAAAAAAGAAGAAGAAATGATTCAAATTTTCGGATTTCGTTGCTGAGCAGTCTGTAACACCCCGAATTTCAAATACAACTGAATTCGAGAGTTCTACAGGATCTTTTCACTTCTTTCGTACAATTTTACAAGGAATTTAAAACTTTTATTTCAACAATAATTACATCAGAGTCTTTTACATCAACAAGCAGCGGAATTAATAAAATACAACAATAATGAATGTACAATTGTTACAACTCTAACATTTAAATAATCAACAGCGTCAATTCTCTTTGTATCTTCATGTAACTCCATTTCCTGCATATAAAACTGTGGGCGCGTCAGTTGCTTACAACTGACGAAATATTATACACGGCCATCCTCTCTATGCCGGAAACAGTATAACGATTCTCAAATGCTTTAGCAAACACAAACTTGATCACAAACAAATCTACCAAGGGACTATCATGTTGATGTCGTGTTGTGCGGTGCACTTAGTCCTTAATGCAGTTGTTTATATTATATGACACTAATGCACACTTGTTCGGATTCTATGCATCCCATACTACATAGGTCCGAGGGCAAGCCTCTTAATCGTCTTCATTATTGTAGGGTTCAATCCCTCGCCATGACTTAATCTGCTACTGTAATTTCAGTGAGTATCCTAGATGATTCTATGAGTACAAGCATGTATCCTGGCCCCTGGAGTAGAATTTCGCGCCATGTCTTGACTCGTCAAGCATGCATTCTGCGATAATTCAGCCTCCTCCCTGAACACAATCCTCTTGCAGTCACCAAAACATCCCATAAGCGTGACTAAAGTCCGATCATTACTGAGTTGTGCCCGCGCCATGTCTTGACTCATCAAGCATGCATTCTGCGGCTCACATACCCGCACCGTACCCTAGCTCTCATACTCATGTTTTTCTCTCACCTTCATCACCTCCACACTATGTATCTATCTGTAATTTCGGCAAGTGTCATAGACGTTCCATGATTAC
Organism: Hemerocallis citrina; assembly: GCA_017893485.1. NCBI lineage: Eukaryota > Viridiplantae > Streptophyta > Magnoliopsida > Asparagales > Asphodelaceae > Hemerocallis > Hemerocallis citrina. Next base: position 9,583,163 of record CM030367.1, read on the forward strand.
AAGCACGTGTCCAAGACCCTAGAGGGGAACCTCGCGCCACGTCTTGACTCATCAAGCATGCATTCTGCGATAGTTCAGCCTCCTCCCTGAACACGATCCTCTTGCAAGACACCAAACATCCCACAAGCGTCGCCAAGATCCCGATCATTCTGGAGTATATTGCCCACGCCATGTCTTGACTCATCAAGCATGCATTCTGTGGATCACATCCGCATCGTAGACCCTAGGCTCCCATACTTATGTTTTTCTCTTACTTTCATTACAGCCTTACAATGTATTAATTATTAGAATCATGAATAAAAATCAAAGCTCTAGAGTTAGCCTCTCCACTCAACCGGACTTATTCATTCATTACAATATATGACCAACCTTGGTCTTTCAAATTCTCATTTCATTTCATTTCATTGCCGGGGGAGACTTAGCTACTCCTTGGTTTCAATTTCCCATTCACAATTTCCAATTGAGCACTTTCAGCTCATAATTCATTTAGAGTCTCACAGACTTTCTCATCATGATCTTAGCCTTTCATATTCATTTAATTCTCAATTCAAATCTATGATTCATCTCATGTAAATTCTCAATTCAACTATGATTCATTTCATATAAATTTATGCAGCAACAAATAGAGTTTACCAGTATCCAGATTCACAATCTTTACCACAAACAATTCACAAGATTTCAGATATATCAAAAAGCACTCTGGTCAGTCGACTGGGAACTCTACCAGTCGACTTATCCAGTCAAATCCAGTTATTCATAACCACTCGGGAGAGTCGACTGCTGCACATGGCAGTCGGCTGTTCCGCAGTGTTCCACTTCAATTTAATTTCTTTGTCAATTTCATCTCTCATAACCTTGTGTGCATTTCACAATAAAACTCCATCAAATCTTAATAATCATAAAATCTTGTATTCAAAACTTATTTAACTTTCATTTGTCAAAACCAATTTCAAACTCAAGAATCATAAACAGTTCGGTTCAGTCGACTGGTGGCAGTATCAGTCGACTGTTCCGCAAATATCTTGAAAACTCAACATCAAGCAGCAGTCGACTGTAACTGTATTCAGTCGACTGTCCCGCTAATGAAAACCAACTTTTAACACTTACCAGTCGACTGTGGAAGTAATCAGTCGACCGTTAAATCCACAATTTGCAACTTTGCATACATTTTCGACCTTTGAATCGATTTGTACTTCCATATACAAAATATAATTTATTTCCAGAATATATTCCTTTTAAAACATTATCATATATATTATCAATTCCCAAGTTCTCTTTTTCCAACCAAAATGCATCAAAACATATTTTCCAAATAAACTACCTTCTTTTATCAAAATTTACTTTACAAAAATTTCTATACTTGTATAAATAACATTTTGAGGTTATAAATCATACTTTTTGCCACATTTATTCCAATAATGTCTCAATATGCATCAATTTCATACAATCACTTCAATTCTAGCAATTCAATTAGCAATCGTAACAAGCATGACAATTTGCATTTACCATAATCAATTTCATGCAATCAATTCAATTTCAAACAAGTGAATCACATATCATCTATCATGCAAATTATATTCCTAAATTAGAAAGCATTTAAGAAACACCCACCTAAAAATGAAGAATTGATACCAAAATGAACTCCTAGAGTTAGGAGCTCCTAAAAAAAAGCTTCCAATTGCAACTCCTCGAAATCCGCGCACCAAAGCAAGCCTCCAAGCTCCACATCGGCAAGCATCCATCATCAAGAGCATCTCCATCCCTACTCCATGTCGGCAACATCAAGAACAATCTCCCATCTTCTTTCATGTACACATACTATGTATGTACATATATATATACATTAGTATATGCATATAGGCAAGTGGGATAGATGATTAGTTGGGGAAATGGAAAGAGCTTTGCTGGATTGGGGTTGGTTTCTTCTCGGCATGGGCAGGAGAGAAAAGAAAAGGGATGAGAGAAAGAGAGGCTAAGAGTGCACTTTTATAAGAAGGCTAATGGGTAGTTAGTATAACTACCTCCACATGAACACCACTAACCCATTATAAATTTTGTAACTTACTTTCCCTCTTGTTTTCAAAATCAAAACTCCAGAATTTCCCTCTCCTCATGAGCAGCCCGGTCCCCAAATTGTGTGCACATCGCACGTGTGCACGTGCACGTGCTTTGTGCACAAAACAATTTATTTATTTAATCCTTTAAAAATAATTATCTATATATGTAATAAATATATAAAATTAACTTAAAAATTATACTTTTCATGAACAATAAAAATAGACACTCACATTTTCATGAAAATTATTTTGAAAGAATAATACGCTTAAAACACGTGCACCAAAACACGTGCGTCGCCCGTAAAATCTCAAAAATACAAAAATTGACTTTGTGAACCGAAAAATATTCATAATCAATTGGAATGCAATAGAAAGTATATTTAATATACATATTTGATAATATACTCAAACATACAGAAAACACGTGTATTGCACGTAGAAATTTATTTTAACTAAAGATAGTCAAAAATTGAATTTTCGTTTACAAAATAAATTAAAACATGTTCATAAAAATAAATGATTGAAATTCATTGAAAACTTTGCACGTAACAGTGGAATACCCAAACTCGACACGTGCATCGATAATACGTAAAAAGCACGTAAAAACTCAAAGATTGAAATATAGCATTTGAGTTGTCTCAAATGTGATTTTAAGAATACGGGATTGCATAAATAATTGGAATTCAAAATACATATCAAAATGCGTTATAGATATGATCAGTAATAGTACAAAATGCGCGTGCGTAACACCCGAGGGCAAAATTGTCATTTAAATTTTGCAGGGTGTTACACTCTCCCCCCCTAGAACAGTTCCGTCCCCGGAACTCACTATGGTAAAGGCTGTATTTTGTACGCACCAAAGAAAATATCAGTATAACATATAGAAATCACAAACATCAAGAAAATACTTATAGCATAAAAGTAAACAATGTGGAAAAATGAGACATAAATCTATTTAAGAAATTTATGAGTATCAAAATTTTACAAGAATTAACAAGAAAACTAGGGAAAATAACATAAGAAAACAAAATACGACAATAGAGGATAGTGTATTTTGAAAAAAAGTTTACATACAAATTACCATCAAGTAAACCATTAGATAAAATGATAAATAAACTTAGTCATCAGTTGTGAAATAATTCAGAAAACAGTGCAAAAGAAAAACATAGTCAATGGATATTTTATAAATAAGTTCAATACTCAAAATTGATCAATATAATAAAGGGTAGAAAAATAATTGCAAACCCAATTGGTACTATACGACAAAACTAGCAATTTCATAGTTTGAGAAGTATCTGAGAAGGGAATATAGTAGAAGTATAGACAACACAAAATAATTCTGTATCTAAATTAGTACCACATAATTTGTAAGGTAACTTTAATAATTATACATACAATTTGAAAATTAGGAATACATCGGAATACTTTCGAATTATTCAGTAGTGCGAGAAAACCAACTTACAAAAATCACATAGGCGAAAAATTATAGATAGCATGATAGGAAAATTATAAATGATTTGTAGCATTCAAACGAGACATCGTAGTAGTAAAACGTACTATTTGAAAGTAGTGCGAAAACCGATTATATAACAAAGAAAAGTATAGACAAGGAAAAAAAATGATTTTGTATATAAATTGATATCATAAGGTGATTTGTAAAGTAAATACAATAATCATATATGTAGGATAACAATGAAAATTGCAAAAATCCAAATAATTTCGATTTGTCAAGTAGACCAAGAAAATCAGCATACAAATTTATGTATATACATAGACGAAAATTATAGGGCGAAACAACAACATCATGATCCAAAATCCATAAATGATGTGTAGGAAAAAAAATAATATATTATGGTAGTAAAAGTAGTAACAATGCAAAACTAATTATATAGAAGTGAATCATGAATTATAACAGAAGTATAATAAATAAACTGTTAGGTGAGCAGCCACCAAATTTAAAATAGCAAAGTACAATAAGGTTGTATGAAATACTAACTCACATAAAATACAAAGTACTACGAAGAAGACAGCAAGATAGTTGAGATTAAGCGGTAAATACACAAGTTTGATAGATATAGAAATCAGTATAAACAGTATAATGCTAGGTTGCAAAATATTATAAAATAATGTAAGCTAGTACCAAATGAAATAGTTATAAGTGAATACCACAGGAAAACAAAGTAGGGGTCTTCTAAGTATAATATTTCATTTTGGTTTAGGTTCGTCTTGCTGGTATCCAACAGCAGACTTGCCTATCTTGATCTCAAGTTGCATAATTGCTTCTACGATATCCGGTTGCAATTTGCCTTCTGGGCATTCGGTTGCAAACTTTGCCTCACCGACATCCAGTTGCAGTTTGCCTTCTGGACATTCAGTTGCAAACTTTGCCTCCCCGACTTCCAGTTGCAGTTTGCCTCCAATGATGTCTAGTTGCATATTTGCCCTCTCGACATTAAGTTACACCAAAGCGGAAGATGGGAAGATGTAATCTTCCATGTATACTTAGGTTGGATATGGGATGTTTAATAAAGTATGGTGTTATGTTTTAAAAAATCAATGATACAGAAAAAGATTTTACACAACGAATGTCAAAATAGGTGTATAGGATATATCAACATAGAGGGTACTAGTGAAAAATTATTAACAACACTAAAATAATGTGAAATATATGCACATGTTGGAAATACAACTTAAAACATTAATGATGTAAGGTAGCAAATTAGGGCAATAGACACAAACAATTATACATAAAAATAGTAATGTAGTAATTTGAGGATAGTGAAATTATATGCATAGTAAGTATTTTTTTTTGAAATACATAAAAATTCAATGGAAAACATATGTAGTAATCCAGAATGTAAAGACAATAAAGTAAAGTATAAATAACGAGTATATGCATTATGTTAAAGAAACGTAAATTACAGAATTAATGAATATAACAAATAAATTAGTAGATAATATGCACTAACAATAATATTGAATGCAGACAATAAATCAAATTAGTTTGTTGTATTTGTACGGATAAAATATTCCAATCTCGTTAAAATATACTGAAGTATATAGGACAATACGAGATAACGAAAGAATTTCGTATCACAAAGTCAAATCATGAAAAATGAATACACATAAGCAAAATTCCCAAGAAAAATTCAAAATGTAATAGTGAATGAAAATAATAGTCGTAATATAAATTCAATAGAATGCATGAAGTAATAGCGAATATAGACGGATGATCATAAAGTGACATAAAACACGAAAGACAAAACTTTAAGATTGAGAGACAAAATAAGTTCAACAAAATCAAGACTAAGGAAAATAGACAGAATACTAGGCATTGAAATGATTTAATAGTATAGGAAAATATTTATTTGGAAAATATTAAATATTGAAAAGTACTATGATGAAAATTCATATAAAATAATTTGAGGGGAAAGTGTGTTTATGTGTAAGGTATCATGAATGATGGTTCAAAAGCCAACCACGCTTCCACTGCGCCACTCTGATACCCAGGGAAAATGAGTTCGTATACAATCTCAAATCAATGTATACGAGGAGAACATCACGAATGAATTTGAATGTAAATTCAATAACAACTTCCATTCATGACTCCAGCCATCCAATAGGGAAAGGAAAGAGAAAACATCAGCCTATAGAGCAACACAAATGTAAATCACCTACATTTAAATCTCTATAAACTGAACTCACACTCTAATGTCCACTTCTAGGGTGTCGTTCCTTATAAATTTGTACTACTTAGAAGCGTGGCTCTGATACCACTTGTAACACCCCGAATTTCAAATACAACTGAATTCGAGAGTTCTACAGGATCTTTTCACTTCTTTCGTACAATTTTACAAGGAATTTAAAACTTTTATTTCAACAATAATTACATCAGAGTCTTTTACATCAACAAGCAGCGGAATTAATAAAATACAACAATAATGAATGTACAATTGTTACAACTCTAACATTTAAATAATCAACAGCGTCAATTCTCTTTGTATCTTCATGTAACTCCATTTCCTGCATATAAAACTGTGGGCGCGTCAGTTGCTTACAACTGACGAAATATTATACACGGCCATCCTCTCTATGCCGGAAACAGTATAACGATTCTCAAATGCTTTAGCAAACACAAACTTGATCACAAACAAATCTACCAAGGGACTATCATGTTGATGTCGTGTTGTGCGGTGCACTTAGTCCTTAATGCAGTTGTTTATATTATATGACACTAATGCACACTTGTTCGGATTCTATGCATCCCATACTACATAGGTCCGAGGGCAAGCCTCTTAATCGTCTTCATTATTGTAGGGTTCAATCCCTCGCCATGACTTAATCTGCTACTGTAATTTCAGTGAGTATCCTAGATGATTCTATGAGTACAAGCATGTATCCTGGCCCCTGGAGTAGAATTTCGCGCCATGTCTTGACTCGTCAAGCATGCATTCTGCGATAATTCAGCCTCCTCCCTGAACACAATCCTCTTGCAGTCACCAAAACATCCCATAAGCGTGACTAAAGTCCGATCATTACTGAGTTGTGCCCGCGCCATGTCTTGACTCATCAAGCATGCATTCTGCGGCTCACATACCCGCACCGTACCCTAGCTCTCATACTCATGTTTTTCTCTCACCTTCATCACCTCCACACTATGTATCTATCTGTAATTTCGGCAAGTGTCATAGACGTTCCATGATTACAAGCACGTGTCCAAGACCCTAGAGGGGAACCTCGCGCCACGTCTTGACTCATCAAGCATGCATTCTGCGATAGTTCAGCCTCCTCCCTGAACACGATCCTCTTGCAAGACACCAAACATCCCACAAGCGTCGCCAAGATCCCGATCATTCTGGAGTATATTGCCCACGCCATGTCTTGACTCATCAAGCATGCATTCTGTGGATCACATCCGCATCGTAGACCCTAGGCTCCCATACTTATGTTTTTCTCTTACTTTCATTACAGCCTTACAATGTATTAATTATTAGAATCATGAATAAAAATCAAAGCTCTAGAGTTAGCCTCTCCACTCAACCGGACTTATTCATTCATTACAATATATGACCAACCTTGGTCTTTCAAATTCTCATTTCATTTCATTTCATTGCCGGGGGAGACTTAGCTACTCCTTGGTTTCAATTTCCCATTCACAATTTCCAATTGAGCACTTTCAGCTCATAATTCATTTTAGAGTCTCACAGACTTTCTCATCATGATCTTAGCCTTTCATATTCATTTAATTCTCAATTCAAATCTATGATTCATCTCATGTAAATTCTCAATTCAACTATGATTCATTTCATATAAATTTATGCAGCAACAAATAGAGTTTACCAGTATCCAGATTCACAATCTTTACCACAAACAATTCACAAGATTTCAGATATATCAAAAAGCACTCTGGTCAGTCGACTGGGAACTCTACCAGTCGACTTATCCAGTCAAATCCAGTTATTCATAACCACTCGGGAGAGTCGACTGCTGCACATGGCAGTCGGCTGTTCCGCAGTGTTCCACTTCAATTTAATTTCTTTGTCAATTTCATCTCTCATAACCTTGTGTGCATTTCACAATAAAACTCCATCAAATCTTAATAATCATAAAATCTTGTATTCAAAACTTATTTAACTTTCATTTGTCAAAACCAATTTCAAACTCAAGAATCATAAACAGTTCGGTTCAGTCGACTGGTGGCAGTATCAGTCGACTGTTCTGCAAATATCTTGAAAACTCAACATCAAGCAGCAGTCGACTGTAACTGTATTCAGTCGACTGTCCCGCTAATGAAAACCAACTTTTAACACTTACCAGTCGACTGTGGAAGTAATCAGTCGACCGTTAAATCCACAATTTGCAACTTTGCATACATTTTCGACCTTTGAATCGATTTGTACTTCCATATACAAAATATAATTTATTTCCAGAATATATTCCTTTTAAAACATTATCATATATATTATCAATTCCCAAGTTCTCTTTTTCCAACCAAAATGCATCAAAACATATTTTCCAAATAAACTACCTTCTTTTATCAAAATTTACTTTACAAAAATTTCTATACTTGTATAAATAACATTTTGAGGTTATAAATCATACTTTTTGCCACATTTATTCCAATAATGTCTCAATATGCATCAATTTCATACAATCACTTCAATTCTAGCAATTCAATTAGCAATCGTAACAAGCATGACAATTTGCATTTACCATAATCAATTTCATGCAATCAATTCAATTTCAAACAAGTGAATCACATATCATCTATCATGCAAATTATATTCCTAAATTAGAAAGCATTTAAGAAACACCCACCTAAAAATGAAGAATTGATACCAAAATGAACTCCTAGAGTTAGGAGCTCCTAAAAAAAAGCTTCCAATTGCAACTCCTCGAAATCCGCGCACCAAAGCAAGCCTCCAAGCTCCACATCGGCAAGCATCCATCATCAAGAGCATCTCCATCCCTACTCCATGTCGGCAACATCAAGAACAATCTCCCATCTTCTTTCATGTACACATACTATGTATGTACATATATATATACATTAGTATATGCATATAGGCAAGTGGGATAGATGATTAGTTGGGGAAATGGAAAGAGCTTTGCTGGATTGGGGTTGGTTTCTTCTCGGCATGGGCAGGAGAGAAAAGAAAAGGGATGAGAGAAAGAGAGGCTAAGAGTGCACTTTTATAAGAAGGCTAATGGGTAGTTAGTATAACTACCTCCACATGAACACCACTAACCCATTATAAATTTTGTAACTTACTTTCCCTCTTGTTTTCAAAATCAAAACTCCAGAATTTCCCTCTCCTCATGAGCAGCCCGGTCCCCAAATTGTGTGCACATCGCACGTGTGCACGTGCACGTGCTTTGTGCACAAAACAATTTATTTATTTAATCCTTTAAAAATAATTATCTATATATGTAATAAATATATAAAATTAACTTAAAAATTATACTTTTCATGAACAATAAAAATAGACACTCACATTTTCATGAAAATTATTTTGAAAGAATAATACGCTTAAAACACGTGCACCAAAACACGTGCGTCGCCCGTAAAATCTCAAAAATACAAAAATTGACTTTGTGAACCGAAAAATATTCATAATCAATTGGAATGCAATAGAAAGTATATTTAATATACATATTTGATAATATACTCAAACATACAGAAAACACGTGTATTGCACGTAGAAATTTATTTTAACTAAAGATAGTCAAAAATTGAATTTTCGTTTACAAAATAAATTAAAACATGTTCATAAAAATAAATGATTGAAATTCATTAAAAACTTTGCACGTAACAGTGGAATACCCAAACTCGACACGTGCATCGATAATACGTAAAAAGCACGTAAAAACTCAAAGATTGAAATATAGCATTTGAGTTGTCTCAAATGTGATTTTAAGAATACGGGATTGCATAAATAATTGGAATTCAAAATACATATCAAAATGCGTTATAGATATGATCAGTAATAGTACAAAATGCGCGTGCGTAACACCCGAGGGCAAAATTGTCATTTAAATTTTGCAGGGTGTTACACAGTCGACCGAATAGGCATAGATAGTCAACTGTCCTGAATATCTAGTTCTTCGAGTTGTAATCCTCGCAGAACAGTCGATAGTATATGTTTAACAGTCGACAGCCCTGTCCATTTTATTTTCGATGTTCTAAAGCATCGCATCGCAGAACAGCCGATTGGTCATGTTTAACAGTCAACTGCCCTAATCCTTTTGTTTTCGAGCTTTTTAATCTTTACAGAACAGCCGACTAGCCAAGTTTTAATAGTCGACTGTTCTGACTTTTTATATTTTTTGAGTCTTTTAAATCCTCACTGAACAGTCGACCGACTATGCTTCAATAGTCGACTGTCCGGACTGTATTTGATTTCTTGGGTTTTAAATTGTCTTCTGATAAAAATAAATGTACTGTTTAAAAGAGTTTGAAAAGAGATTTCATAATGGAAAGAATGAAGATTGAATGTGACAAATTAGAAAAGTGAATTTATTGGTCTTATGCATGAAAATTGTACATGAAAGTGAAGTTAAATATCCTGATGAATTATGAAAGGTTTTATGAATATGAATACACAAATGCTATGGACATGAAATGAGATTTTGAACTAGAGGGTAGCTAAGTCCTATTTCTGGCAAGTGAATGAACTATATTTTTTTTAGATGAATAATTGAGATGAAAGACCAAGTTGGTCATGTTGTTGATTGAGACCGGCATAGAGGAAAGAGCTAACTCTAGGTCGATTTTATTCATGATTCAAATAAACTAAAGATTTAGATACATAGTGGTGATGTGACGAAAGTGAGAGAAAAACACGAGTATAAGGGCCATCGGATTGGCGGTGTGAGAGTGATTCACAGACTGCCTGCTTGATGCATCATGACATGGCATGACCACTACTCCGGAATTATCGTCCCGGTGGCGACGCTTGTGGGGTGTTTGGTGACTGCGGGTGGTGCCATCGTTCCATGGTGGAGGTTGAGTTGTCCATAGTCTGCCTGCTTGATGCGTCATGTCAGTGCGTGGGATACCCCTCCAGACTGCCTGGATATGGGCTCGTAGATCATAGAACATCTAGGATGCTTACCGTAGTTACCGTAGTAGTTTAAGTCATGGCGAGGGATTGAACCCTATAAGATAAAGTACAATTAAGGACTTGCCCTCGGACCTATGTAGTATGGGATGCATAAAATCCGAACAAGTGCGCATTAGTGTCATATAACATAACAACTACATTAAGGACTAAGTGCACAGCACAACATGACATCAATAGGATAGTCCCTTTAGTTTTGTTTGTGAACAAGTTTGTGATTTGCTAAGTATTGAGAATCGTTATACTATTTTCGGCATAGAGATGATGGCCGTGTATAATATTTCGTCAGTGATTGAACTGACGCGCCCACAGTTTTACATGCAGGGTAAAGATGCTTGACAAATTGAAGTATACATGCTGCCTAAAGATTGATTTAAATGTTGTTTCATATAATTAATGTAAAATTGCTTCCGATGTAATATTGTAAAGATATAATGTAACTCTGATGTAAGAAATATTTCAATTTCCTTGTAAAATTGTACGAAAGAAGTGTAAAGATCCTGTGAAACTTTGAATTCAGTGTGTTTTGGAATTCGGGGTGTTACATGACCTCAACGTCTAGTACGACGAGTCCTTGATCATAGTGAAGACAGTGAACGTTGAGCTGTTGGTGGCATACGTTGACAGGAAGACCTTCGGAAAGACAATGAGCAATGGGAAGCTTGCGAGTAGGAGCTCATCGCCGACCAATTGAAGGCGATCGATATGGTCCTCAAGTCCGAGGAAAAGGCTTACAACAAGGCCCTCGCAGATGACGACCGCATCTACCCCGAGGTCGATGTCGAGGGTTTTTCCTTCGATATGGAGAATGAAGGCGAGGATGGTGATGGTAATCTTCCTAAACCCAAGGGAATGGCATCAGATGGCGAGGATAATCAGGGGGTCGAAACTGATGCATTGGTTCCTCCTAACAGGGAGGTGATCGCCATCGAAACTGCTCCTGAGGTGCGCTCTTCCCCTAAGCATTAGACTTAGTTTTTTAATTTTCTTTTTTCTTATGTACTCTCCGAACGCGAACTGGCCACTTGTAACACCCTAGATTTTTAAATAATTTTTTATGATTTATAAATGAATTAAAATGATTTTTGATGACTTAATAAATATTTTTCTGGAATTTATCTTTTTACACGTGCAAAACACGTGCAAATATTTTCTTGGAAAATTCAAAGTCAAAAATTATTTTGGGGAAACCTATTATTAATTATTAGGTATTATTTATGAAATTTCTGAATTTTTCTGATATTTATTTGACCTATTTGCAAACATTACAAAAAGAGGGATTTTTGTGCAAAATTACCACTTGGAGTGAAAACTCCAGATTTTCTGGTTTTTGGGCTAAGCATGATGCCTAGTCAACTCAAAGGTAAAAATTTTACTTTTTGTTTCAATAGATTTGGAGTATTTTGCGAATTTCTTAAAGAATGGTCTTTTTGCAAAATTGCCACTTAGAGGCAAAATTACAAATTTGTTTTTCTGGGTTTACAAACAGTGTCGCCAGTAATAGGTTTGTTATTTTGTTTTTAAATTTGAATTGTATATCTAATTTCCAAGTATAAAGATTTATATATGTACAGATATATTCAAAATAGATATTTTACAAAACATATTCAAAAACCCTAATAACCTAATAACCGACCTAATATAAGGGGTGGTGCAGCTGTCTCTTTGCTGTACTACACAAAGGGTTTTCTTTATTATTGATTTCTTTGAGTTTCGAAGCGAGGATCTTGGTTTTCTTACGAAAGGAATGACTTTTCTAATTCTTTTTATTACTTCGGTTGATTCTTCAAAAATGTGAGTGACATATGTTTGATTTCTTGCTGTTGTATGCATGTTGTATGTAATGATTTGTCTATTAGAAAGCATTTTAGGGGTTTTATGATGATATAATGAATTATTGATTGATGGATGAATAAAAATTGAATCTTTCATGAAAGCTATGCTATTGGTGATTGAAATTATATATAGATGGCGTGAGATTGTTAAAGAACCTAATAGATATCATGAGTGAGTTGTTTTCTTTCATATGCTTGCTGATTTGATTGAGTTTAATGAGTTATATGTTGGTTATTGCAAAAAGTGAATAAAAACCTAGTTCTACTGTGTATATATAGACATACACTATGTTTTGAAGTTTTGGCTAGTGAAACTTGATTTATTACATGTTGTAGTTGCATATATTCGTGGATAAACTGATGTAAGTGATTGGGTATGTGCATGTAACAAGTTGTAGAAGGAGTGTTTGGATCGAAAAGATCAAGTTTTGAAGTAAAGAGATGGGGCTGAATTTCGGATCTGATTGTGTGTAGGCCGAAGTTGGTTTTGTGATTTTTGATGAAATTTTCGATTGAATTTGAGTCGTTTGATACTAAAATTGTTTTGAACCTTATACTACTTCTTATTTGATTGATTTTGAAGCTTTACTGATGCAAACACACATATATACACTTCATACACCTATATTTACTGTTTTAAAGTAGTTTTGATGAAAATTCACTCTTTTATGAATTTGATGTGATTTTGATTAGTTTTATAAACTCCTGTATGTTATAAAAGTTGTATTTGATCATCTCAGGAATTTAGTTTTACAAATTTATGATTTTACAAAGTGTAACCCCCGTTCTCGTAAATATGTACGCTAAATATTCTCGATATTTTGATTATTTATAAATTTATTTTGCACTAAACTGGTTTCAGATCTTTTACTAAGTGTTTTATAATTGACAAATTTATTTACTTTGAATAACGATATATTTTCTATTTATAATTGATCGACTATTTATATGTTATATTATTACTGTTTGGATTTTAATGAACTTGTTAATCTCAAGTCCTATTTTGATACATATTATTATTATTATTATTATTATTATTATTATTATTATTATTATTATTATTATTATTATTATTATTATTATTATTATTATTATTATTATTATTATTATTATTATTATTATTATTATTATTATTGTTAATACGTGTTGTTATTAGTATTATTTTTTTTTGTTAAAACCCATTAGTTTTGTTATATATTATATTATTTAATTATTTAAATTGAAGCCCATCATCTAAAGCTCAATTTCATATTCATTTGATTGCATTATTTATTAATATCTAGCCTGAGCCCAAACCAAACTCATCTCCTATTGGATTCTAACCCAAACCCACATTTATATACTCAACCCCGTTAACCCATTATCCTACCCTACCCAAATGCAATTACCCGTATACAAATCTCTTCACGTTCCCCCACTCTTCACATTCCCGTAACTACAACCCCCCACTATCTTAACTACCCACTATTATATTATATTATTATTTTAAACACCCTCCCATTATCTCTCTCTCTCCCACTCTCTTTCTCTTTTCCCCTGTTTCGAAACGAAACAGAGAACACTCACACCCCCCACTTCATCCTCCTCCCCCTCCATTTCAGTTGACCTTAACCATCGTCGTCATCTTCATCTCCTCCCTTACCTCGACTCAACCACCCCTCCCGTCGCCTGTACTTCGCTCTCCATCGTCCCCGTCACTACTCCCCGACCACCATCGACTTCACCTTTCCCGTCGACCCTCTGACCCAACTGCTCCACCTCTCTCCCCTTCAGCGCTCCGGTTCCCTATTCTCCACCGCCCTGAGCATTAACTCGTCGAAGTGCCGCCATCGCACCATCATCCTCCTCCCACTCGAACCATCATCGAGCTCGTCGCCATTGCTGCCTACCATCTCCTTCATCCTTTGTTTTGTTTTGAAGAAACCCACCGCCTGTAGCTACCATCACCCCCAACCATCTCATCTTCTTCAACTCGAGCTCCTCCTCATCATCGAGCCATGTCAGCCGCCTCCTAGTCTCCACCGCCACTCGCTCCTGCCCTCGCTCGCATCCTGCACCTCACGACTCTACAGCCGAAACCCATCCCCGTTATCTTCTTTGTCGAGCCCTTCACCGACTGCCGTCGAATGCCTCTTCCTCTGCACCCTGCCCCTCATTCTTCGAGGAACCCCAGTGCTACCTCCCCTGTGCTCTGTCATCGACCACCCTGACCCGCAAGCCCCTTTTCCCCTGTCCACCATTGCCGCAACTCGAAGCTCCACCTTTGCTCAACCCCGCTCTTCGTCATGCCACCATTGATGCTCGCAGCACCATTACCGCCATCGTCGTCTCCATCTCCCCTCCTCAGCCCTCGATTGCACCCATCGGAACCCGTCGCTGCCCCTTGCCATCACCTTCCCCGTCGAGCGCCCCGTCGTCTTCTCCTTCCCTCGATGCATCCTGACTCCCCACTCACCATCTCCGATCATCCTCCATTACTACCACTGCTCTTCCACCACCCCGAGAACCCATCAACTTCCAAACCCACCGCAGTCATCTTCTTCCTCCTCCGTTCGAGCTCCGAGCATCGTTGAAACCCATCGAAGGTCATCACCAGTGCCTCCATACCAAGCCCCTACCTCTCCTTGCTACCGACACCCTGTGCACCGCCACCAGTCATCGAAGTCGCAAGCCAGTCGAGTCCTCGCTACTGGCTGTTGGCTGTGTAGGGATTCACAATACCCTATTTGCTGTTCGGTTGGGATTTGCTGTGGAGTTTTCCCGTGTTTGTTGTTTGCCTTGCTGTTGCTGTGTGATTGGCTGAGTTTTTCGTTTGGTGTTTTGGCCGAGAGTGTTGTTGCTGTTTTGCCCCTTGCTGTGTTGTTGTCTTTTTGTGCGCTCTTGCTGCTGTGGCTTTGTTGCACGTGTGTTGCAAGTATTACGGTGTACGGGGAGTGCACGTGTCGTCGTCGGGATTCTCATCCTGTTATTTTTTATACTCAGAATCGTCTCCTAACAGGTAAGCATCTCTTGAACTCATTTTTATTGTTCTAGTTCAAGAAAACACTCCTTGAAATCCGGCAAGTAGTAATCGAACTGAATATCGTATCTAACTGAACTCATTGTTTTATTTATTGTACCATGCTATTGATTCGTAGTCATCTTATCGTGCCATGGTTATTGATTTAAAAACTTGAACCGTAAATTTATTGTACTATTGAACATTCAAATATATTGCCCTGTCATTTGCCCGAGTTTGTACTGAGGTTTCGACCCGGTTCCTGACACAGAAACTTAAAACCTTGCACATAAAAATTGTAGTACACTTAGTCCATATATTGTTATGTTTTGCATATAAACCGTGTTTTCCATATTTAATGAATTGTACCATGTGTATTTCATGTATTGTATAGTCTTGATATCATTTTGAAATTGTACTAGTGCTACCGGTCTCATCGATTGTACCTGTTGCATGAGTATTGATACCATCGTCCACATTGATTACATGCATGTTCATAAATGATTGTTAATAAAATGATAACAAGCCGGGGTAATAAGGAACGACTTATAGTAGTGGACAATATAGGAGAGTGTACTCGGAAGGGGGCCCGTGTTTCCCGTATTGACATGTTATTGGTCATCGATTGATTGTGGATTATTGACTACAGTATCCCGATTTATCGTATATTGGTCATCGATCATCGGTCATCTGTCCTCGGTCATCGGTCATCGGTCATCGGTCATCGGTCATTGGTCATTTATATTGCAAGACCCAAGTACGGGACCCTGTAGAATTCACCACTATAGTCAAACATTCACATGATTGTATGCACCCGAACCTGTGGTATGGGATGCAGGATTGCGTGCATTAGTTAGGATTGATAAAAGACTTATGGAAATAATTGAACATTAAACATTGACACTAATACTGAATACTGGTTATTAAACATTGATTCCTAATTTCTGAATTATTGATTATCAACTTTTGATTTTGTTATCGTTTATCATTTATTGACTCCGACATCGTTCCAAATTCTGTTCTTGTTATGCAGTCCTTTATTTTCTATTTTACTGCTTCCTACTACTTGTCGCCCATAGCTTGCTCTAACGGGCATATTTTTTCCCGTCTCTAGATGATGAGATTACATGTATCATGGAAGGAGAAATTGAAGGACTTGGAGAACTGATGTACTAAAGATTGGAGTGTAATTGATAGTCATAGTTACTTTATTCATGTTATTCAGTTTCCAGCATTGTATTACTTATGTACTTTGTATCCCAGGCTTTGTTGACCCGTAATTATTGCTTATTTCCAGTTCTTGGTTATTATTTTGGAATACTATATGTTTTATCTCAGTAATTATTTATGTGATTATATTTTTCTGCGTGATTATGATCATTCCTTTTTCATATTTTTGAGTTAAGACTGGTACAGCTTATGGATGATGTTAATCCCATTCGCTGGGCCTTCGTCACGGGCTCGTATTCCATATTTTGGGAAGCGGGGCATGACACAATGATTTAACGAAGTATAAGTAAAAATGTGCACGAAATTCAAAGCGATCAAATTTTCACTATGACAGGCGACCGCTTCAAAATTGCACTGAGGATGACAGTCGACTGTCCACTATTTATTTTCAGAGTTTTAGTTTGACAGTCGACCATCGCTTTTTGTATGGGTTTTGACGGTCGACCGTCAGCTGTTGGATGATTGTTTTATTGAGTTTTCTTCGTGTTTTCTTAAATGGCTGTTTCTTCGATATTACGGATTATTGATCTACTGTTTCAGATGATATTATTACTACAGATTACAGTATTTTGCAGAGAGTTATATTTTTATTTTTATAAATTTTAAATTGTATTTCTTTGACTTTATAAAGTGAAATATATATGGTTTTTGAAGAAATTGATATTTTGTGAAACTCTATGATTTCAAAATATGATTCTCAGTTATTTAATGGATCTTATACTTTATTTCAGTTCTAGAAATTTGTGAGTATATTAAATGAATTTGGTTTCACTGATTAGAGAAGTTTTCTTGACATAAACATTTTGACTAAGAGTCGTATTGAAAGTTTTGGTATTGATATTTGATTTGTGAGTATCTAGGAGTTGAATGGGATTCCTGTGAATTGGCAAATGAGATTTTGTGAATTTTGACTAGTTGGGGTCATTGGGTTTGTTGTTGTGGAATTAAGTCCGGCAGGATAAACTAACTCTAGAGAGGGAGAATTTCTGTTCTAATAATAATCAACCTAAGGACAGGCACTAATAGAGATGTGATGGAACTTGGGAAATGTGAGAATATGCTATTGGGGTCCAATCCAACAGATGCATTCCAGGACTGTGTGTGTTCTGCCTCGAGAGGACTATTTAGTATGTTTGAGTGTCGAGGGTCTGTATTGCCTATTCACAGAACATACAGGTACAATCGTGTGTCGAGAGCCGACGGGTCTATTCACGGAATGTGCCTGTGTACTTGCACGTCGAGGGGTGGCAGTGGGGTACACGACAGGGAGGTGATTCTCTGGTTTTTGAGCTATTCTTACATGATGCTTGCACGTTGAGGGTTGTGTGATACCGATTCGCGGAGTATTCTGGATCTTGTTTCCATCACCGTAGTAGGATTAGTTGCATAACTAGGGATTTAACCCTATAAAGTGGAGAACGATAAGGGCTTGCACCAGACTTATGTAGTATGGAATGCATAGAATCCGACAAGTATGCATTAGAGAGTCATCATATTGCATTTGTGTTTTCTTGACTTGGTTTTATGCATGTTTGTTTTCTTGTTTTTCCTACACTTGACACTTAGTCTAGTTTCACTTAATGTTTTTATGTTTTATTTACTGTCATTTCATATTCCATCTGTTACTACTGTTAGTAAGTGTTGTTTATAACTTTATTCTTCATGTTCTATTTACATTGTATTTCTTTTTTTATGTCACTCACACCGTTATGGCTGATCCCTGTAGTTTTGGGGATTAGGGTTATCTTTAGCCTCATATTTTACAGGTAGGTACTGTTAGCATTGGGATTTGGATGCATATAGTAAAATGATAATGTGTCTTATGTAAATTGTAAAAGATTGTGTTGTAAAAGAAAGAATTGTAATTCAAGGTGTTTAATTTTCCGCTGTGCTTTGTAAAGAATTGTTGTAATAAAAGATGAAAAATTTATTTGTATTTTTGGCTATGTTTACTATTACATTGAGGTAGATGCTAGAAATTGTGCCACGTATTTATGAGATATTATATTGGAAAATCGGAGAGCTACAGAGATTGATATCAGAGCATGCTTCAATAGTAATGATAAAGATAGTATGAAAATAAACCGGGGTGTGGACACTAGAGCGTGAGTATCTAGGTGTGGACATTAGAGTGTGAGTATCACATAGAATTAAAACAAGATGCTTTGGTTTGGGATATGATTCCGATTTTGCCATGGGTTATTGATGTGAATATGAATTGTGTTGTGATGCTCTAACTTTTCCCTCATTTTGCAGTATTCTGTATAATGGCAGGACCCAGATTCAGGAATGGTGGAAATTGTGATGGGGCTGGACTTGATCTTAAGACTGAGATTACCAGGGTGTATCAGACCTTGAACACATTCATGGCAGATAACATGACACAGAATCAGAATGAGAATCATGGGGTTGGACCAGTGTTTGTGAATGCAGACCCAATTAAGCAAGTTGAGTCATTCAAGTGGATGAAGCCGTCTGTTGTTAAGGTGCAGTCTGATCCAAATGAGGTTGATGATTGGATTAGGTAGATGGAGATGGTCTTTGAAGTCTTAGAAACCCCAGCAATCAATAAGGTGAAATTGGCTACCATGCAGTTAGAGAAGGACGCAGGCATTTGGTGACGGTCAGTAAAAACGACTTTTGGGGATCAATAGGTGATTTGGGAGGCTTTTCTAGATAAGTTCAGGGATTGTTTCTTTCCTGTATATATTCAAGAGAGGAAGGCAACAAAATTCTTAAATCTGCAGCAAGGCAACATGACAGTGCGCGAATATGAGACTAAGTTCGCCCAGCTGTTAAGGTATGCACCGGAGCTAATTGTTGATGAAGCAAACAAGGCCAAGACATTCGAGCAGGGCTTGAGGCCGAATTTGAGGTCGCGGATGATACCGTTGGGCATTAGAAGGTTTGATAAGTTGGTCAGGAGAACAGCTATGACAGAAGAAGATATGGATCAGTTCCAGAAGAAGCAGGAGACCTGGAACAGGAACAAGAGGCTAGCAACTAGTCAGAGTGGGAAGAAGTTCCCAGTGAAGCAGGGCAGGCAGTAGGCCAGAGCAGTTTGCACCCGCTTTTCAAGGCATGACTTGTTTCAACTGTGGAGAGATAGGTCACTACCAGTCAGCATGCACCAAGCTTCGGAAGGCGCGGGTTTGTTATCAGTGTGGTTGTGAAGGGCATATCAGACCAGATTGTCCGCAGTTGAAGAAGGAAGGTGCAGGCAGAGGCAAATTTCATAGGCAGGGGTAAGTGTTTCCATTAACTAAGGATGATGCGGATAACTCAGAGGATGTGATCCAGGATATGGAAGAACTTTAAATTTTATTTGATGTATTAAGTAAAACTTTGTTTGAGAATAAATTGGAGATTTAAGTATCATTCTTCATGTAACAGGATTTATTTTGGTTAATGGAATAAAAGCAAAAGTTTTATTTGATACTGGTTCTTCGCATACATTTGTGTCGCCCAATTTTGCTAAAGCTTTAGGTGTGGAGCCTAAGGTGTTTCCAGGCAGAGTCTTGTCGGCGGCAACACCATCAGAAGAAGAATTGATCGTCGATCGATATTACGAGGGCTGTGATATTGAGATTGGCGGGAGGTTATTTGGCATTGATCTCATTGAGCTGCAAGTCATGCGTGTGGATGTAATTGTGGGCATTGATTCGATGGCAATATATGATGCCATAATTGAATGCAAGGAGAAAGAGGTGTTAGTGAAAGCACCAGGAGGTCCCGCAGTGACTTTTCAGGTGAAGAAGATGGACCCGAAAGTGACTGCTATGGTATCTAAGTTGATGATTCCAGATAAAGTCAAAAGCATTCCGGTTGTCAGGGATTTTCCTACAGTGTTCTTGGAAGATTTGCCGGGATTGCCACCGCAACGAGGTGTTGAGTTCTATATTAATGTTCAGCCGAGGAGTGCTATGATTTCTGAGGCTCCGTACAGGATGGCACTTGTAGAGCAAGATGAAGTTAAGAAGCAGATTGAGGAATTGCTGTAAGGGTTTTATCAGGCCGAGTTCTTCACCATGGGAAGCACCAGTGTTGTTAGTGAAGAAGAGGAATGGGTCAATGAGGATGTGCATTGACTATCGGGAGTTGAACAGGGTGACTATTCAGAATAAGTATCTGCTTCAACTAAATGATGATCTGTTTGACATGCTTCGAGGAGCAGCTGTGTTTTTGAAGATTGATCTGCGATCAGGGTATCATCAGGTTCGATTCAAGGAGGAAGATGTGAGTAAAACAGTTTTTAGGACTCGTCATGGACTCTATGAGTTTTTGGTAATGCCATTCAGAGTGACGAATGCGCCGGCAGTGTTCATGGATATGATGAATCAGATTTTGCGGCCATTTATTGAATCCTTCGTGGTGGTTTTCATTGATGATATTTTGGTGTATTCGTAGTCGGAGGATGAACATTCTATGCACTTGGCAGAGGAATTGAAGAAGTTGCAGGAGCATAGCTTATATGCCAAGCGGTCGAAGTGTGAGTTTCAGAAGTTTGAGGTAGCCTTCCTTGGTCATATCCTTTCTAAGGAGGGAGTGACCACTGATCCTCAGAAGGTTCCTGTGTCGATTGTTTCCGAAAGGGATGCGAGGTTCACTTCGAGGTTTTGGAAGGGTTTGCAAGCAGCCTTGGGTACGAGAACCGATTTCAGCACTGCTTTCCATCCGCAGAGCGATGATCAGACTGAAAGGATGAACCGGGTATTGGAGGATATGCTGAGGGCTTGTGTTATGGATTTTGGTGGCAATTGGGAGAGGTACTTGGCAATGGTTGAGTTTGCTTATAACAATAGTTACCATGTGAGTATCGAGATGGCTCCGTATGAAGCTCTGTACGGTAGGAAGTGCAAGACACATGTTTGTTGGTATGAGGTTGGTGAGAGGCAGATGTTTGGGCCTGAGATTGTGCAGCAGACATCGGAGAAGATCGATTTGATTCGTAAGAGGTTGGTCGAGGCTCAGAGTCGGTAAAAGAGTTATGCAGACACTCGACGAATGGACTTGGAGTTTGAGGTTAGGGATGTAGTTTTTCTCAAGGTGCCTCCGACTAAAGGAGTGATCAGGTTTGGAAAGGAGGCAAATTGGTGCCAAGGTACATTGGGCCATACAGGATTTTGGGGCGGATTGGTAAGACGGTATATAGGTTGGAGCTACCAGAGGTATTGGCACAGGTGCATGATGTGTTCCATGTGTCGATGTTGAGGAAGTATGTGCCGGTTCAGAGTCATTGGTTGGTGGAAGTGCCTGAAGGTCTACAGGTGAACTTGAGTTACAAGGAGCAGCCTGTAGAGACTTTTGATCGTAGGGAGAAGGTATTAAGGAATATGGTGATACCTATGGTCAAGATATTGTGGAGGAACCAGCAGTTCAAGAAGGCTACTTGGGAGCCGGAGGATCGCATGCAGAAAAATTTTCCTGAGCTTTTTGTATGATTATATTTCTTTTGTATGATTGTATTCTTTTGATTGAATTGTATTTCTTTTGATAAATTAAATTCTCTTGTGTGGTTGTATTCTTTAAACTATATTTCCATTTATCAGATTCATTTTCTTTTGCTTATATTGCTTGGTCCTTATTAGTAGTAGTTCTGAGGACAGAACTATTCTAAGGAGGGAGTAATGTAACACCCTAGATTTTTAAATAATGTTTTTGAGATTTATAAATGAATTAAAATGATTTTTGATGATTTAATAAATTTTTTTCTGCAATTTATCTTTTACACGTGCAGAACACGTGCAAAATTTCTTGGGAAGTTCAAAGTCAGAAATTATTTTGGGGAAACCTATTATTAATTATTAGGTATTATTTATGAATTTTCTGGATTTTTCTGATATTTATTTGACCTATTTGCAAACATTACAAAAAGAGGGGCTTTTGTGCAAAATTACCACTTGGAGTGAAAACACCAGATTTTTGGATTTTTGGGTTGAGCATGATGCCTAGTCAACTCAGAGCTAAAAATTTTACTTTTTGTGTAACTATCGTTTCCGCTATTTTTATTTTTCCCCCCTTTTTGTAATATTTTATTTGTAATTGAATAAAATACTCTATTTTTGTTTCTTGATTATTTCAATTAAATCTTGTTCATGAAATTTTTTGTTCTTCATGATTGAGCTATTTTTGTTGATCCTATTTTCTTCTATTTAATTATGGGTATTTTTATTTGAACCCTATTGATTTAGATCTACCTCTTATTGAACCCTAAAACTTAAATTTCAATTGTTCTTGACCCAAAACTGCTATTATTAGATCCTAAACCCTTAACCCAATACCCTAATTGTATCCTATAAATACAACTCTACTACAAACCCTAAAAATTGTGCAAATTGAAACCCTAGCCGCTTATTCTCTCTCCTCTTTATCTCTCCATGCCGTTTCCCTCTCCCCGTCCAATTATCCCGCCCAAATCCCCAAAACCCACTACTGCCCTCTCCTTCCCTGGTCATCTCCGGCGACCCCCGTCGTCGCCACCCCCTGTCAACCCACCTCGTCGACGTCAGACCCTCCGCCAGTCCCCTAGCCGTTGCTTCCGAGCTCTCTCTCTCTCTTTGTTACTGACATTGCTCTTGTTGTTATTGCTTTTGGGATTTTATTGCACGTGTTATAAATTGCTAGTTCGAGGGTTCGTTGCTTTGGGATCCTTATGTCGTTATTCTTGGTAATAATTTTCACCGTTAATAAGGCAAATCACTGTCCTCTTGAATTGTTAATTGTATCAAATTTAAGTTTTGTTGAAATTCTTGCAAGTAGATCCCTTTGTTTATCGTATTATACATTGTTCATCTCTTTCGTTGGGTATATTGAGGGATTACACGAGCTAACCCCAATTTACTTGACATTGTGCCACTTTTAACTCCAAAGATTGAATCTTTCATATGTGCATATAGAATTGGTAATAGGGTTGTTCATTTAATTATCACACAATTAATTATTGTAGAAAAAATTACTAGGTTGTAAGTTGTTTGATCGATTGATGGTTCATTGATGGTAAATTGATGTATATATGTTTTCTTAATCTTATTTACCATGTTTTATACCCATCATGCTGATTGAGAAGTTTATCGTCTAGTAGAATTGATACCCATCATGTTTAAATTAACTTATTTCAAGAAAACTACTACAAAACCTGTATATTGCTTGTTGACCTGTATGTTGATTGCTATTTTTGAACTAGTAAATGATCTTAAAATGAATAATTTACTGAATATGAATTGTAGACTCATCTTTCTAGTTTTCCGAACATCTTGAATTTTTGAATTCCGAGTTGTGTAGCAAAAGTTATGCCCGTTTTACTACAACTGCGTTGTTACTTTCAGATTTTCAGATTCTTGTACGTTTCATGTTTAAACAGTAAAAATGCTGATCAAATGATAAAATTCTACTCTGAAAATTTCCAAATTGTTTCTTAACATGTTTAGGAGTCTAAATTTTTTTTAATAAATTTATTATTGAGTTTTTGCTGATTCTAAAATTTTAACAATATGATGTCGAAATTCTGCCTAAACATGAAATCTATAAAGAACAATGTGTTTGACCTAGCTACTGTTGTCGGATTTTGAACTTTACATATGGGTTGGAACCGTGTGGAAGTCTAGTTTCTAAAATTTCTGATGGATTTAGTTTTCGATTTCTGAAACAGCGGGAAACTGCATTTTTGTACAGACTACTCTTGCTGTCTAAAATTTTACTTTTCATTTTTTAATAGTTTAATTATTCCTTTATCGTAATATTGCATGAATTAATGTATGTATGTTGTATTGCATGATCTTAATGAGTTATTGTCATCGTTCTAATTTTCCTATTTCATGTTACCATCCAATTGTTTCTCCTATTGATACTATTGTTCATCTCATGTCTTAAATTGCATGTTGTATTGTTGCATTGATAAATAATTAATAAGCCGGGGTTTAAGGGATTGACTAGAGGAGTTGATGATATAGAGACTTTACTCGGATGATAGCCCATGTTATTACCATTATCATCATCGTGTAGGGAATTGCATCATGGCCCGTGTTATTACCGTTATCGTCATTGTGCAAGAAATTATCTCAATGGCCCGTGTTATTACCGTTATCGTCATCATACCCAGTACATGAACTATAAAATTTACCACTATAGTCTAAACGAAATTGATTGTATGCATCGAACTTGTGGTATGGAATATCTGGGACACATTAGTACGTGCATTAGTTAGGATTTAAAATGATTAATAGACTTAAGAATTAAATCACATTGACATTGCATATTGTTCATCATTGTTTCTATTGATATCGAATATGGGCTAAATGTTATTGTTATTTATTATTGATTATTGTTACCGAATATTGAAACATTATTTATAGCCATTGCATCGATTACCGTGATATTGATTATTGATTATCATGCCATGTTTCTATTGAATTCATTGTTATACCGTTATTCCATTGTTCCTTGCTTTCTCTACTTACTGTCCATGACTTGCTCTAAGGACAATTTTTCTTCACTTTTTATATGAAGTGTACACAGGTAATGAAGGAGAATTGCCTGCTGGGATTGGAGAGCAAATTTTCTAAAGAACTACTGCTTTATAATTGAATGTTATTTTTAATGAACTTATTATATTGAGACTTGTTACTATTATATTTGGGATTTATTATTGTTTTGGGCTTATAATATTGAGACTTGTTACTATTATATTTGGGATTTATTATTGTTTTGGGCTTATATCCCAGATTTTATTATTGTTTCAGATGTTGGATTATTATTGTATTTGGATATTTTTATTGCTTCATTTCAAGTATTACTGTTCATGAGATTATTATTTTTGCCTGCGCAATTGTTCTGTATTGATTATATTGTTGAGTTGATCGGATAAATAGCTTATGGGTGACGTTAGTCATTCGCTGGGCCAATGTCATGTACTCGTATTTCGTATTTTTGGAAAGCGGGGTTTGACATTTTGTTTTAATAGATTTGGTGTATTTCACAAATTTCTTAAAGAAGGGTATTTTTGCAAAATTGTCACTTAGAGTCAAAATTACAAATTTGTTTTTCTGGGTTTATAAACAGTGTCGGCCAGTATTAGGGTTGTTATTTTGTTTTTAAATTTGAATTGAATTAGTTTATCTAATTTCCAAATATAAGGATTTATATATGTAAAGATATATTCAAAATGGATATTTTACAAAACCTATTCAAAATCCCTAATAACCTAATAACCAGCTTAATATAAGGGGTGGTGCAGCCGTCTTTTTGCTGTACTACACAAAGAGTTTTCTTTATTATTGATTTCTTGGAGTTTCGAAGCAAGGATCTTGGTTTGAGAAAGGAATGACTTTTCTTATTCTTTTTATTACTTCGGTTGATTCTTAAAAAATGTGAGTGACATGTTTGATTTCTTGCTGTTGTATGCATGTTGTATGTGATGATTTGTCTATTAGAAAGCATGTTAGGGGTTGTATGATGATATAATGAATTATTGATTGATGGATGAATAAAAATTGAATCTTTCATGAAAACTATGTTATTGATGATTGAAATTACATATAGATGGCCTGAGATTGTTAAAGAACCTAATAGAAATAATGAGTAGGTTGTTTTCTTTCGTATGGTTGCCGGTTTGATTGAGTTTAATGAGTTATATGTTGGTTATTGCAAAAAGTGAATAAAAACCTAGTTCTACTGTGTATATATAGACATACACTATGTTTTGAAGTTTTGGTGAGTGAAACTTGATTTATTACATGTTGTTGTTGCATATATTCGTGGATAAACTGATGTAAGCGATTGGGTATGTGTATGTAACAAGTTGTAGAAGGAGTTTTTGGATAAAAAATATCAAGTTTTAAAGTAAAGAGATGGGGCTGAGTTTCGGATCTGATTGTGTGCAGGCCGAAGTTGGTTTTGTGATTTTTGGTGAAATTTTTGATTGGATTTGAGTTGTTTGATACTGAGATTGTTTTGAACCTTATACTACTTCATATTTGATTGATTTTGAAGCTTTACTGATGCAAACACACATATATACACTTCATACACCTATATTTACTATTTTAAAGTAGTTTTGATGAAAATTTACTCTTTTATGAATTTGATGTGATTTTGATTAGTTTTATAAACTCCTGTATGTTATACAAGTTGTATTTGATCATCTCAGGAATTTAGTTTTACAAATTTATGATTTTACAAAAATTTAACGAAGTATCAGTAATAATGTGCACGAAATTCAAAGCAGTCAAATTTTCACTATGACAGTCGACCGCTTCAAAATTGCACTGAGGATGACAGTCGACTGTCAACTCTTTATTTACGGAGTTTTAGTTTGATAGTCGATCGTCGCTTTTTATATGGGTTTTGACGGTCGACCGTCAGCTGTTGGCTGATTGTTTT
This sequence comes from Hemerocallis citrina, assembly GCA_017893485.1. NCBI lineage: Eukaryota > Viridiplantae > Streptophyta > Magnoliopsida > Asparagales > Asphodelaceae > Hemerocallis > Hemerocallis citrina. The sequence continues at coordinate 9,610,281 of CM030367.1, forward strand.
ATTGAGTTTTCTTTGTGTTTTCTTGAACCGTTGTTTCTTCGATATTACGGATTATTAATCTACTGTTTCAGATGATGTTTTTATTACAGATTACAGTATTTTACAGAGAGTTATATTTTCATTTTAATAAAGTTTAAATTGTCTTTCTTTGACTTTATAAAGTGAAATATATATGATTTTTGAAGAAATCGATATTTTGTGATACTGTATGACTTCAAAATATGATTCTCAGTTATTTAATGGATCTTATACTTTATTTCAGTTCTGTAAATTTGTGAGTATATTAAATGAATTTGGTTTTACTGATTAGAGAAGTTTTCTTGACATAAACGTTTTGACTAAGAGTTGTATTGAAAGTTTTGGTGTTGATATTTGATTTGTGAGTCTCTAGGAGTTTAGTGGGATTCCTGTGAACTGGAAAATCAGATTTTATGGATTTTGACCAGTTGGGGTCATTGGGTTTGTTGTTGTGAAATTATGTTAGGCAGGATGCACTAACTCTAGAGTGGGGGAATTTCTGTTCTAATAACAATCAACTTAAGGACAGGCACTAATAGAGATGTGATGGAACTTGGGAAACGTGAGAATATGCTCTTAGGGTCCAGTCTAACGGATGCGTTCCAGGACTGTGTGTGTTCTGCCTCGAAAGGACTATTCAGTATGTTCGCGTGTCGAGGGTCTGTAGTGCCTATTCACGAAACATACAGGTACAATCGTGTGTCGAGAGCCGACGGGTCTATTCATGGGATGTGTCTATGTACTTGCACGTCGAGGGGCGGCAGTGGGGTACACGGCAGGGAGGTGATTCTCCGGTTTTTTAGCTATTCGTACATGATGCTTGCGTATTAAGGGTTGTGTGATACCGATTCGCAGAGTATTCTGGATCTTGTTTCCATCACCGTAGTAGGATTAGTTGCATAACGAGTGATTTAACCCTATAAAGTGGAAAACGATAAGGGCTTGCATCGGACCTATGTAGTATGGAATGCATAGAATCCAACAAGTATGCATTAGAGAGTCATCATATTGCATTTGTGTTTTCTTGACTTGGTTTTATGCATGTTTGTTTTCTTGTTTTTTCTACACTTGACACTTAGTCTAGTTTCACTTGATGTTTTCATATTTTATTTACTGTCATTTCATATTCCATCATTTACTACTGTTAGTAAGTGTTGTCTATAACTTTATTCTTCATGTTCTATTTACATTGTATTTCTTTTTTATGTCACTCACACCGTTATGGCTGACCCCTGTAGTTTTGGGGGTTAGGGTTATCTCTAGCCTCATATTTTATAGGTGGGTACTATTAGCATTGGGATTTTGATGCATATGGTAGAATGATAATGTGTCTTATGTAAATTGTAAAAGATTGTGTTGTAAAAGAAAGAATTGTAATTCAAGGTGTTTAATTTTCCACTATGCTTTGTGAAGAATTGTTGTAATAAAAGTTGAAAATTTTATCTGTGTTTTTGGCTATATTTAATATTACATTAAGGTAGATGCTAGGAATTGTGCCACGTATTTCTGAGATATTATATTGAAAATTTGGGGTGCTACACCACTGCCCTTTTGTATTAGTTTTGTTCTTAATTAAAGAATTTTTTTTCTGAACTGTTGTCAACTCTCTGTCTGCTTGTCTTTATCTGACCCTTAAGTCTTGAACTTTTTTGTTTTAGATTTTGAGATGTAAGCCTCGAGATGTAGGGCATCAGGATGCCGAACTTCTGCTACTTCGTAGTAAACTGTGCTTGGCGAGGCTTCGAAAGGAGGTAAGGGTTCAAGAGGGGATATTCTCTTGGCATATTCGGCAATCGGAAAGTGTGATGCAGGAGATCTCGTGTATGAAGGAGGCGACTCCTGTTGCAAGTTTGGCTCTAATAAAGGCCGAAGGGGACGCTCCTGATGGGTCGAAAAGGGGACGATCCTTAGAAGTTAACTATTCTTCAGAATCCATTATGAGGCGAATGACCATGGAGAAGGACAAGGAGATATACTGTTTGAAGGTGAAGTTTGGAGAATTGGATTTGTTGAGTCCCTTCAGGAGCTGGTTCTCGAGGCGGACTCCTTACCCGGGGACTCGTTCTGTACTAATAGCCCTTGGCGATGTCTAAAGCGGGGTTGTAGGACAGTCCAGTGTGGCTAGTGTTCGCGAGGCACCCGATCCGTCGAGGGTAGTGACTCACTCCATTTTTGTGGATATCATGATCCTGAATCCAGATTTCAATGACGGAATCACCTAGGGTCGGCTCCTTGTGCATTGTACTTGTATTATTTATGTACTTTGAGCTTGTATCTGATATGTAACTCTTATCTTGTTGCAATAAAAATCTTTTCATCTGATTTGTTACTTTGAACGAACTATGAAAACTTTCTTTTGTTGGGGGTTGGATGACTATCAGAGGACCGCAACGTTAACAGGATCTGAGCTTTTTTAGAAGTTAGAGTTTTCTATAATTTTAAGAGTGCCTCGAATGATAATCTAAGGACTGGGGCTGCATGAGGATCCGGACCACTTAGTAAGTTGGCATTTTGTGTCACTTTTGTGCGTGCCTCGACTGACAATCCTATAACACCCCAGGCTCGCTTAGTAGCCTGCACACCTACGCCTGTCTACGTGCCCTACAAACATAACCACGGCCCCACCACATGCCATAGCCTCACCAAAAGTGTTATAGCTTAGTAAGTGCTCTTGGATCCTTGGAAATCTAATATATAATAACTCATACCTCACTTCCTAGGGGTGGCATTAGGGCTGAGCTTAGCCCGGGCCCAGCCCGGCCCTACCGGCCCAAACCCGGGCTGAACCGGGACAACCTGCCAAACCAGTCTGGTCCGGTCCGTCGATTTTCCCACACAAAAAAAAACAAATTAGGCCCAGCCCAGTCCGGTTCGGGCTGGCCTGCGGGACGACCGTTGGCTATTTTTTTCCAGATTTTTTCTTAAAATTGGGTTTTTGTAATTACTACAATGGATCTATACTAGCTAGTTTTTTGGAATATGTTGGGAAATTAAAAAAATTGCATATTCTATATATACAACATCATTTCATTCAATTCTTTTCACAAATTCACTCAACTCTCTCAACAAATTAACAGTCAACAACATTCAATTACTCTCTTGCAAGGATCAACATCAATAACATCAACAACATCTAACAACAATCAACAACATCAACAACAACACTACAAGCTTTCAACTCTTTCTACCTTCATTCTTCAATCTACATTCTACACTCATATGGTATTTTTGTATTTGTATAAATTTTAGAATTAGAATTGTTGTTTAATCTCATTTATTTCTCTAAATTAGATTGGGTTTTGTTGTACTTATTCTTCTTCTTCTTCTTAGATTTTTTTTTATTTGGTAAACATACACTAATTATTCATTTAATTGTTATTGTTTTATTGAATATTTCTTCTTTTTTTTAGATTTTGTTTATTAACATACACCGGTTTATAGTAGAACTTTATTTGCCTTTATTTGTTTTTTAGAATCTTTTTCTATAACTTACACTAGTTTATCTATCTTTACTTGTTTTGTAGACTTAATTTTTAAAACATACACTAGAATTAATTTTTAGAATATACACTAGAATTTATTTTTTTTTACATTCCAAACATACATACACTAGTTTAGTTGGCATCTAACCGATCACGCGGTAGACATAGTAGCCAAGAGTCCACTAGTAGTCGTTGCATTCCTTCCATTCAATTCCATATGTAGATAGTGAGGAAACACTGATGAATTATGATAGTATTGCCGATTTTCATTAAACACACACACACGGATTTTCATTAAACACTAGTGAAATAGAAGACACAGAACCACAATCATCGGAACAAGGCTCTTCTCAATCCCGTAAGATAAGAGGGAACACTTCCGAAGTACACAAATATTTTGACTATGTCCTTTCACAAAATGATAAGAGTATAGGACTAAATATTTGTAAGAAGTGTCAGACACCCTATAAATTTAAAATAGGATAGGGAACGGGTACACTTCAACGTCACTTTAATAAATGTCAACCAGAAATTTTTAAGGACAATCTCACACAACAAAAAAACACCCTAAGACCGGTCAAGTAGATAGTCATAGCTACGATCATGATATCGTTCGTAGGAAAATGGATATGTTAGTAATTAGAGATGAATTACGTTATTCGTTTGGTGAAAGTAGGAATATAGCGACTTTTGTACAAACCGCATTAAACCCCCATTATAAAAAAATTGCTAGGAATGTAGTTAAGGGTGATTGTAAATTAGTTTACAATGAGGCTAAAGATATTTTAGTAGCAACACTAACATCACTAAACACTAGAGTTTCTTTGACATTGGATGAGTGGGTAGGAGTGAACGGTGTACCAATGATGTGTGTAACATATCATTGGATATATCCCAATTGGCTACTTCAAAAGAGAATAATTTCATTCATATTTGTTAGGTACCCACATAAGGGTAAAATAATTGTCACACACATCGTGGATGCAGTAATAATTTCGATATTTTTGATAAAGTTTTGTTATTGGTTTGATAACGCCTCTAATAATACTATGACAATCGCTAGTTTAAAAATTACATTAAATTCTATAGAACCTGAAATTTTTTATGTTGGGTGTGCTTGTCATATTTTCAATATTTGTGTACAATATGCACTAAAATATGGACACGATAAATTTGAGACAATGAGAAATTGTGTTCATTTTATTACGTTGAGTGGTCCAATATATCAAGTTTTTTATGATTGGTGTCAACTTAGGGAAATTGTATTTAAACGTTTTCCTAAAGATGTTACACATCGTTGGAAGTCTACTTATGATTTATTAGGTGTTGTTCTTCATTATCGTTTTAATCGTAGAGAATTTTGTGTTGCAATGGGTATTCAAGATTGTATGTTCGATGATGATTTTTGGTTTTTTGTCGATAGTTTATATAAATTTTTAGAACCTTTTAATGATGCTACTTTACAATTTTCTAAAACATATATATCTATATCTAGTGGTATTTTACTTGCAATTATCACTATGTTGATAACAATTAAAGATTCGATAAATGACCCTTTTATTGGAGAAATGATTAATGCCGCTTATATTAATTTTAATATTAATATTTTAATATATTTTCATCCACTTCCTATGTTATATTGTGTTGCTAGTGTAATGAATCTCATGATTAAGTTAGACGACATAAAAAATTTAATTGATATTTTTTATACCTATGCTCCACACAATGAAATACAAGATCTTGATCATGTTGTTTTTACTACAAATTTGAGCATGTTTTGACTAGTTTATATGATAGTTACGATAGACTTTATTTATCTAACACTACACAAACACAAAATGTTAGTTCTTCTTCTTCTTCTTCTTCTTCTTCTTCTTCTTCTATATTATCAAAGGGAAAGGGTCTTGCAACTAATAGTGTTTTAAATCTCATAAAGTCAAAAAAAATCAAAAACCAATTCACCAATTGAGTGAATTGGTATAATGCACAACCTCTCATTGATGATGTAGTAGATGTGTTTTATTTTTGGAAAACCAATGAAAATATTTTTACTATTCTTTCTTGTATGGCTAAAGATTTGCTAACTACACCGGTGTCAATCGTTGCATTGGAAAGTACTTTTTCTTTTGGTGCCAGTATTATGAGCCCAAACAGGAATCGCTTGACATCAAAGAATTTGGAGATGTTAGTATGTGTCGAAGATTAGATGAAACAAAAAGAAAGGACCTAAGATTTACATGAAGCACACAATGGCTTAATAAGTAGCGACGAATGAACTTCTAGGAGAATGAAGTGTGGATAATGTATTGTAAATAATTGAGAAATTTTGGGGGATGAGATTCTATATTTAGGTTAAGTAGAATTGAACAACAATAGTCCAATGTGTCACGCACCGCTTCACAAAAATACGGAACACAAGCACGTGACATTGGCCCAGCGAATGACTTGCGTCATCCATAAGCTGTTTACCCATTCAACTCAACAATATAAACAATACAAAACAATTGCGCAGACAATATTAATAACCACATGAACAATAATACTTGGAATGAGACAATATGAAATATCCAAATACAATAATCCAACATCTGAAAACAAATACTAATATCTGGGTCATAAGTCCAATACAATAATAAATCCAATCACAATAATAATAAGTCTCAATACAATAAGTTTAATGAAATAATAATCAACTAGAAAGCAGAAAATCTTTAGAAAGCTTGTTCACCAATTCCAGCAGGTAATTCTCCTTTAACACCTGTGAACACTTCATCTAAAAAGAGGAAATTTTTTTTCCTTATAGCAAGTCATGGACAGCAAGTAGAGAAAATAAAGAACAATGGAATAATGATATAACACTGAATTCAATGGATCAATAGGAATGAATAACATGGGACGATAGCAATAATCAATATCAATAGTAATCAATGCAATGGTTATAAACAATGATTCAATATTCGGTAACAATGTTCAATGGTCGATGTCAATAACACTTAGACAATATTTAATATCAATAGAAATCATGATGTACAATATGCAATGTCGATGTTGTGTTAATTCTTAAGTCTATTAATCATTTTGATACTAATTAATGCACATACTACTGCATCCCATTTTACAGGTTCGATGCATACAATCAATTTCGTTTAGACTAATGTGGTAGATTCTATAGATCATGTACTCGGCACGATAACAATGTTCCAGCCATAATGATAATTTATCCATAAGATGCTACAAGATCACAAGATCACCAGATCACAAGAATACAAGAACACAAGATCACAAGATAACGATATAGGAAACCACGAGTCCCTCATCCGAGTACAGTCCCTATATTTTCCAATACTAGATTCAACCCTTAAACTCCGGCTTGTTAATTATTTTATCGATACAACAATACAATATGCAATCTAGAGACATTAGATGAACGGTAGAAACAATAAGGAAAACAATAGGATAATAACTTGGATAAGACAATTAGAATGATGAAAATTGAACATTAGAATCATGCAATACAACATATATACTTAAATTCATACAATACAACAATATAAGAATAATTTACTTAAGAAAAACTGGAAATTACAATTCTAGACAGCAAGAGGTATCTGTACTAAAATTGAATTTTCCGCTGATACAGAAATCGAAAACTGAATCCGTTATAAGTTCTAGAAACTAGACTTCGCAATGAATCCAACGCATATTTAAAGTACAAAATCCGACAACAGTAGCTATGTCAAATACACCATTCTTCACAGATTACATGTTCTGACTGAAATTCGACATCAAGTTGTTATATTTTTAGAATCAGCGAAAACTGAATTAAAAATTCATCAAAAATATTCTTTTAGACTCCTAAACATGTTAACTATCATTCTGGAAATTATTAAAGCATTATTCTAATATTAAATCAGCCTTTTAATAGATCGAACATGAAAATATATAAGAATCTGAAATTCTTGAAATAAAACACAGCAGTATTAAAATAATCATAACTTTTGCAATACAACTCGGAATTCAACGATTCAAGATGTTCGGGAAACTAGAGACATAGGGCTACAACTCTTATTCAGAAAGTTATTTATTTTGATGTCAAATACTCGGTCAAAAACGTCATACAATTTCCAGATAGCAAGCAACATACAAATTTTTTGATATATTTGATGAAATAAGGTGATTTAAACATGATGGGTATCAATTCTATAGTCGATAAATCTTATAATCAGCATGATGGGTGTGATAGCATGATAAACACGATTAAGAACACACACAAACACTATTTTAACAACAACCAAATATCAATCGATCATTCAAGCACACAACCTAGCAATAAATTCTAGATAGTTTATTTATGTGTCGTTTGTATGAATAAACCCTACTATCAATACTACATGAATGCATGAAGGATTTAATTTTTTGAGTCAACAAAGGCACTAAGTCGAGAATATTTGGGTTAGCTCGTATAAACCCTCAATATACTCAACGGAAGAGGAACAATAATATACGGTACAATGAACAATTGGATCTACTTGTAAGAATTTCAATAAAAACTTGAATTTGATACGAGATTCAATTCAAGAGAAAAAGTGACTTGCCTTATTGACGATTAATTTGAATTCCAAGAATAACGGAATGATAATCCCAGAGAAACGGACACGAACCCACAAATCACGTGCACACTACATGCACAAGGATCCAACACAAAGCAATCAACAACAAAGAGAGAAGCAACCACAACTAAGAGAAAGAAGGTAGCAAGGGGGGTTCGATGGCCTGGCGGCGGGACGTCGAGTGGGAGGAGGGCAGCGCAGTCGAGGGCGGCTGCTGTCGAGGAACATAGAGGACAGAAGAAGGGGTTGTTGATTGGGGGTTGTGGTCGATCGGGAACAGGGAGAAGCAAGGGGTGTCAAGGTCTAGGCTGTTGGTGGCTCAATGGGAGGGGGCTCGACAGGCAGGGATCGACTGGATCGACCGGAGATGGGAGGAGCAGAGGGGGTTTCGATGGGGGCATCGATGGCTGGGCTCGACAAGAGAAGGCGTCGACGAGACTGGGTGGTTCGACGGGGGGATCGCCGGAGTGGTGGTGCCAGAGGGGGAGATCGGGGCTGAGGAAGTTGGGATTGGCTGCAGATCGGGGAGAGAGAAAGAGGAGAGAGAGATGACGGCTAGGAATTGTAACTTTGGGATTCTCAGTCTTATCCACCTCTTCCGGCTTCTTTCATGAGGGCCCGCATCCCCGGCTCATTCCGTACCTATCAAGAGAAGCGGTTCTAGGCGAACATGCATAACTTGCACTTCCACATCTTTGACATATCTTCTCCTTAAGTTCTCGACTCCATTCATTGGTATGCGCAAATCCCATCCTTGGTCAATCCACTCCTGGAAGAATTGCTCAGATACCCGTGAGCGAGGCTTATTTGGGTCGTGTTATAAATGCCTTGGCTAAACCTATTGACGGGAGAGGTGAGATTTCCGCTTCTGAATCTCGGTTAATTGAATCTCCTGCCCCAGGTATTATTTCAAGACGCTCCGTATATGAACCTCTTCAAACAGGGCTTATTGCTATTGATGCGATGATCCCCATAGGACGCGGCCAGAGAGAATTAATTATTGGGGACAGGGTTGCGTTTTTAGGGTTTGTATTAGGGTTGTATTTATAGAATACAATTAGATTATTGGGTTAATGGGTTAGGATCCAATAATAGTGGGTTTGGGTGTAGAAATAATTGCAATTGGGTTTTGTGTTCAACAAGAGCTGGGTTTGAAGGCAATATGGATCAATTAAAATAACCACATTCCAATACAATAAAATCTACAAGATAGAAAGCTCAACAAGAAGAAAGAATAGTTCAAGAACAAAAATTTAAATCCAATTAGATAAAAAAAAAATACAAATAAAAAGAATATAAATTGGCTTGAAAATAAATTAGAGTTCGCCTAGAAAATTAGATCAAGTACGATAATAAAATAATTCATTAGATGAAATTTAATAAATAATCAAGAAATAACAATTAATAATTATGATCATAATTACAATAAAATCGTATAACAAAATAGTATTCGAGTTCAACAATTTTATTAGAATAATCCAATAATAATAATATATTTTATTTAGGCTCAAATATAAATAGTCGATCAATGAGAAATAGGAAGTAAGGTTAAAATACACCATTATTCGAAATGAATAAAATTTTCGATTAGAAAATACTTTAATAAAAGACCCGAAACGAATGTAGCACAACATAAGTTTATAAAAATCAAATTATAGAAAATACACGGAAAATACTTATTGGCGGGAATGAGGGTTACACAATGCCTTCTCTTCAATCTAAATAGAGGTCATCTCGATCTTTAAATACAAATGTTTCCCTCATATTGTAATTTGATAAAATTTGTATGAAATATTACTAATCTATTTGATTATATATTAAAATTTGTAATTCATAAAAACAATTTAATTTATGAATATATATTTTATCTATATGTTCTTGACAATTGTGAACAATTTCCCTTTTCCTTTATCTTTGTAAAAAAAATTGAAATATGGTCCGGCCGGGCCCCTGAGCTAGGGGCCAGGGGCCAAGTACAGGCCCCCCTTTCCTCCCCTGGCCCGGCCCGCAATTCCACCCAGCCCGGTAGGCCCCACACCCCTTATCACTTCCCAACCAATACGGTACTATGTATATCGGTATTATAATTACCCCTCCTTTGGACTTAGCATCCTCGCTAATCTCGGGACCCGCATCCAATCTAGGACCTCCATTCTAGTCGTTGTAATCAACATGGATGTCACTACCCTGAACTTACATCGTGCTGGCCTGGTCTTACTGCTAGTATACTGTCCCTGGCCCTATAGTGTGTACATCCATTGTGGAACCACCATCGATGTCGAAAATCAGGTCTGATACCATTTGTAACTCCCCGGGCCCGCTCAGCAGCTTTCACGCCCTACAGAACATAACCACGGCCCTACCACAGGGCATAACCTCACCAAAAGTGCTATAGCTTAGTAGGTGCTCTTAGATTATTGGAAATCTAATATATAATAACTCATGCCCCACGTCCAACCAATATGGGACGTGGACGAGGAGAATCCGAACCTCTTCTCAAGTGACATTTTTTGCAACTTTTGTGAGTGTCTCGAATGACAATGTGAGGATGAGGTCGTAGGATAATCCGAACCTCATTGTGGAGTTTTGCGCCACTTGTGAATGCCTCGAATGACAATCTGAGGGTCAAGGCCGGGGAGAATTCGAACCTCTTCTCAAGTGGCATTTTTTGCCACTTGTGAGAGTACCTCATATGACAATCTGAAGGACATGGTCCTGCAATTCGGTCTAGGAAGTTTGGTGGCGATGTTGTCATGCACAGCCACGTGGTGGGTCATGTGGATTTTCTGTGTTCCTTGAGCGCGTTGGTCACATTCGAGCTATTGACTGGCCTATACGTGGAGGGTTGTGATTTGTCCACGTGTCGGTTGTGGTTAACGAAGAGTCTCCTCCCTTTATTTATTTCTCCTTTCTCACATTCATTCCCCCACTTTGCTTTCTTTTTCTAAAACTTGGAGCTATGCTCTCTAGCGCGTTCTCCCCCTTCCCATTATTTTTTCTGACGAGATCTCGATAGCTTTTATGGTAGGTAAGTAGAACTTTTTTAAGTATGAGTAGGGTCCAGTTGAGTGAGTCAACTTACTCCTCAGTCGGGATGCCTTATTAGGCCTTCCTAAGTTAACCCCATAGTTCTCGGGGAGTTTGAACAACACTGGGGAAAAGTAACCCTTGGTGCTAGTAGTGGGTTGGAAGCATTGAACGGTGCTGTCATCAGGCCATCCTCATCCTGAGGGTTTAATCATTAGAGTATACCCCAAGGATTTTGAGGATCAAGTCAAGTTCAGTATTAAACCTTTGATGCCAGGACTGTGGATAGAAGCCGACATTGGCAACACCTTAGTGGAAACGACCTTCCCCCTCAGAGATACAAGCTTATGCTTCCTAGACCGGGCCTTCGACCAACAGACCGTCTTGCGTGTTGGTATTGCTTGTTCCCTGTGGATGTTTTTTCGTCTTGGGGCTTTGACACCCGATGCATCTGTGCAAAGTTCAAAATAGTGGCGGTCGGTGTTTCCTTTGGACAAGGGCTAAGAGGAAGGTGATTATCGGTCACCCAGATTCCATTAAGGGTTGGAAGTCCAAGTTCATAGTCATTCGACAGCCGAAGCCGTGGGATATTTCGACAGACAGGGTATATAAAGTGCCCAAGTATCGGGCCCCGAGGGAAGGTGATTACTCAAACAAGGAAGTTCACAAAAGTGGCGGAATATGCTTCCTAGAACGGGCCTTCAACCTACAGACCGTCTTGCGTGTTGATATTGCATGTTCCCCGTGAATTTTTCCATCTCGGGGCTTCAACACCCGATGCATCCGTGCAAAGTTCACAAAAGTGGCGGTCTATGTTTCTTTTGGCCGAGGACTATGAGGAAGGTGATTATTGGTCACCCGGATTCAATTAAGGGTTGGAAGTCCAAGTTCTTAGTCCTTTGACAGCCGTAGCCATGGGATATTCCGACAGACAGGGTATACAAAGTTCCCAAGCGTCGGGCCCCGAGGGAGGGTTATTACTCAATTAAGGAAGTGGAGGAACTGTTGGTGTATGCCCTAGAGGCAGTTGTGTATTGACATTACTAGTTTATATTGTATCGTGACATTTATTTCATATTTAGAAATTTCATTTATTGTGTTATTTATTGTGAATTAAATTAACATAATAAAGTTCTTAGAATAGTAAGTTCAATGTCATGGGATATCAAGTGCATGACTTGATTGTGAGATCCTATTAGCTGAAATCAGAACACTGTTCTTAAATGTCACTAGTCAAGTATTATGGTGAATTAGGACAACGATAATATATAGAGACTACTGTGTGCGTAGACTGATGACCATTCTCACGGGTCATGGATATGAGATATCAAATCTTCACATTGGTACATATTAGAGTAATAATGTACTGTACTGACCCACCATGAGAACACTGCATGAATCATTACGTGAGTGTCATAAGCGGTTCTCACAGTGACCATGTTGTACGTAGTCCTTTGACTTGAAGTCACTACGGTTCCCTACATGAGAAGTTATATGTTTTAATGCCGTCAAACGTTGTCTGTAACAAGGTGATTATAAAGTCAACTATTTGATATACCACAAATCATGCGAAGAGATGTGAGTGACGTAGATAGGATTTGTCCCTCTTACATAACAGGAGCGATATCTACGGGCCTTTTGATTGAGTGAGACTGCAAAATGCATGGTCGTACTCAAATGAGTAAATATGAGATATTCATCTCATTTGTTTTGGCAAGTCTACTCGGACATCAAGAAACCTAAGATTGAACTATACAAGGGTGGCACGCTCTATGCCTTGTGATCAATTAAGATATTTGGACAAAGAGACTAGACTACATGTTAACATTGGTCACGGATAGGTTATGTCAAATCACTGACATTCTCGTTACTTGAGTAGCAGATGTATCGCTAGATATGACTCACTATTGGTAATACTCGAATATGATATTCGTATTATCGCTAGAGTCCTAACATTGGTTGGACATTTAATTAGATTAAATGGTGCAACTAAAGTTCAAAGGCCCACACACGAATCTGACGCAGGTCAGATTGTGAACCCAACAACCTCATTACTCTCTTAGGGTTGATTTTTTGCACCTATATATATGATATAGATATGTGGAAACGATACACGTGAGAAAACCCTAGCTGCCATAGAAAGTGAGAGAGAGAGATCGTGAGGAGGAACATCCTCTTCCCGCAGCTTGCACCGCGGTGTGAGGGAGAGCCATTTTTCGTTCCGTTTGTGTGGATACCGTAAAGGCACCACAATATTGCAGTGTTGTGATCGGCATACAGTGGAGACAGTAGATCCATCTTTAAGGTATAACTCCTAAACACGATTTATGGTTTTCACATGGATCCATGGCTAGGTTTCGATATTTTTGTAATTTTTCCACTGTGTATTTAATCTGTGATTGCATTCAAAACTTAACAGTGGTATCACAGCCACTTGCAAAACCATAATCGGTTATGTATGATATGTGATTATTCATAATATGTTTGCACTATGGAAGAAAGATTCATATGTGATATAATTTTTGCAACAGTTGCAATATAAGGATTCGTTTATGTGTTGGTTGTTAACAAAGATGTCATACTAGGGTAGTCATCGGTTTGGAACCATTAAAAACCTAGAGCAGTAAGATGTGATTTGCAGTGATGTTAGGATTTCTTAAAGCATGAAGAGTTCATGCACCTGTGTCGTTTGCAGTGGTGTTAGGGTTTCTTAAAACATGAAGAGTCCATGCTGGCGGTGGCGAGGGATGCTGCCCTGCACCATGCAAGGGGCGGCCTCCCCTTGACCCCCGCCTGCTGACCGGGCAGCTGGACCCACGTGCCAACTCTGCATAGGGCAATATTGATTCCCCGAAAACCAATCCTTTTTAAATAAACTAAATAAAATTATAACAACATATTATTTGTTTATTATGTTATGTGATGCATGGTGCATGGTTGTGGCCTTAGTTTCGTGATGCGTGATTTATGTTCTTTGATGTATTGTTTATATTTTGATATTTTTAATACGGTCTGCGTGTCGTACCTTTCTCTCTACATTCTCAATGTAATCCTTTCTCTCTACACTCCGATTGTACATTCTCTCTTTATATGTACATGTAATCTCACTGAGGAGGCAAGGAATTCGCAAGTATACAAGGACAAGATTGGGAAGCTGCTTGGAGAAGACGGTATAATCCCGTCATTCGGTTTTTGATACTCTCATTGGTTTGGGCGAATCAGTGTGTTAGGGTCACAACCATGTCACATATATTTTATGCTTTTAATTTTGTATGAGATGCTTTGTTTTAGTTGTATGCTAATGGATGATAAATGGTGAGATCAATTAATAAAATAACAAAGTCCCTCAAAGTAAATAATTAAGTCGCAATAAGATGCCTTCCACTGTGTGGCACTCATGTAATACCCCGCAAAATAGCATATGGCTATTTTGCATCGTAATCAGTGCGCAATTGAGAATTGCACGCGTTTATGTATTTTTTCTAATAACAATTGATTTTAATTGAGAAATATCAAATATATTGTCTACTTTATTTTACAATTTTGAAGGATTATTATGAGGTAATTTTAATGTATTTTGTATTGTTGGTATTATTAAAGAAAAGAGGCTGGATTTATTTGAAATATATTTGAGACTTGGGGGCTTATATGTAATATTCCCTTATATTATTTATTTATCTATTTATTTATTTATTTACTTTTACAACCCCCCCCCTCCCCCACCCCCCCATTCCCTTCCTCCTCCTTTCTCCCGTTCTGTTTCCATCCCGACCCCAAAAAGGAACCCGACTTCAGCGATCATTCTCCCGCCCAAATCCGCCTATTTACTTCATTATTTTTCAATTAAATTGAGGGGAAAGCTAAGTGAAGGGTGCTCTAGCTAGTGGTGGAGTCGATTTGGAGAAAGGAATTAGTGGAGGTATATCCCTTTGAATTTATTTATGTATTTTCCTATGCTTTTAATTCATTTTGCTTGGGAAAGGAGTATAAGGTTGGGTAGTAGTTCATTTTGATGTTAGGGTTAAGAAATTAGCAAGTTACTAGAGATTTTACAAGTTGCTAATAAATTAGGATTTTGGATTTGTAGAAGAGAATTAAATATGTAAGAATTAGTTCTCGTATGGTAGTGGAAATTTTAGCTGAACTACTACAATAATTTGAGGATGATTTTAGTAATTGCATGGGGATAAAAATTCGTAGGAATTTGAATATTACGTGCATCGCACGTGTGTATTTCAGGCGTTCGATAAAATGCCTGTATGATATTTGGATTAGTGTTATTAGCTCCCATGATTGGTTTGGATGATTTGAGCTTTAATGGCTTTGAAATTTGATAATAGGATATATTAGCGACTTTGGATGCGGGGTGGCGTGGTGGCGCTTTGAGTTTTCGCGGGATATTTTGTGAGTATGATTTTATTTACATATTTGATGTTTTAAAAGAAGTTTGAATAAACTGAAGTGTTGATATGATTTATGGATGAGGCGTATTGGGATAAAGTGTATTGGTATAAATTTATGGATTAGTTATGTATATGGAGATGAGTTATATTTATTTAATGATATCGAAATATGTGAGTATGATCTCTTTAATTTTACGTACATGGTGTGTTGTGAAAATTCTAAATTACGAATTACTGTGTATTTACGATTTCGTATCTAAGTGCAGCCTGGATATTTTGAGCTGAAAATTTTTGTGGACACTCTTGTGTGTGTCTAAAACTATAGTCTTAAATTTCGTGATTTTCCGAGGTCGTTTGATGCCTTGAAAATTTTTTAGAATGCAACGGGTCTGAAAGTTACAACTATAGCCATCTGTGTTTGGGGACTAAAGTTCAAAGGCCATAACTCCTCGTGTGTTTACGATATTGCTATGAAATTTTGGGAGTATCTTATGGTATGAGCCTAGTGGATGATTCTCAAATTTTAGAATTTTTAGATTCGTTTGATGAGGTTTCAAAATTATTTAGTAAAGGGTAGTAAATACTCTGCTGAAAGAGTGGCTAAAATTGTGTGCTATGTTTGAAGAGTCGTAGCTCATTATATGAAATGAATCTAAATGTGAATTTTGGACACAATGAAATGGTATATGTTTAGAGTGAGAATCTCAAATTTCATAAGCATTGGACTTAAGGTGGATTTGTTATTGAATTTCAAAGTGGGCTATGTTCAGCCTAGTACAAGTTGACTAGTCAGTGAAGATGGATAATCCTGAACTTATTTGTTAAGAATTTGGATGACTAGCCAATTAGAGATTTGTAGTAGGGAGTCATAGCTTTCTAATCCATCTGGAATTTTGAAATTCTAGTTTGCAGGTTGAGAGTTATGATTTTCCAAAGATAGAACAGATTCAGTCTTAGTCAAGGCAGTGTTCGCTAGAAAGACCAAATTTTCCCTGTTTGTGCATCTGATGGATTTTGGTATTTTTTAGGGTTTAAACAATTGAATTTGAGGAAATAGTTAACTGGAGAGTGGTAGACTAGGGTTTTATCTTTTCAGAGTAGGTAGTGTCAAGCAATTCTGTATTGTGTATTGAAAATTATGGATGTTGCAAGTTAGCAACTTGTTGTTTAGATTAAACTTCAAGTTTAAGTTGACTCGGGGACTTGATCTATAAGAATTTGATAGAGTCGTCCACTAGGGGATTGCAGTGGATCTCCCTACCCTTCTAGAAATTCTGAGTGTGTTGGATTCTGATGAGCGTAGCTTGGGTCACAGCTACTACTTTTTCTTGAACTATTTCATCGGACAATTGATGAGGAACCCTCTGGATACCGTAGTGTGGTGATCATGAGCTATCGGGGTTTTAATGATGTTTTAGCATTTCATTTGGAACTTAGATAAGTTTATGTGCTTAGTACTCATAGTGGACATGAGTGAGTTGGGATATAGCTTCGGTCAGTTTGTGTTGGGTGTCTCAATGCCTGAATCTGTCAATGGTCAAGAATTGATGGTTATGTGTGTGCTGACCTCCATTGAATTGTATTGCATCCTTGAGGCGCCGTTGGACTACTCGCTGAGGGTCACAGGCTGGGATTATTTGGTTGCTGACCTTTGAAGGTATTAGGAATCAGTGGATGTGATTCCCGTGATGATTGTTGTTTTGACAGACCGGACATGCTCGACATTGTTGACCGACACCGAGTGTGATTTGGGTAACAACTTGTTTCATTAAACTGCATTGATTAGGTTTTCCTTTATCATTTTCGCCGAAGGAAAAGAGTTGGTGTTAAGGGTGATACCTTATGATCCGACATGTCCTATAGGCCGGCACTAGGCGGTGTTATTGGGTTGTACCCTTCTTGTCAAAGGAATACGATCTGTGCCTTCTCACGGGTTGGGAGCACGAGATCCGTATCTCGTCTGTTAATTTCTAAAGTGCCATGATAAGGATAGGAGCGATTCCTGTCGGAGCTAGGGGGATGGACCACGGAACTCCGTCATGTCTTAGATCTAAGGGCGAACAAGCGATAGACTACGGTCTATCAGCTAGGGGTGGCCACAAGTGATGCTTCGAGCTACCTGTGCTGTCGAATACCCTAGGGTGGCCACAGGTGATGCTTCGAGCTACCTGTGCTGTCGGATAACCCAAGGGTGGCCACGGGGGATGCTTCGAGTGTACTGTCGGATAACCCAGGAGTTCGTCAGATTTTTGAGTGAGGTCGGGCAATACTGGCAAACGGGGACTATGATTGCGAATGGCGGAATTAGACCATTTCAGAGCAACCTCATCAGTCACGTTGTAGCTTCAGAAACAAGTTGAGTACAAGATTAAAATTCATGCCGTGGGTTCAAATCCCTATATATGGAGAAACAGCTTGTTATGGGGCACATGTAGTATGGGATGCATGTGTGTCCAGAGTCTTGCTGACATTAGATTAAGTGCATCTGTTCTATACTCTGTATTTTTTGCATTAGACTCAGGTCATGGCATACACGAATACTAGGAAATCAGGATACAGGTTTATTTTCCATTCAAGATGAATTGCGAGTGTGATAGTTGAAGTGTATAATGAGTGAAAGTGATGTATTGCAAGACGTGATGATATATGTTGTAAGAAATGAATGAATGTGATATTGTGTGATATGAGATTGAGAAGGAACATATTTATGAATGAAGATGAGTACGAAAGAATATAAGTCGTGAGTCTGTAAATGCAAATGAATGGTAAATGAGGTGCAGTTTATGTGAAAGTAGAGTTATTTGTGAATGTAAAGCTTTATGGGAAAGTAAAGCTATAGGAATATTTGTGTAAGGCATAAAGTGATGAGCGTTAAGCGACTAATTTGTGAATGATTTCCAACTAAAGATAAGTATGTTATAAGCGGGTATGGATATACATACAGGTGATGACTCAGAGGGTATTTGATGTGAAATCCCATTTATGATGTTTATATGTTCAGATGTCAAGTAAAATTTGACTATCTTAGTTTATGTTTAAAGTGATGTAGAAATTGAAAGAATTGAATTTGGAGTCAAAAAAAAGGAGGGGGCATTACAGTTTGATATGACAAATTGATATTTGTAATTATTGATGTAATAACTCTAATGGAAATAAAAGTATTTAAATTTCCGTGTTATTTACTGTGTTGAGATGCATTTGAAGGTAAAGATTCTGGTTGTGTCACGGATGTTCGATAACGGGTATCCGGGGCGTTACAACTCATCTATGCTAGGATCGATTAAGTGTAGGTCTGCCAAAGCAGGGTGCCTTTATCTATCCTAGTGAGATGCGATGGTATAAAAGTAATATTCAATTGCCAACCATTGGGTCTGACTTAACTATGCTATTTCAATAGGATTGAAAGTTTAGAGGCATAGAGTTGGGCTTTAGTCTATAAGATAAATTAGAGCAAGTGTTATTCACCCAACTATCCAAGAGTTGCATATGATGTAATTGGGAAGTTTTCCCTACCTAAATAACTGAATTTTGGGTGATCAGCCAAAGCTAACTCAGAACTAGCTAAAATATGGATCTTGACCTAGTAGAAAATCTTACGATGGGATTTTCCGAGTCAATGATGAGGGTCGTTGATTTGAATAAAAATAGTAGAAGGTGTATTTAATAAAAGACCTTATTAAATATTTCAATGTCATGATACATACTTTGCATATTTCTGTTTAATATTTCAATGAAATGATATTTACTTTGCATATTTCTGTTGATAGATTACCATGAAATCCATCATATCAAATAACCCATCATTGTGATCTTTCCTTGAGAATCACAAAATGTCTGGGACAAATTTCCTAAACTAGTACAGGAATCTGAAGATAGTCCTCAGGCATGAGAAAAATCTGTATGTTCTAGAGAAGCTTATTCCTGACCCACCTGCTGCAAGTGCCCCACGCACCGAAAAGGATGCTCATAAGATGCATCGAGATGACGCATTGGACGTTGGTTGTCTCATACTAGCCATCATGAAATCACAGCTTCAAAAGCAACATGAGAACATGGATGCCTATGATATGATTATACACCTCAAGAGGATCTATCAAGAGCAGGCTAGGTATGAGAGATTTGAAGTCTCAAAGCCATTGTTTCAGTGTAAACTTGAAGAAGGAAGCCCTGTTGAAACTTAAGTGCTCAAGATGATTAGGTACATAGAGAACATTGAAAGGCTTGGTTTACATTTTGTGTTAAGAGTTGGCCACTGACTTGGTCCTGCAATCGTTGCCAAAAAGTTATAGTAAATTCGTCATGAACCACAACATGAATGAAGTTGACAAACCTCTGCCAGAACTGCTAAGCATGTTGAAGACTATTGAGCATAATATTAGTAAGGGAAATACCATTATGATGGTCCAACAGGCCAAAGGTAAGGGTAAGGAGAAAAAGCATATTAAGAAACCCAAGCGCAAGGGGAAAGGCTAGGATAATTTCAAGCCCAGCACTTCTGCCTTGAAATCTAAGGGTGAGGTGGCCAAGGAGGGCACATGCTTCCACTGTGGTGAGACCGGACATTGGAAGAGGAAGAAAGGAAGTGAGACTTCAACTACAGGTATTTTTGTTAAATTTATCTACTTCTACATCTTCGGTATTAGATACTGGATGTTGATCTCACATTTGTGTAAATGTGCAGGATCTCAAAAGGAGTAGTCCATTGGCTAAGGGAGAAGTTGACCTACGAGTTGGAAATGAAGCAAAAGTTGTTGCTTTAGCTGTAAGAACTTGTCATTTATCATTGCCCACTGGGCTTATCATTGAGTTAGAGAACGATTATTTTGTGTCTGCTATTAGTAGGAATATTATTTCTATTTCTTGTTTGGACAAGAAGGGTTTTTCATTTATAATAAAGGAGTAAAGTTATTTTATTTATTTGAATGATATCTGTTAATCTAGTGAACAATTGAGTAATGGACTTTATATTCTTGACCTCGAAATGCCCGTCTATAATAAATAGTAAGAGGTTCAAATCAAATGATACAAACTCAACTTACCTCTGGCATTGTCGTTTGGGCCACATAAATGAGAACTGCATATCCAAACTCCATAAAGATGGATTCTTGAACTCATTTTATTTTGAATCATATGAGGTATGTGAACCTTATTTGTTGGGCAAAATGACAAAAGCTCCATTCACTGGAAAATGTAAAAGATCTAGTGATCTTTTAGGTCCCATATATAGTGATGTCTGCGGACCTTTCAACACATTGGCTGGAGGAGATTTTCAATACTTCATTACATTTACTGATGATTTCAGTAGATATGGGTTTGTGTATCTAATGAAACACAAATCAGAGTCATTTGAAAAGTTCAAAGAATTCAAGAACGAGGTACAAAACCAACTTGGTAAAAGTATTAAAGCCCTTCGATCAGATCGAGGTGGTGAGTACTTAAGCCAATATTTTGATGACTATCTAAAAGAGTACGAGATAATATCTCAACTCACTCCCCCCTGGAACACCACAATGGAATGGTCTCTGAGAGGAGGAATCAGACCTTGTTAGACATGGTCAGGTCCATGATGAGCCATGCAGATCTTCCAAGCTCCTTCTGGGGACAAGCTCTATTAACAGCTGCTTTCACACTTAACCGTGTTCCATCTAAAACGGTTCAAAAGAAACCATATGAGATATGGACTGGGAGAAGTACTAGTGTGTCTTTTATGAATATTTGGGGTTATGAAGCCAATGTAAGGCGCCAAGTATCTAATAAACTTGGTCTCAAATCTGATAAGTGCTTCTTTCTAGGATATCCCAAGAAAACCAATGTATACTATTTCTATAATCTCACTGAAGACAAAGTGTTTGTCACACAGACTGCTGTGTTTCTAGAGAGAGAATTCATCGCCAAGAGAATCAGTGGGAGAATGATAGTACTTGAAGAAATTCAAAGTTCGCAAAGTAGCAGCGAACCAATGGTGGAAATGGGACAGGCTCCACAAATCGTTGTGGAACAACAACCCGCTCAAGTAGCACAAGGCCTACGTAATTCTAGTAGGATACATCATCAACCCGAGAGATATGGATTTATCGTGACTCAACATGGTGATGTTGTAATACCCTGATTTTTTCAATTAATGAAAAATTATTTATTTTGCACGTAGTGTGCACGTGCAATATTTTGGTTGAATTAAATCTTATAATTATTTTTATTGTGACGGGTATAAATATTTAGATATATGTTTTCAAATTATTTTATACAAAAGCCTTTTCTTTAAATAGATAGAAAGCCTCATTTTAAAGCCTTTTTTTTAAAGCCCAAAATGTAATTTATTTATTTTATTTTAAAATAACTATTTTGGCCCATAAACTAAAGCCTATGGACTATATTTTTACACAACTTGTCATGTAGAATACAATTTAAAAGATTATTTTTATTTTATACAAAATTTAAATGTACAATTTTGGGCCTAGTTGCATGCACGTGCACTACACGTACACGTGCAAAAGGCATGCCTTCCTTGTGGCCGATTGTGGGTATTTTTGGAGGGAAGTCAAAGTTTAATGGTGATCATGGTGGTGGTTATTTAGATGTGGGTAGTTATTGTAACTCCTACTCTCATCCTAGCCTTCCATCCTACAACCAACCAACTAATCCTAGCCTTCCATTCTAGTTGATTTTTAGTATAAATACCCCCTCCCATGGCTAGTTATTTTGTGCTTAATATTCCCTTCCAAATCTATAGTCTAATAGCATTATCTAGTAGTAGTTTGTGAGTTAAAAAGATTGAGTTGTGAGTGGGATTGTGCTTGCATTTCTACCAAGGAGGAGAAGGGCCGGCTATTTCAAATAGGAGCTTTTCGGTGGTGCTTTTGGAGTTGTGTGCGCTCGTCTAGGAGGAGGTGCATTCACTTGCAAAGGACTTTGTTGCTATTGTGTTTATTTCTCTCCATACAAGGTGGGTAAAATTCTCCATATTTCTAAAGTAGAAATACTTGTTAGAATGAATGAATGATAGTGGGTTTAATTTTTCTTATTTCTAATTGAGAATGATGCTAGTATGATATTGAGACATGATGCATGAAAAATACTAATAAGAATGCATGTTTAATTGGAAAGTTAGTCTATAAATTGATTGGAATGATTATGAGTAACTTGTATGTAGTTTTATTATTAAAATTGAGTTGTGGGTAAAAATTTCCCTATTCTTAAAGTAGAATTGTATGCTAGTTTAATTATAAATTTGAAGCATGAAATTGATTAAGAAAGAGCACACTTTAATTATGATTTTCTTGAATGATTAAGATGTGAACATGCAAATTGATAAGTGGTTATATATATTGTGATTGATTAATGGAATCACATTTGTTATTATCAAAGAACTACACACCAAGTTAGTAGTTTGAGTTTTACCATTTCATGTGTTAAATAGACCCTCTATGTTAATATGGGGTGAATAAATTCAAATATGAGTTGTATGTAGATAAATGATTAAAATCAGTGGATTAATGTGAAATGTATTGACAAAAAGATTAGAATACTATGACGCAAAGAAACATTAAAAGAGAAAAATGGTAGTGTTAGAATGTATAATTTGAATTAATGGTGTAAAAATATGTTTTAATCATTACAAAAATTATTTTGCTCACACTGATATATAAATTATGTGAAGTAGAATTAATCTAGAGTTATACAGTATATTTTGATGAGAGCAAAATGAAACGAAAGCTAGTTGAACATCGAAATGTTCTAAATAACAGAGAGCATAAGTTAAAGGGAATTGAAAATATACTTATGACAACTGAGCGCGTAGCTCAAGTGGTCTTGCGGTGCGGTTGGGTTCTCTGGGTTGGTCGGTTCGAATCCCTGTAACCATATATATTTTTCCACATTTTTTGTAAACATATAACTTGCCTACAGAGAGTAATAAATACCTTTTTGTCCCTCTTTATACCGCTGGCACAGTTTGGCCTATCGGCGGGTGCTCTTGGCTGTGTTCTCTGTGTGCCTGGGTTCGATTCTTGCCATCGGCAAGTATGAAAAAAAATATTTTTTTTGGGTTTTTAGGTGTCCAAAAATTGTGAAAAAAATATGGTTATTCACCTAAAAATATAAGGGACTTTATAAAAATGATTTGGGAATTATTTGAAAGAGATAAACTATGGTTTGTGAATAAAAAGCATAAATAGAACTATGGTTCTAGATTATACACTTTGTGAAAAATTATAGTTTATGAGAATAAATTGAAATGAAGTATTAGAAGATGATTTGGCAAAAAAGAAACTTTGTTGTGTTACATAATACAAGTTATTCTCACTTGAGAATAATGTGGGAAAAATATGAAGTATGAATATTCATTAGTGATGTGAATTTCAAATGTGAAATTATTAATTGACAAAGTGCATGAGTTCATGTATGATTATGGATTAATGAATGAATTAGAGATCATGTTAATGAAAAAGAAATCCGTTGGTTATGAATATGCATTTTATGAGTTATAAGTGCTCAATGTGGAAATTGTGAATTGGAATTGAAATGAAAGAGTAGCTAAGTCTCCCCGGCAAATTGAAAAGAAAATGAAATGAAATATTGAAATGAAAGACCAAGGTTGGTCATGTTTGTATAAATGAATAAGTCCGGTTTAGTGGAGAGGCTAACTCTAGAGCTTTGATTTTATTCATGATTCTATTAAATTAAGAATAGTGCATAGTGAAGATGTGATGAAAGTGAGAGAAAACATGAGTATGAGAACTAGAGTTTACGGTGCGGGTGTGTGAGCCACAGAATGCATGCTTGATGAGTCAAGACATGGCGTGGGCACAACTCAGTAATGATCGGACTTTAGCCACGCTTGTGGGATGCTTGGTGACTGCAAGAGGATCGTGTTCAGGGAGGAGGCTGAATTGCCACAGAATGCATGCTTGATGAGTCAAGACATGGCGTGAGATTCCCCTCCAGGGTCCAGGACACGTGCTTGTACTCATAGATCATCTAGGATACTCACCGTAGTTACAGTAGTAGATTAAGTCATGGCGAGGGATTGAACCCTACAAAGATGAAGAAGGATTAAGAGGCTTGCCCTCGGACCTATGTAGTATGGGATGCATAGAATCCGAACAAGTGTGCATTAGTGTCATCTAATATAATTAACTGCATTAAGGATTAAGTGCACAATCACTACACGACATCAATAGGGTAGTCCCTTTATTTGAAATGTGACAAGTTTGTGTTTGTTAAATATATAAAATTAAGTTATACTATTTTCGGCATTGAGAGGATGGCCGTGTATAATGATCGTCGGTTGAATAAACTGACGTACCCACAGTCTTATATGCAGGTAAATGACATGTTAAAGATTAAAGAGGAATGGATGCTTAAAGATTATACCATGTTGTTGTACATTTATTTAATTGTTGTAAATTTTTACTTCTGCTGTGCAAATGAAAAGTGTAATAATGATGTAAACTCTGATGTAAAGTGAAAAGTTCAAATTTCCTTGTAAAATTGTACTAAAGGAAGCGAAAAGTTCCTGTAGAACATCTCAAATTCAGTGTATTTGGGATTCGGGGCGTTACAGATGTATTGCTCATGGATCAAGATGAGCCTACGACTTATGAGGAATATGTAAAAGGCCCAGACTATGAGAAATTACTTGAAGCCATAAAAGCTGAGATGGAATCCCTGTATGACAACCAAGTATGGAACTTGGTAGACTCACCTGAAGGGGTAAAACCTATTGGGTGCAATTGGGTTTTCAAAAAAAATGACATGGATGGTAACATGAAAACCTTTAAGGGGCGGTTGGTGGT
The DNA here is from genome assembly GCA_017893485.1 of Hemerocallis citrina. Classification (NCBI taxonomy): domain Eukaryota; kingdom Viridiplantae; phylum Streptophyta; class Magnoliopsida; order Asparagales; family Asphodelaceae; genus Hemerocallis; species Hemerocallis citrina. Next base: position 9,635,615 of record CM030367.1, read on the forward strand.
TAACGGTTTCAAGCAAGTTCATGGTGGAGACTATAATGATAATTTTTATCCAGTTGCCATTCTTAAATCTATTAAGTTTTTACTTGCTATTGCAGCATTTCAGGATTATGAAATCTGGCATATGGTTGTCAAAAATGCTTTCCTAAATGGAAATCTTCTGGAGGATGTGTACATGACACAGCCTGAGGGTTTTGTCGCTCCAAAGGATGTTGGAAAGGTGTGTAAGCTGCAATAATCCATTTATGGGTTAATGCAAGCTTCTAGAAGCTAGAATCTTCGCTTCGATGATGCAATCAAAGAGTTTGATTTCATCAAGAATGAAGATGAATCTTGTGTCTACAAGAAGGTTTATGGGAGCACAATTGTCTTTTTGGTGTTGTATATAGATGACATACTACTCATCGAGAATGACATCCCTACCGTACAGTCTGTAAAGACTTGACTAGGGAAATTATTTTGCATGAAGGACTTGGGTGAAACTACCTATGTATTAGGCATCAAGATCTATAGAGATAGATCAAAAAGATTGATCGGCCTGAGTCAGAGTACATACATAGACAAAGTATTGAAACATTTTAATATGCAAGCGTCCAAATAGGGATTTCTGCCTATGTCGCATGGTGTAAGTCTTTCTAAGACTCAATATCCTACAACTCAAGATGAGAGGGACCGCATGACTAAGATTCCATATGCATCTGTAGCTGGATCTATCATGTAAGTCATGTTATGTACTCATCCAGATGTCTCATATACCTTGAGCATGATGAGAAGGTACCAGTCTGATCCCGGTGAGAGTTATTGGACTGTTGTCAAGAACATCTTTAAGTACTTAAAAATGACTAAGGATTGGTGTATGGAGCCAAGGAAGAGCTTATTGTAAAGGGTTACACTGACGCTAGCTTCAAGTTCTACAAGGACGACTCAAAAACGCAATCGGGTTTTGTGTTTTGCCTAAATTGTGGAGTTGTGAGCTATAAGAGTTTGAAATAAGAGACAGTAGCCAATTCTACCATGGTGGCTGAGTACATTGTTGCCTCAAATGCAGCAAAGGAGGTCGTTTGGATAAGAAAGTTCATCACTGAACTTGGCATAGTTCCTAGTATTGTGGACCCGGTAGACCTCTATTGTGATAACAATTGGGCCATTGCACAGGCTAAGGAGCCTAGATCTCACCAGCGATCCAAACATATACTTAGTCGCTTCCACCTCATTCGTGAGATCGTCGATAGAGGAGATGTAAAGATATGCAGAGTACCGATAGATGATAACATCGCTGACCCACTGACAAAGTCTCTTGCACAGCGAAAACATGAGGGTCACACTAGATCTATAGGCATTAAATGTATTTCTGATTGGCTCTAGTGCAAGTAGGAGATTGTTGGTGTATGCCTTAGAGGCTAGTTGTGTACTAAAATTACTAGTTTACATTGTTTCGTGACATTTATTTCATATTTAGGTATTTCATTTATTGTGTTATTTATTGTGAATTAAATGAACATAACGAAGTCCTTAGAATAGTAAATTCAATATCATGGGATATCAAATGCATGACTTGATTGTGAGATCCTATTGGCTGAAATCAGAACACTGTTCTTAAATGTCCCTAGTCAAGTATTAGTGTAAATTAGGATAACGATAATACATAGAGACTAGTGTGTGCGTAGACTGATGACCATTCTCATGGGTCATGGATATGAGATATCAAGTTTTCACATGGGTACATATTAGAGTAATAATATACTATACTGACCCACCATGAGAATGCTGCATGGATCGTTACATGAGTGCCATAAACAGTTCTCACAGTGACCATGGTGTACGTAGTCCTTTAACTTGAAGTCACTACGGTTCCCTATATGAGAAGTTATATGTTTTAATACTTTTAAACATTGCATGTAATAAGATGATTATAAAGTCAACTATTATATATACTACAAAACATGCGGAGGGATGTGAATGACTTAGATAGGATCTTCCCTCTTACATAACAAGAGCAATATCTATAGGCCCCTTGATTGAGTGGGACTGCAAAATGTATGGTCATGCTTAAATGAGTCAATATGAGATATTGATCTCATTTGTTTTAGTAAGTCTACTCAGACATCAAGAAACCAAAGATTGAACTATAATAGGGTGACACGCTCTATGCCTTGTGATCAATTAAGATATTTGGACAAAGAGACTAAACTATATGGTAACATTGGTCACGGATAGGTTTGTTAAATCACTGACATTTCCGTTACTTGAATAGCTGTGATATTGCTAGATACCGCTCACTATTTGTAATACTCAAATATGATTTTAGTATTACTGTCAACTTAATGGGAACCTACAGGTTACACACTTAGAATGGATCGAAATTGGAATTTAAATTCATAAGATGAATTTAATTAGGGATCCAAGTAAGACTTGGATTCCTAACATTGGTTAGACATTTAATTAGATTAAATGGGCCGACTAAAGTTCAAAGGCACACACACGAATCTGACTCAAGTCAGATTGTGAGCCCAACAACCTCATTACTCTCTTAGGGTTGGTTTTCTGCACCTATATATATGATATGTATCTGTGAAAAAAGACACACGTGAAAAAATAAATCACAGCCGTCACAAAAAGTGAGAGAGAGGGAGAGAGACCGTAAGGAGGAACATCTCCTTCCCGCAACTAGCACCGCGGTCTGAGGGAGAGCCATTTTTCGTTCCGTTCGGGTGGATACCATAAAGGCACTGCAACATTGTAGTGCTGTGATCGGCATACATGTGGAGACAGCAGATCCATCTTTAATATAACTATAAAACTCAATTTATAGTTTTCGCATGGATCCATAATTAGGTTTCGATGTTTTTTGTAATTTTTTGTTGTGTATTTAATCTTTGATTGCATTCGAATCCTAAAATACATAGTAAATGTGTTTCTAAACCCTGTCTTCTTCCCGGATGGGAACGCATTGAGAGCTAGCTCAGACGCAGCCAAGTAGAAGTAGAGGATCTCGCCTGGATCTAGTTTGCTTAGCAGTGAGGTGTTGACTAGGTACTCCATTAGTGTAGTGAAGACTTGTCGCTAAGGTGCCCCCCCCCCTGTTTCCCCCCCGGAGTGATTTGAAGAAGGGGAGACACTTCTCCATGGATTTGGATAGGAACCGCCCGATCGCCACTAAATGCTCCGTGAACCACTGAACCTCTTTCACATTTGTTGGGGATGCCATGTCGATGATAGTCTGAATCTTCTCGGGATTAGCTTCTATCCCTTTTTGGCTGACCATGAAGCTGGAGAATTTTTCTGAAGACACGCCGAAGACACACTTTGACAGAATATGTAATACCCCAGATTTTTAAATAATGTTTTAAAGATTAATAAGTGAATTAAAATGATTTACGGTGATTTAATAAACATTTTTTTGAAATTTACCTTTTTGCACTTGCAAAACACGTGCAAATATTTTCTTGGGAAGTTCAAAGTCAGAAATTATTTTGGGGAAAATCATTATTTATTATTAGATGTTATTTGTGAATTTTCTGGATCTTTATGCTAATTACTTGACCTATTAGCAAATATTACAAAAAAAGAGACTTTTGTGCAAAATTACCACTTGGAGTGAAAACTCCAGATTTTCGGATTTTTGCGCTGGGCATGATGCCTAGTCATCTCAGAAGTAAAGAGTTTACTTTTTATTTTAATAAATTTGGTTTATTTTGCAAGTTTTGATAAAGAATGGTATTTTTGCAAAATTGCCACTTAGAAGGCAAAAAGTACAAATTCGTTTTCTGAGTTTTTAAAAAAGTGCCGGCCAATATTAGGGTAGTTGTTTTTGTTTTTAAATCTCAATTAAGTTGGTGTTATCTAATTTCCAAGTATAAGGATTTATATATGTAAAGATATTTAAAAGAGATATTTTGCAAATCTATTAAAAAACCCTAGATACCCTATTTCCGGCCTATTAAAGGTGAGGTGTAGCCATCTCTTTGCTGCACAACACAAAAGGATTTCTTTATTATTATTTTCTTGGAGTTTCAAAGCGAGGATCTTGGTTTTCTTGCGAAATGAGGAATTTTCTTATTTCTTTATTATCTTCGGTTGATTCTTCAATAAGGTAAGTGACATATGTTTGATTTCTTTTTGTTCTAAGCATGTTGTATGTGATGATTTGTTGATTAGAAAGTATGTTAGAGAATGTATGTTGATATAATGAAAATTGATGGGTAGATGAACTAAAAATTGAATCTTTTCAAACCTATGATTTGATGATTAAAACTTCATATAGATGAATTGAGATTGTTAAAGAACCCAATAGATATCATGAGTAGGTTGTTCTCTTTCATATGCTTGCTGTTTTGATTTTATTATAACGAGTTACATGATGATATTGTACAAAAGTGAACAGAAACTTCACCTCACTGTTGAACGTATGCAATACACTCTATTTTGATAAACTTGATGAATAAACTTGATTAATACTTGTTGTGATTTGTATATATCAATGAATAAAGTGATGTGAGAATTTGTGTATGTGTTTAATGAATTACAATGATGAGTTTTTGAATCAAAAGATTGAGTTTTGAGTAAAAGAAGGGTTGGTTAATTTCGGGTCTGATGCATTATGACCGAAATTAGGATTTTGTGATTTTGTGAATTTTTCAATTGGATTTGAGTTGTTTTCAATACTGAGATTGATTAGAACTATATATTGTGTATTTACAATGGTTTCTTAATATTTAGATATACCCACATACACTTATATACCTATACTCTATTACACTGTTTTGAAGAAATTGTGTTTTTGTGTGTTTTGTGGAGTTTTGGATTTAAATCTTGATTATTCTAGTACTGAGATAGTTTTGGACAATATATCACCTATATACGATGTTATTTTGATGCATAACTGATGCTCAAGCACCCTATGCTCATATATACACATATTCATATCCTGTTTTGAAGAAATTTGTCAAAATTGCTATTTTATTAATTTGAAGTGGTTTTGATTTGTTTTATAAACTCTTATATGTTATACAAGTTGTATTAACTCATCTCAGGAAATTAGCTTTTCAAATTTGTGATTTTACAAAGTGGAATCGAAGTATTAGTCGAAACATGCACAAGATTTTAACCTGGCTGTATAGCAGCCAGCGGTCGACCGCACGGTTGACTGACATATTATTTTTTGAGAATTTCCAAAGGGGCAGTCGACCGCCGTTATTTTCCACTGTTTTGGCAGTCGACCGCACCTGCTGTTGTTGAGTTGTTTTATTGATTTTTTCACCGTATCTTTTGAACGATTATTTTTTAGAGCTTATGGATTATTGATCTACTATTTTAGATGATGTTTGCTACAAATTACAGTATTTTACAGAGAGTTATATTTTGTTTATAATAAAAACTAAATTACTTTCCTATGGCCTCATAAAGAGAGATAATTGTGGTTTTCAAAGGAATTGATGTTTTGTGATATTCTACGACTTCAAAATATGGTTTTCTATTATTTAATGGATTTAATATTTTATTTGAATTATGGAACTTTATGAGTACATTATATAGATTCGGATTTTTGTTGATTTAAGGAGTTTTCTTCATATAATCATTTTGATGATGGATTTGTGAGTTTAATTGAAAGTTTTGGGTTGATGGTTGAGTTACGAATCTCTAGAGGGTAAGTGGGACCCTAATTACTGGCAGTTGAGATTTTGTGATCAGTTGATCAGTTGAGACTTTGTGATTAGTCGAGGCCCTGTTGTTGATCAGTTGATCAGTTGAGATTTTGTAATTTGATTAGTTGAGGCTCCGTTGTTAAGCATTTGAGTTAAGTCCGGTGGGGTACACCAAACTCTAGGAGATTCGTAATCAACTAATTAACTTAAAAGATAAGGACAAACACTAGATGGTGATATGATGATATGAGAACATGGGTTATGGACCTCAGTAGGGCCTGTGGTGTGAGTGAAATAGTCTCCGGAATTATCGGGGTCGAGGCGACGCTCATGGGGTATTCATGTGATGAGGCGCCATAGTTTGTGGTGTGGGGTATTCTTGAAGATTCCCGGGTGTGAGTGAAATAGTCTCCGAAATTATCTGTGGATAGAGATTGACCTTCGAAATTATCGAGACATGGGCTAATACTCATAGTTTATCTAGATCTCATAGTAGTCATCGTAGTAGGATTAGTTACATAACGAGGGATTTAAACCCTATCAAGTGGAGAATGTTAAGGGCTTGTACAGGACCTATGTAGAGTGGGATGCATAGAATCCGACAAGTATGCATTAGAGAGTCAGCATATAGCATTGGTGTTTTCTTGACTTGGTTTATGCATGTTGTTTTTCTGTTTTTCTACACTTGATACTTAGTCTAGTTTCACTTGATATTTTCATGTTTTGTTTATTGTTATTTCTTATTCTATGTATTCTTGCTGTTGGTACATGTTGTTTATGACTCTATTCCTTATGTTTTATTCATATTGTATTTCTTTCATGTCACTCACATCGTTATGGCTAACCCATGTGATTTTGGGGGTTAGGGTTATCTCTAGCCTCATGTTTTACAGGTAGGTACCTATAGCATTGGGATTTGGATGCATGAGATAGAATGATGTTATGGCTTATGTAAATTGTAAGAGAATGTGTTGAAAAGAAAGAATTTGTAATTCAAGGTGTTTAATTTTTCACTGTGCTTTGTAATGAATTGATGTAATAATAAATATTGAAAAAAATTATTTGTGTTTTGACTATATTTACTATTACAATTGAGGTTGATGCTGAAAATTGTGCCACGTATTTCTGAGATATTATGTTAGAAATTCGGAGTGCTATAGATTCAACCTCTTATTGGTCCTGCTTAGGACGCTGAAGGCTTCTTCCAGGTCTTTGATGTGGTCCTCTTTCCCGAGGCTCTTGACAAGCATGTCTTCAACATAGACTTCCACAATGTGGCCTATCTGGTCCTTGAATACTTTGTTTACTAGCCTTTGGTAAGTAGTCTATGCATTCTTTAGGCCGAACGGCATGACCCTGTAGCAGTAGAGTCCTTAATCGGTGATGAACGAAGTCTTCGGGGTGTTTGGTAGGAACATCCAGATCTAGTTATATCCGGAAAAGGCATCCATGAATCTGAGAAGTTCATGTTCAGGTGTCGCATCTATGAGCATGTAACCCCTATTGCTCATATTTGTATTTTTAATTATACTTAATAAAAAAATATGATTATTTATTTTACTTTTGGATGTATTTAATTTCCTTCCCTTTGTATGGTATGTTGTTTTTCTCTCTCTTGTGATTCATTTTGCATTAATTTAGTTTTTTATTTTCATTTATTTGATCTACAATTTTTTCTTGATCTTGTCTATTGTTTAAACCTATTTCATGGCCTATTTGTCTCTTATTGGATTCTTTTCTCCCTATTGGATACTACCCAGTTCACCCAAACCCATATTGTACCCATATAAACACCCTAATTGTACTCTAACCCTAATTATCAAACCCTAATACAATCTCTCTCTCTCTCTAGCCGTCACCTTATCTCTCTCTCCTACCCCCGACCTACTCCTGACTCTGCCTCTTCGCTATCGTCGTTCTTCTCCGACGCGGCGACACCCCTCGACCACCCATCTCCCGATCACCCCTCCCGATCCTCTCCTCTTCCCCTTCGCTGTCGTCGACTTTGCGATGCACACCTAGGCCGAGCCCCCTCCTGTCGTCCTCCCTGTGGTCGAGCACCGCCGCGACCCAGTCGCTGCTCGTCTCCCGCTGCCGTCATCTTCGCCCAAGCGTCATCACGTCGCATGTCGTCGCCCTTGCGTCGTCGCTGCTGTCCCTGCCGCACCGCCTTATGCCACTGTCTTCCTGCCATGCTGCTACCGACCTTGCTATTGTTGTCTGTTGTCTCTTTGTGTGTGTATGGACTTTTGTATGCACATGTTTTGGTTGGGTATTCTCGTTCTTGTTCGTGTTCGTTGTTCGGGATCTATTCCCGTTATTCTGTTGTTCGTTTCTGTCTTCTTCATTACAGGCAAGTAGCTTGTATGTGTTCTTTTTATCATACGAGTTAATACCGTAAGTAATCTAGTATGAAAATATTTGTACTCTCATGATGATCCATATTTGTTAGTTTAACCGTTAATATCATCTCTTGATCATGAGTAGTTACAATAATTGACACTCGTTGCATGAAAATAATTAGATTAGTGGACATCTTGACCGTATGTTGTTTGTGACACCGTATGTTATAGATGACTGTTACCTAGATGTTTTTTAGATGTATGATCTCATTATAGACCGTTTATTCACATGCCATGCTGATTTGAGTAACCCACATATACCATGCTTTGTATGACATCTAGATTGGACCGTTTGTAATTAAGTTGTTTGATAAAATGCCGAAGAGAACTTTTGTTTTGCTACTGCCCTATTTTGTACAATAATTTCGACCCTATTAACATCAGTAAAATAAATAAGTTTGTGAACATGATTTATAGCCTCTGATTTCTAGTTTCGAGAACTTTCGACGGATCTGAATTTTGACTTTTAATGCATGAGTTATTTCTGTTTTACTGCAGACATCGTATTTTCCAGATTCTGAACTATATGTATTCTGTATGAAATATTATTTTAAAACTGATATTAAAAGTAGAATTTGAACCCTATATTATGCTGAGTATGTTTAGATATGACTGGGAGCAATCTCTAATTTTTGTGGAATTAATTAATGACTTTTGTATTTCATTTTATGTTTTTGAAACTAATCGAAATATTTCCAAACTGCATGCTGTTCAGTAAAGAATTATGTTTTCAACCTGATTCTATTCGTTTTTTATAAAAACTTTGTGAATAAGAGTTGTAGCCTAATTTGTCTATTTTACTACCCTTTTGACGGATCTAGATTTCGAATTATATTTTATGAATTATCTCTATCTTGGTACTGTTGTGTCTGAACTTTCAGAATTGAGATTTTCTCGCATTACTCTGTTTCTCCAATTTTGTTGACCACACTATCTGTAATATAAATTCATGATATTTTATATTTCGGAACTAGATATGTTAGGGAATCTTTTAGATTTTTCTCAAATTTTATTATGATGATTTTAAACTTTTTCATGCCTATAAACAATATTTTGCATTTTCTGGCTGAACATAACTTCTATATTAAACGCTATTTTCGACCCTATTTCTGTGGCTGATATGTGACTTATATATATGTGCGAGAATTGGCAGAGTCTAGTTTCTAGATTTTCTAACAGATCTGGATTTGCTATTCTGTAGCAATAGGAATCATAGATTTGGTACAGTAGTTTCTTGCTATCCAAAACTGAAAAATATCGTTGTTTTGACTATTATGAGTTGTTTTTATCAACCGTTGCAATCACCATTTCATCTTAGACTTATTTTTTGTTCTTGCCATGTCTTTAACCTGTTTGTATTCGTTCACACATGTTTATTAATAATAAGAGAAATCAAGTCGGGGTTTTTAAGGGAAAAGATCAAGTAGTGGACAATATAGAATTACATATTCAGAAGGCACTCGTCTCCCTACTGTTTACTATGGTACCTACTGTTTATCTCTGGATGAATGAGGGCATGATCCATGACACTGTTTGTTGTTATTACTGTTATTGTTTGTCTGAATATATTGCCCTATAGAAGTTCCACTACAAAATCTTAAAATGAAACTGTTTGATGTAGCAACCATGTGGTAAAATTTAGGACGCATGAAGTGCTACCTAGTTAGTAATGAACATTAGACATATGAATAAATTTTTACACTATCATATCCTATTACGGTTATTGTTGATTACTGCTACCATGGACACACTGTTACTGTTATGCTTCTCCTGTTATCACTACACTGCTTACTGTCATATGTAGACTGTTATATTTGCTACCCTCTCCATGTTAGTATTACATGTTTAGTTTAGTTTTCCTTTCATTTTCCTACATGTATTGCTTGCGGCCGGACTTGCATCTAACAGGCGATATGTTTTCCTGTTTTCCCTATTTTCCTTGTAATTGCTATATGAGCAGGTTTTGCTGATCAGTTGCCTACTGGAGTTGGTGAGCAAAAGTTTTGAGCTGCGCAATTGGAATAATTTGCTTAAATATTTTGATGAATTATTTTATTTCATGAACTGTATTGAGACTTGTATTTGGGCTTATTATTCCAGGATTATTGTTTTGTTTCGGATCTAGTATTTGTTAGAACATTTATTATTGATGCAACAAATACTGTTGAGTTATAATTATTTTTGCATGCCTGGTTGGGGTAAACTGTTATATTTACTGTTATTATGAGTCAAGTAGATCCGTACAGCATATGGATGGTGAAAACTATCCGCTGGGCTTAGTCGCGTACCGTATTCCGTATTCTTTTGGAAAGCGGGACGTGACAGAGCATGTCCATACTCAAAGCGAAAAAGGATCCTTCGAGCATGTCTTATTAAGGTCTGTGAAGTCTATGCAGATCCTCCACTTGCCGCTCGCTATCTTCACCATTACAACATTTTCCAGTCACTCATGACTACCCTTGATGACTCCAACCCCAGTTTTTGTCGAGAACTTCATCTTCTTGTGATATGCCGAGGCAACGGCCTGGAAGGACGCGAGGCTGGGGCGTCCGAAAATGGCGTTATAGGTTGCTTGGATATTAACAACCATGAAGTCCATCGGCTCAATTCGGATTGCCAGGGATTTTCCTACTGTCACATCATGTGTGATAATTCCTTTGATCTGAACCAGCACTCTGGTGAATCTGTGAAGGGTATAGTCGACCGATTTTAGCCTATCCCTGAAAAGTTTGAGACCCTCAAAGGCATCTAGAAAGAGGATGTTGACCGAACTACCATTGTCGATGAGGATGTGACGAACCTCATGGTTTGCCAAGCAGAGATCAATCACCAATGCATTCCAATAGGGAGTGCGGACGCCTTCAAGATCTTCGTCTGAGAAAGTGACAGGCAATCCTGAATTTTTGGGAGGAGGGCAGTTGTGGTGTAGCGCCCCGAATTTCCAATATAATATCTCAGAAATACATGGCACAATTTCCAGTATCTACCTCAATGTAATAGTAAACATAGCCAAACATAGAAAAAAAAAATTCAACTTTTATTATAACATTTTTTACAAAGCACAGCGGAAAATTAAACACCTTGAATTACAATTTTTTTTCTTTTACAACACATTCTTTTACAATTTACATAAGCCATATTGTCATTCTATCACAAGCATCCAAATTCCAAGCTATAGGCACCTATCTGTAAAATATGAGGCTAGAGATAACTCTAACCCCCAAAACCATAGGGGTCAGCCATAACGGTGTGAGTGACATCAAAAGAAATACAATGTAAATAAAACATGAAAGATAGAATCATGATCAACACATACCAACAGTAATGATGAATGGAATATAAAATAACAATAAATAAAGCATGAAAACATCAAGTGGAACTAAGCTAGGTGTCAAGTGTAAGAAAATGAAAAACAAAAATGCATAAAACCAAGTCAAGAAAACACAAATGCAATATGATGACTCTCTAATGCATGTCGAATTCTATGCATTCCACAGTACATAGGTCCGGTGCAAGCCCTTATCATTCTCCACTTTATAGAGTTAGATCCCTCGTTATGCAACTAATCCTACTACGATGGGAACAAGATCCAGACTACTCCACAAATAGGCATCACGACCTTCGACGTGCAAGCATCATGTAAGAATAGCTCAAAAAAGCCAGAAAAATCACCTCCCTACCATGTACCCCACCACCGCCCCTCGACGTGCAAGTACACAGGCACATCCCGTGAATAGACCCGTCAGCCCTCGACACGCGAATGTACCTGTATGTTCCGTGAATAGGCACTACAGACCCTCGACACGTGAACATACTAATAGTCCTCTCGAAACAGAACACATAAGTCCTGGAACGCATCCGTTGGACTGGACCCTAAGAGCATATACTTACGTTTCCCAAGTTCGATTACATCTCCAATAGTGCATGTCCTTAAGTTGATTATTATTAAAACACAAATTCCCCCTCTCTAGAGTTAGTGTATCCTGCCGGACTTAATTCCACAAAACAACCCCAATGACCCCAACTGGTCAAAATCCCCAAAATCTCATTTGCCAGTTCACAGGAATCCCACTCAACTTCTATAGACTCACAAAACGAATATCAACACCAAGGCTTTCGATAAAACTCTCAATTCCATCATCAAAACTTTTATATCGAGAAAACTTCTTTAATCAACAAAATCCAAGTTTATTCAATATACTCATAAATTTTGGGAACAACGGCCTAGGTTATAATGCATTATAATCGAGGCCGTTGTTCCCAACAACGGCCTCGGTTGTTTTCACAGGTTTTCACAACATTTGCATTTTCAATGGAGTATTTCCCATATATATATATATATATATATATATATATATATATATATATATATATATATATATATATATGGGAAATGCTCCATTGAAAATTGGTTTGTTTTCACGGGTTGGAAAACAGCAATCTGGACCATTGGATCGCTCTTGATCGTGATCAGCGGCTCAGATCGCCTCCGCCCATCACCCGTTATCATTTAAGTGGCAGAGGGTTATTTTGGGAATTTTGTCCCAAATAACTCTTCGTCTGATTCGCTCTAAAAAAATGAATTAACCTAGGCCGTTGTTGCGAATAACGGCCTAGGTTATAAAATTGAACAACGGCCTATGTTCTCAATTTTTATAACCTAGGCCGTTGTTCGCAACAACGGCCTAGGTTAATTCATTTTTTTAGAATCCGTGAGGCGAAGAGTTATTTGGGACGAAATTCCCAAAAATAACCCTCCGCCACTTAAGTGAGATGGGTGATGGGCGGCTCAGATCTGAGCCGTTGATCACGATCAAGAGCGATCCAACGGCTCAGATCGCTGTTTTCCAACCCGTGAAAACTAGACCCGTTTTCAATGAAGCATTTATATATATATATATATATGTGTGTGTGTGTGTGTGTGTGTGTGTGTGTGTGTGTGTGTGTGTGTGTGTGTGTGTGTGTGTGTGTGTGGTAGGGTAAAAATGGCTTGGGGCCCAACCCGGGCCCGGTACAGCTCTCACTCCAAAATGAGGAAAACAACAATCTGGCTCGGCTTCGAACCACTACAGGGTCGGCGCCGAACCTCAAGTTCACCCCCACAAACCTGGCCTCCTCGTATCCGATGAATTTCAATGGCCCTCGGCCTCCGATCCACGACAGCCCTCCGAGCCGTCCGCCCATCCTGGTGTGGAATGAAGATGACCTGGCACAACCTAGGCCACCAGATTCTTCCACGAGCACAGGAGCCCCATGATCCGCCATGTCAGCTCCAAATACCACCCAGGGCTTTGCCACGTCAGCCCTATACCACTCCTGGTACTGCCATGTCAGCCCTAAACCCCCTGGGCCGTCTGCCACATCAGGCCCATGGGCTTTCGGGTTCAGACCCGGCCCCCAAGCGGATCCAAACCCGGTTGGAATTCTCTATAAATACTAGACCCTCACCCACCTTTTCAGGTAACCAATCTTTTGCCACTAAATTTCACCTAGTTATTGCTACTCTCTCACAGAGACTGACTAGATCGTCGGAGGGTCCGCCACCGGGATAAACCCCGGTGTTTCAGGACCGTCTGCAGGTACACAAGACCTCGGATCCGAACCCTCTGATCCGAGCCGAGGCATCCACCCCATTCCGAGCCCGTCGCAGGAACCGCCCGGTCAGCCGAGGGTCGTCTGACAAGCAGCTTTCTCCTTCAATACAAATCGAGTCCGAACTCACACCTGGTGCATCCACACGTCTCCCAGAAATAAACCGCATCAGGTTGGCACCGTCTGTGGGAACACTGCTTCAGAAGCCGACCCGAGCCCGACCATCAAGGGGCCTCGACAGCCGAACTCTCATGGCCTCCAAGGGCAAGGGGGCTGCTTCCTCCGTCAACCGACAGGACTCGCCCCCACCAACTGCCAACGCCGGGCCACACACTTCAAAACACAGGGCTCCCCATTAGGGGTCCCAAAGGAGCGTCACCAGTCAAGTCCAGCCGGACCTACGGGGGATAATCGTCAACCGACAGATTAGCCGCAGCAGGGGAAGGGCCGCTTCCAACCCGGCCCCGAACCATCCAAGACCGCTGCCCGAGGGACGGAGGCCAGCACTCAGCCGCGTCGGAAGGCAACCTTCAGACCGACCAAATAGGGTCGAGGGAGCCCCCGTCACTCACAAGGAGTTCCAGGACTTCCGAAGAGATTCTTGGGGCTCTCCGACGGGCCCCCAGGGAGGAAGCCCTCCATTCCCAAACCGGGTCGGACACCGAGGCCAGCGTGTCCTGCCCATCAACAATCCAGCCAGAGGACGATGGCGTACTCCTAAGGTGCCTCCAAGAAATGGAGGATCGCCTCGATCACATAGGAGACGGCGGCCAACGAGCGGCTCAGGGGTACAGACCTGTCCGTCCTCCCTTCTCCGCCCCCATCCTCCAAGCGGAAATACCCGGGAATTTCCGACCACCTCAATTCGAGACCTACGACGGCGAGGGAGATCCTGCTGATCACATGGAGGGTTTCAAAACCCTCATGATGATTCACAGCGCCTCGGATCCCCTGCTATGCCGAGCCTTCCCTGCCACCCTTCGGGGTCCGGCTCGTGAATGGTTCTCGAAGCTCACCCCCGGCTCCATTTACTCCTTCGACCAACTAGAGGGCAATTTTCTTGCCCACTTTGTCACCAGCCGGAAGGCCGAAAGGACCAGCGCCTCTTTACTGGGGCTCAGACAGATAGAGGGGGAGTCACTCAGAGTGTTCGTCCGGAGGTTTACCGCGGAAGCAAGGTCGGTCTCCTCCCTTGATCCAGGCGTCGCCTCCGGGGCATTTCGGCACAACGTCCGTCATGGACAGCTGAAGGCTTCTCTGGCGAAGAAACCCCCCGTCGACTTTCCCGACCTCCTCAGAAGGGTCGAGAAATACATTAGGGCAGAAGAGGCCCTTAACCCCGAAGATGCCAGGGAAGCCACCGAGAAGGGAAAACGGAAAGCCGAAGAAGTCGAACCATCCAAGAAAGCTCCGAGGGACGCGGGGGCCATGAAGAAGGTCCCACCGGTCCCCCGCTTTGAGAGGTACACTCCCTTGACGAATAACGTATCCGCCATCCTCTTAGAAATCGAAGACAAAGGACTCGTCCGACTACCTTCCCGACCTAATAACAACAAAAGTCGAGATCAGCGCTTCTACCGCCGCTTCCACAGAGATCGTGGGCACGAAACCGACCAATGCCGGGCCCTGAAAGACGAAATTGAGGAACTCATCTCACGAGGGTTCCTCCGAGAATTCACCCGAGAAGACCGACGGGATCGGCGTGATACTAGGAACCGGAGACTTTCGCCTCCGAACCCTACTTCGAACCGCATCCAGGGTCAGGATCTCGAGTCCGAGGGAGCCGCGGATACGCCATTCATCTTGCACTGTGTCCATGGGGGGCCAATGGGAGGAGAATCAAATACATCCCAAAAAGCCTTCATCCAAGAGGCGAATGCTGTCCAAAACAACCCCTCGCCCAA
Organism: Hemerocallis citrina; assembly: GCA_017893485.1. Taxonomy (NCBI): domain Eukaryota; kingdom Viridiplantae; phylum Streptophyta; class Magnoliopsida; order Asparagales; family Asphodelaceae; genus Hemerocallis; species Hemerocallis citrina. Next base: position 9,651,155 of record CM030367.1, read on the forward strand.
GCTACAACCGAGGCCAGTCTCCTTCTCAGGAGAGGACCTCGAAGGCGTTCACCTACCCCACTGCGATGCCCTCGTCATTAGCCTCCACATGGCTAATTGTGAGGCTCGCCGAATCCTCGCCGACAACGGCAGCTCAGTAAATATTCTTTTCCTCAAAGCCTTCGAGAGTCTCAAGTTACCCAGAGGAAAGCTCAAGCCAGCCGGATACACATTGCATGAATTCTCTGGCGTCCCGGTCGTAATAGAAGGGATTGTTACCCTCGACGTCACCGCAGGATCGGTTCCTGTCAAGAGGACCGAATCCATGGATTTCATGATTGTCAACATCAAGGCAGCTTACAACGCCATTCTCGGCCGACCCGGACTGAGCTCCCTCCAAGCGGTACCTTCGGCCTACCATCTGAAACTTAAATTTCCCACCCCCCAAGGGGTCGGCATCGTCCGAGGTAGCCACGAAGCAGCGCGGTCGTGCTACATAACCACCGTCGGAGGGGGTGTATTCCCCCTCGATGACGCTGAACTCGAACCCGAGAGGGACGGCCCAGCTCCCGAGCCTGTCGACGAACTAGAAGAGGTCCTGTTCGACGCCGAGGATGAATCAAAGTGGTTCCGGGTGAGCCGCTCGCTCACCAAGGACTTGAAGACAGGCATCATCGCCTGCGTCCGTCGCAACGTTGATCTCTTCGCTTGGAAGCCCTTCGACATGCCCGAGATCTCCGAAGACTTGATTATGCATCGGCTGAGTGTCATCCCTGACTCTAAGCCGGTCGTCCAAAAGAGGCGCAAAGTCGCCCCGGAGAGGCAACAAATTATGAAGACAGAAGTGGACAAGCTCTTGTCCGCTCGATTCATTCAGGAAGTCAGCTACCCCGAGTGGTTGGCCAATGTCGTCATGGTGAAGAAGGCAATAGGGGGTTGGCGGATCTGCATCGACTTCACGGATCTTAATAAAGCATGTCCGAAAGATCCTTTCCCCCTCCCCCGCATCGACGCTTTAATCGACGCAACCTCGGGGAATGAGCTACTGTCCTTCATGGACGCATTCTCGGGGTACAATCAGATCCGGATGTTTCCACCAGACATCTCTAAGACCTCGTTCGTCACCGACCAGGGTCTTTATTGTTACTGCGTTATGCCCTTCGGGCTGAAAAACGCCGGAGCCACGTACCAGCGGCTCGTCAACAAAATCTTCAAAGACCTGATCGGCCGCAACGTGGAAGTCTACGTTGACGACATGCTCGTCAAGATCTGGGCCGGGCCGGACCACGTCGCCGACCTCGAAGAAGCCTTCGGTGTCCTCCGACGTCACAACATGAGACTCAACCCGGCTAAATGCGCCTTCGGCATCTCCACTAGGAAATTCCTAGGGTTCATCGTCAGCCAACGCGGCATTGAGGCAAACCCCGAGAAAATCCAAGCCATTATTGACATGTCCCCTCCTCGGAATGTCAAGGAGGTTCAGAGGCTTACGGGCCGATTGGCGGCAATCGGCCGTTTCCTCTCCAAGTCAGGGGAGAAGTCTCTCCCCTTCTTCAAAGCCTTGCGCGGAAAAGGGGGCTTCGAGTGGGGTACCCATCAATAAGAAGCCTTCGAATAGCTGAAGCAATACCTCGCCAACCCACCTCTCCTCAGCAAGCCCGAGCCAGGCGAGCCGCTTTGGCTCTACCTGTCCGCCTCGGATAGCGCCCTCAGCGTCGTCCTCGTCCGAGAAGAGGAAGGGGTTCAAAGACCATTGTATTATGTGAGCAAAGTACTACTCCCAGCCGAGACGAGGTACGCAAAGATAGAGAAGGTGGCCTATGCCTTGGTCATGGCAGCCCGGAAGCTTCGTCCTTACTTCCAGGCCCACTCCGACCAAGTACTGACCGACCAGTCACTAAAGACTGTCCTTCACAAGCCCAAAAACTCAGGCCGCTTAGTCAAGTGGTCAATTGAGCTGAGTCAGTTCGACATCAGCTATCAGCCGAGGGTGGCCATTAAAGGACAGGCCCTCGCCGAATTTATAACTGAGTGCACCGTTTTCGAGCAGCCCAGCATCGAGGGTTCGGATCCGACCTGGGAGGTCTTCGTCGACGGCTCATCATGCGAAACGGGGAGTGGGGCTGGCATCATCCTTCGTGGCCCCGACCAATTCCTACTTCAATACTCCCTCCGCCTCGACTTTCCGGCCTCCAATAACGAGGCAGAATACGAGGCCATGATCGCCGGATTGACCCTCGCCCACTGAGCTGGAGCCAAGCAAATCCGGGCCTTCAGCGATTCTCAGCTCGTGGTAAATCAGATCACCGGAGAATACAAAGCCCGCGATGATCGCATGATGAGATATTTGACGGCAGTCCGACGACTCCTGGCATCCTTCAGCTGCGCCACAGTTATCAGAGTCCCCAGGGAACAGAACGCTCAAGCAGACGCGTTGTCCAAACTCGCCTCTTCCTCTTTCGAGGGTCTCGATCAGACGGTGCTCATAGAAATCCTCCTGAAGCCAAGTATCAATGACCCAGAGCCGGAGGCAATGTGTGTGCAGGATGGTACCAGTCCAGACGACTGGACCACTCCCATCCGAAGATTCTTAATCAGTGCCGAGCTTCCTAAAGACAGGGCCGAGGCCAGACGAGTCAGAGTCCGAGCTGAAAGGTTTGTCATGATTGATGACATCCTCTTCAAACGCTCATACACCTTGGCCGACGGCAAACCATACCTCCGCTGTCTCACCAGCGGCGAGGCCAGCTACGCCCTCAAAGACCTACACGAGGGGATCGGCGGATGCCACATGGGGAGCAGGACACTTGCTCGAAAGGCCCTGAATCAGGGGTACTATTGGCCGACCATGCTCCAGGACTCACAAGACTTAGTCAAGAGGTGCGGCCCCTGCCAAAGGTTCTCCCCTATCAAGAGGCTTTCTCAAGCCAATCTCCGATCCCTGGCGAGCCCTGTGCCGTTCGCCATGTGGGGTATGGATCTGGTGGGGCCCTTCCCCCCAGCGGTAGGACAAAAGAAATTCCTGATAGTCGCCATCGACTACTTTACCAAATGGCTCGAAGCCGAACCTCCGTCCAGCATCACCGAGCGCCAAGTACAACAATTCTTTTGGAAGAACATCATTTGCCGGTTCGGAATCCCCCGGGTCCTCGTTACAGACAACGGAACCCAATTCCAGGGTCAGAACTTCCAAACTTTCTGCACGGACATCGGTATCCAGCAACGCTTCTCCGCTATTTGCCACCCTCAGTCCAACGGCCAAGCGGAGAACGCGAACAGGCAAATCCTCGACGGCCTCAAGAAGCGCTTCGACAGTTCCCCCAAAGGGCTTTGGGTCGAAGAACTGCCTAGCGTGCTATGGGCATACCGAACCACCAAGAGGATTCCCACGGGAGAGACGCCGTTCGCCTTGACCTACGGGACGGAGGCAGTCATCCCCGTCGAGGTCGGCCTGCCTTCTCCCCGTATCATGGCCTTCGACGAAGCAGACAATTCATCCGGCTTAAGGGCCAACCTGGACCTCGTCGCCGAGATCAGAGAGAAATCCTCAATCCGGAGAAGCATCTACCAACAACGGATCGAGAAGTTTTACAACAAGAAGGTCCGCCCCACTAACATCAAGGCGGGAGACCTCGTGTTACGAAAACTGTCCGTCTCTGATCCGACCAAGAAGAGGAAATTGGCCCCCAACTGGGAAGGCCCATACCGGGTAGTCGAGGCTGTACGCCCTGGTACGTACCGACTGGCGGATATGGACGGCCGGCTCATCAGCCGACCCTGGAACGCCGAGCACCTAATGAAGTTCCTAGAGGAGCGGACATAGGTTCTAACTTGGCTAATGTGTATAAAATCTTTTGCAAGCTCTCATGTGTAAAGGGCGGCTTCGGTGACCCTCCCTATCTTGTATGAAAGTAATCTTTTTTTGTCAAACTCCAAATGCCTCGGCAGATCCGACTTAACACCGAACAATGGGATCGGCACCCGAGTCCTCACTCCGATATCGTCCCCAACGTCTCGGTAGGTCCAATCCAGCTTCAGGCCAGGGACTCTTCCTAAGGCCCCGCGTCAATCCCTCACGGATCGACGGAGCCGAACCACGCCTCCGCCATCATTCACCGCACTACTAAACAGAGCAAAGGAGAAAAAGAATTCTTTATTCATACTCTTTTATTTGGATCTGAGAAAACAAACAAAGACCGTTACAGGACCACTCCACTCATCTCAAACTAGAGGAAGCCGCCATCTTAGGGCCCCTCGGATCCAACGAAGGGCAGGACCACTCCGACCGAGCGGCTAGGAGCCCTCTCCTCGTCATGATGGTCCTTGGGCTCAGCCACGGTCGACACTCCAGCCACGGAGCTCTGGGCATCAACTGGTCGCATACGCTCCAACAGCAGCAGCGCAGAGGGAACCCCCTCCGCTCGCCGACACACTGAGGAAGATGTCGAGACACCCAGCATCATCTTGTAGCAGTGTATCTCCATCTCCTTCTCCACAATGACATCGCGAAAGTAACCTCTCAGAAGAGGGCCTCTGTACCGAGGCATTCGACATGGTATATCCACGTCCGACACCTCCGAGGTCCCGATCCACCATCGCCCTCCTCAGCCGGCTCGCCTCCTCACTTAAGGCCTCAGACTTATTTCGATAATAGTTAAAGGCCGCATCAGTGTCACGAGCCCCCTTTCTGTAGCGAACCAACGTGGCCTCCAGGGCCTCAACTTTGCTCCGGAGTCACGCCACGTCGGAACGACGGGGGTCCACCACGGGAAGGGGAGCCGCAACCTACAAGAAAACCAGCCAACTCAAAACACATAAGCAAGGAGGGTCGGAAACACCCGAGGTCAAAACACTTGGCCGGTCAAAAATCCTTTTTTATAAATTGAGTCGCTTCTTACAAAAATGCGGTGGCCAGTCCGCGGAAGGCAAATACAATCGAGAGAAGGAAAAAGAAAGACAAAAATTATACAACCTATTTTCCCACATCAGCATCAGCAGGCGGGTCCACAGGGGGGTCGGCAGATGGGTTAAGAGCAGGCCCTTCTTCGCCAGGGGTCTTCGGTGTCCCCTCGACCTCCATGTCATACTCGAAGTTGGACAGGTCAAGGGTCGGGTAGAAGTGCCTCACGTGGCTGAGGGCCTTCGCATAACACTCGTCTTGAGCCTTGATCACCAGGAGCTGACCCGTCTCTGTCAGCTCTTCCCTCTCCTTGGCGAACTCCTTCTCCTTAGCCGCCATCTTCTTCGCCCATTCCTCCTTCTCCTTGTCGAAGGCCGTCTTCATCTCCTGCTCCCTCTTATGAGAGCCTTCGAGCTCTATCTTCATCTCCTTCGTCTCCTGCACGGCCTTGTCAGCCCGGTCGCGCTCCCGCTTCAAGGCGGCCTCATAAAGGCCCCTCACGTGGGCCCCCTGCACGGTCGCCTGCAGTCACCAAGCATAACTAAGAAAGCCTCCTCTACAACGTAATTATAGGGCAAGAGAGGTCGACAGACTTACCAGCACATTGGCCTGTGCAAGGCGAGTATACGCCTCATCCAGGGTCTCGATCTTCATCTCCGAACGATCCCGGGGGGTCGCCAACTTACTCGCCACCTCGACGGCCTGCCGCCCTCGGGTCAGGCAATCTCCCTCGCGGATCGACCAACTCGTCACCCACGGTCGCCGAAGCCTCTCCTCTACCTCCGGATCCACCAGAGGGCCCTTCCCCTTATCGAGATCGGTGACCTTGCCCTGGTCCGGACCGCCCTGAACTGCCACGTCCTTGACTGTCTCCGAGCGAGTCCTTTTGGCCCTCGGCTGAACAGGGGCCTCGGAAACCACCTGGGACGACCCCTTCGTCTTCATCGCCCCCACCTTCTTCTCGGCCTCCTCCTTCTTCATGGCGAGCCTCTTTGCCTTGATCGACTCAGGATCCATATCTGCAAGAAGATCCAGTAAGGACAATGAGCAAAGAGGAACAACAAAGTCAAAAGAAAGAAACAACTACATACACAGAACGGCCGGGCTCAGTCCGACGCTCGCCAGGTGACCCTCGGTCACCTTCGCCCAGTTGATACTATACGACAGACGGAGGCGCTCAACAAACCCCCACTCCTCGACCGTCAGGTCCCTCGGCCTCGGCGTTTTATAGCTCGGCTTGGAGTGGTTCCATCGAGTGGGAATGTCCCAAGGTTCCTTACTCCAGATCACCAGATATTTCTTCTTCCAATCCTTGATGGAGTCCGGATGTCCGTGGACGACCTTCCCCTTGCTCTGGGGCGAAATGTAGTACACACCCTCAGCCGCCGAGCTGATCATCAACATCGCTCGGAAGACATTCAGCCGAAGGGGTACCTTCTGCTCCTCGCACATCAACACAAAGCAGATGATCTGCTTCCAAGAGTTCGGCTCGTACTGCATCGGCGCCAAGGACGCCCAGTTCAGCACCTCGCGAACAAACGGGTGAACTGGCAGCCTCAGGCCGGAGATGAAGGCATCCACGGGGAAGACGCAATACCATTCCGGCAGGGGGTCGGTCGGTCGAAGAGTAGAGCTCGGCAAATTGAGCTCGTAGCTGGGCCCTATGTGATACGCCAGCCGCAAAGCCTCCAAGTCACCTGTCTCCAGAACGGTCGGAAGTGTGTCCATTATCACCCTCTTCCGGCTCGGCAACGACGGTTGGACCCCAAACACCTCCTTATCAGAAAGATCGTCGGGGTATCGGCGGAACGGCTTAGGTTGTATGGGCCGACCCTGTTATCAAGTTATGATAAACAGGCACCTGGCTCGAGCCCCCGGTCCTCGACCCCTTCTTCTTCGGAGCCCTCTTCTTCTTGGCTCGTTCCGGCGGGGGGGTAGATAATCGCCCCAGACCTGTCGGCCTGGAACTCGAGCCCACACCCTGACCTCCTATCTGAGCCCCTTCGGCTTCACCCCCTTCGGGGCCACCCTCCTCTTCGGAAGCCAACCCTAGAATCCGGACTTCGGCGGAACTACCGCCCCCCTCCTCAGATTCGCTACTCTCCTCAACAGAAAGCCTCCGAGACCGCAACGGCTTCACAGTATACACTGGCTGCTCCTCGCCTACAAACTCCCCCGCGAGATCAGGCTCCTCCCATGAAGTCGATTTGGAAGCGGGTTTCACGTCCCCCCCAGACGTCGACGCTGACGAGCCAGACTGAGCCCTGTCCATCTGTGCCTAAACTAAACAAACTTACCAACTAACCTGGGATCGCTTCGGAAGAACGAGCCTGGTACAGCAAACGGTAGGGACGAGCGCTGAAGTGTAGGAAGATTTTTTGAAAGAGAAAGAAGCGAGTAAGAAGTGGGCGACAGGGGGAAAGGGGGGGACATTTATAGAAGATGAAAACGACCCCTCGATTTCCGCAACTACTATTCACTGATTGACGTGTAACTGCCGCCTGGAAAATCGCGCCACGTCCTTGAAACGTGCGCTGCTGACGTCACCTAGCGCCAGGCTGACTGCCAGACACAGGGGTCGGTTCGGATGGAGTGTTCGGCGGAGAAAATATTTTACTAAAGATTTAAGGCCCCAGGGTTCGGTCAGCTCACCTCTCACCCGCGAACAACTCGGGGCTTACGGCCTCGGCAGCCGAAACCCCGAATTGTTCTCGGGTGGGAGAGAAGCCACCATCGCCTGCGCCCCGGGTTCCCGTGCTCGGTCTGCTCCCCTCTCACCCACGAACAGCTCGGGGCTTACGACCTCTGCAGCCGAAACCCCGAACAGTTCGAGGGTGGGAGGAAAGCCACCATCTCCTGGAACCCTATCGAAAAAGATCCGGGCTGTAGAGTAACCACCTTTCCTACACTACCAGGGTTAAAATTTGGCAAGACAGACGTCCGCCGAAGCAGACACCTCTGATGGCCAGTGGACCACCCTTGCTGTGATCAAACCTACTGAGGGGGGAGGGGTACTTATAGCCTCCCCCATAGACCGGCCATTATGACATTGGGAAAGCCAATCGACGGAAGCCCATGCACCACCTGCATTTATTAGGAGGTGCCATTAATGCCCCTAGGAAATTGGAACATCGCACAGATCCCGGAGCGCCTTCAATGCTCCGCAAAGACGACGGACCACTCTGCTCAAACCTTCTAAAGCACAATGGCTCGCCATCACCCTTGCCGACACGTAATCACTCGTCATCTCGAGGTTCGGTCGAGCACCAGGGCACTCTTCTCAGGAAGAAACACCGGCTAGCCATCACCCTTGCCGACACGTAATCCCTCGTCATCTCGAGGTTCGGTCGAGCACCAGGGTACTCTTCTCAGGAAGAAGCAACGGCTCGCCATCACCCTTGCCGACACGTAATCCCTCGTCATCTCGAGGTTCGGTCGAGCACCAGGGCACTCTTCTCAGGAAGAAACACCGGCTCGCCATCACCTTTGCCGACACATAATCCCTCGTCATCTCGAGGTTCGGTCGAGCACCAGGGTACTCTTCTCAGGAAGAAACAACGGCTCGCCATCACCCTTGCCGACACATAATCCCTCGTCATCTCGAGGTTCGGTCGAGCACCAGGGCACTCTTCTCAGGAAGAAACACCGGCTCGCCATCACCCTTGCCGACACATAATCCCTCGTCATCTCGAGGTTCGGTCGAGCACCAGGGTACTCTTCTCAGGAAGAAAGAACGGCTCGCCATCACCCTTGCCGACACATAATCCCTCGTCATCTCGAGGTTCGGTCGAGCACCAGGGCACTCTTCTCAGGAAGAAACACCGGCTCGCCATCACCCTTGCCGACACATAATCCCTCGTCATCTCGAGGTTCAGTCGAGCACCAGGGTACTCTTCTCAGGAAGAAACAACGGCTCGCCATCACCCTTGCCGACACGTAATCCCTCATCATTTCGAGGTTCGGTCGAGCACCAGGGCACTCTTCTCAGAAAGAAACACCGGCTCGCCATCACCCTTGCCGGCCAACAATTCCTCACCAGCTCGAGGCTCAATCCAACATCAGGGCAACCCCCTCATGAAGGCCCAGCGATTCGCCTAACCCATTTCTACAACCATGAACACTCCTCCACGGCTAGCTCCCGCACCCCCGCAGGAGTGGGGGGCTTGTGTGGTAGGGTAAAAATGGCTTGGGGCCCAACCCGAGCCCGGTACAGCTCTCACTCCAAAATGAGAAAAACAACAATCTGGCTCGGCTTCGAACCACTACAGGGTCGGCGCCGAACCTCAAGTTCACCCCCACAAACCTGGCCTCCTCATATCCGACGAATTTCGATGGCCCTCGGCCTCCGATCCACGACAGCCCTCCGAGCCGTCCGCCCATCCTGGTGTGGAATGAAGATGACCTGGCACAACCTAGGCCACCAGATTCTCCCAGGAGCACAGGAGCCCCATGATCCGCCATGTCAGCTCCAAATACCACCCAGGGCTTTGTCACGTCAGCCCTATACCACTCCTGGTACTGCCACGTCAGCCCTAAACCCCCTGGGCCGTCTGCCACATCAGGCCCATGGGCTTTCGGGTTCAGACCCGGCCCCCAAGCGGATCCAAACCCGGTTGGAATTCTCTATAAATACTAGACCCTCACCCACCTTTTCAGGTAACCAATCTTTTGCCACTAAATTTTACCTAGTTATTGCTACTCTCTCACAGAGACTGACTAGATCGTCGGAGGGTCCGCCACCGGGATAAACCCCGGTGTTTCAGGACCGTCTGCAGGTACACAAGACCTCGGATCCGAACCCTCTGATCCGAGCCGAGGCATCCACCCCATTCCGAGCCCGTCGCAGGAACCGCCCGGTCAGCCGAGGGTCGTCTGACAAGCAGCTTTCTCCTTCAATACAAATCGAGTCCGAACTCACACCTGGTGCATCCACACGTCTCCCAGAAATAAACCGCATCAATATATATAGGGTGTTAAGTATTAGTTAAAGTATCGAGATCCATCAAATAGGGGTAGTACAATGCTTATTTGAATCTCAATGCCAAAACAAATCAAGATCCAATTGAAAACTTCACAAAACAAAAAAAACTCAATTTTTGCCATATACCTTCATACCCGAAACTCAATCCCCCTTTTCACTTCAAGAATTTATCTTTTCGATTCAATAACTCCTCTACAACTTGTTATACACATACCCCAACTGATTTCAATAGGTTACTCATGAATATATGCAACTATAACAAGTATTTAATCAAGTTTCACTCATCAAAACACCCCCAACAGATCACACATATGCATATGCAGTAAGGATACAAATTTTGTTCACTTTTGTAATAATCATCACACAATCTCATTTTAACAAATCAAAACAGCAAGCATATGAAAGGAAACAACCTACCCATGATTTCTATTAAGTTCTTAACAATCACAAGTCATCTATATGGAATTTTAAACATCAATAGTATGGTTTTCACACAAAAAATCAATTTTTTATTCATCCATCCATCAAAATTCATAATATTGGCATACCAACATCTAACATGCTTTCTGATAGACAAATCATCACATACAACATGCGTAAAATAATAATAAAACAAACATATGTCACTCACCTTTTTTGAAGAATCAACTGAAGTAATAAAAAGAATAAGAAAAGTCCTTCGTTTCGCAAGAAAACTAAGATTCTCGCTTCGAAACTCCAAGAAATCGATAATTAAGAAAACTCTTTGTGTAGTGCAGCAAAAAGACGGCTACACCTTTCTTTTAAATAGGCCAGAATTAGGGTAATTATGGTTTTTGAATAGGTTTTGTAAAATATCCCTTTTGAATATATCTTTACATATATAAATTCTTATACTTGGAAATTAGATAAACCAATTAAATTTAGATTTAAAAACAAAAACAAATACTCAGATCTGGCCGACACTGGTTTCAAAACAAAGAAAACAATTTTGTAATTTTGGCCTCTAAGTGGCAACTTTGCAAAAAGACCCCTCTTTAAGAAATTTGCAAAATAAACCAAATCTATTAAAATAAAAAGTAAAAATTTTACCTCTGAGTTGGCTAGGCATCATGCTCAGCCCAAAAATCTGAAAATTTGGAGTTTTTACTCCAAGTGGTAATTTTGCACAAAAGCCCCTCTTTTTGTAATATTTGCAAATAGGTAATATAAATATCAGAAAAATCTAGAAAATTCACAAATAATACCTATTAATAAATATTAGGTTTTTCCAAAATAATTTCTAACTTTGAACTTCCCCAAAAAATATTTTCGCGTGTTTTGCACGTGTAAAAAGATAAATTTCAGAAAAATATTTATTAAATCATCAAAAATTATTTTAATTCATTTATTAATCTCAAAAAAATTATTTAAAAAACTAGGGTGTTACATGTGGACTGAGTTCACCTCTCGGACAAACGCCCTCCAGGAGGAGTTAGAGTCTCCCTCATAGGCCCTCCATTTATGGAATGGAGGATGGCCATCCTCTCGGACTCTGAGGCTCGAGGTCTTTCTCTAAATGCTTATTGGGCCCTCGGGGAGGAAGAGATGTCCTCTGGTCTTTCCTAGTAAATTTGGACAAGTAGCCCATCCTGATTAGGGCTTTAATCTCGTCCTTCAGGGCCTGAAAGTTGTCGGTCTCATGACCGTGGTCTCGGTAGAAATTGCACCAAAACCTTTTGTCCCTCTTCTTACTTAGGGTATTCATCCGATGAGGGTGTCGGACTAGCCCTCTTCCTCCACTTCCATGAGTATTGCAGACAGTGGCGGAGGGAGGAAGGAGGGAGGGGGGACATTTGGGACCCCAAAAATTTTGTAAAACTCCCTAATATAGACCAAAAATTTTGTAAAACCCCCTAATATAGACCAAAATTTTTATTTGGCCCCCCCCAGTTAAAAAAAAATTGGGACCCCCAAGTCTAATCCACCTCTTATTAAAGACTCAATTATGTCGATACCAGGGGAAAAAAATTTGGGACCCCCATTTTAAATCGTCTGGCTCCGCCACTGATTGCAGAGACACTCGCGTTAAGCGAGGTGAATTTCTTGAATCGAGGCATGGGAGGAGGATGTATCTGACCAGAGGCATCTTTCTGAGACTTATTAGGGGCCTCGGCACTATCAATCTTATTTTTTCCCTTCGGAGAGGATTCCTTATGCCCTCTAGGATGAAAGGCCTCCTCGGCTCAGATATACTTATCACCTCTAAGGAGGAGGTCAAAAAAATTCGAGGGAGGCTTCTTAGTGAGGGAGGACTTTAGGACGTGTCGAATGTTGTGCTTGAAGGCATTTGCCACAACCCCGTCATCAAGGGAGGGGATGGACTTGGCCTCCGCTGTAAAGCTCTGGACAAAGTCCTAGAGCGACTCTCCATCTTTCTGCTTCAAATCTAGCAGGGAGGCACTCGTTTTTTCAGCCTTGTAGCTAGTTATAAAGTGCGTGAGGAAGCCCTCCTCGATCTGGTCGAAGGAGTAGATTGAATCAGGGGTGAGCCAGGAATACCACTCTCTTGCAAAACCTCACAGTGTGGTGCGGTATGTTCTGTAGAGGAGTACATCGGAGGTGCATTGAGTCATCATTAGAGTTTTGAAGCTCTCGACGTGATCAGCTGGGTCGGACTCACCATTATGTCTTCAATGCTGGAGGCGTGAAGCCTCGCGGGACCGGGGATTCAAGAATGAAATAAGCGAAATGGGTTCGGACAAGGTAGTACCCCATGTTTGGTTGCCTCCTATCCTCCAATATTCGGGTAAGTCGGTCCTCCATCTCGTGAAGGCGCTTTAGGACCGCGTCTTCACATCTGTCGGATCGGCTAGACCCGTAAGACTTTGCATTTTCAACTGGACCGATGTGTGGATTGCCCGGACGGGGGTCCTTCCCAAGTCCACTGCGGAGAGCTTGCAGGATCTCGTTCCTAAAATCCTGGCACTCGACTCTAGTTACGGGGCCCCCGTCTCCCCGGTTGACATTTTGGATTTCCCGATTCATGGTAGAGAGGCTCCGCTCGTCCTTCCGCCAATGGGGGAGTGATGGCTCCTCTGGCATTCCAAACGGGTGCCCACGTTCCGGGAGCGGTTGAACTCGATTCGGTAACAAAGGTCCTCCTTCTGTTGCCGGTTATTAAGGATGTGTCGGAGGGCCTGGTTCGAGGAGGGTTCTGCCCTCCAGCCAGTGGAGTGAGAGGTGGCATCGATAGGACCAAGGCTGTTAGGATAAGGGGGATCGGATCGGTGTCCCGAGCATCGTCGTTGGGACCCCTGGGTTGCACTCTTGCTGAAGGAAGAGTGCACCGGTGGAGGAGGAGGAGGCAGCTCTACCTAATGGCTCGTGGCTGCCGCCTTATTTGCTTTCGAGGCCATGGGTGGAAGGGTCTTCCGGCCAAGAGATTTGATCAGAACGTTGGATTTTTTATGCTTCCCACAAACTACACCAATCTGATACTGTTTTCTTTCATGTGTGGGAGCAACATATAATGAATTCTTTGAGATGAGGGAAAGCTTAGATCTCGGTTGTTGATCATATCCTAATGTGAGGCTATTTGAGGAGATTTTTGGATGTCGTGGTGGTTGTATTGACTGGAGGCAACCGAAAACCTGAAAGGACAGTCTGAAACATTGGGAGTGATCTCGGCGACAGACTCTTCAACGATCTAGTTAGTAACTAGAAGTGAAAAACTAGGTTTAATGGAAAAATTGTTGATTACTTGGTAACTGAGGAGGGGGGTCTATATTTATAGGCCTGTAGAAGAGCACTTTGGGAAAGATTTCTTAATTGATTTGTTAAATCCCTTTGATTAAGGATCTGATTGATTGATTATCTCCCTGGTTTTAGAGGATTTGATCGCCAACCATAAATGGCTAGTCGATCTCCCCATATTGGGTTGCATTTTATCTTTACTCATGGGCTGAGTTGGTGTGGCAGGCCTGTGGATAGCCTGTATTCTTGCTGTGGGCCTGTAGTCATTGCTAAAGGGCTATTTCGCCCTTTTGGATCTCCACGATTCATGCGAAATTGCATGACCCTGATTAGCCATTATTTTTACTCACATCAGATACTAAATTCCGACTCATTGTCTGCCCATACGTTTTAGTTATATTCTATTTTGTTTGGGGTGCCAAAGTACAAATAAACCAAACACACCCATACATGCAGGTTATAATTATTAAAACAGGAAGCTGGCCTCTTAAACGCATGACGTTAGAGTATATAAAGACAACCCAATAAGATATGTACATTCAAATTAAGTTTGGAAACTAAGGTATTATTTGCAATTTGCAAACAACAACAAAAAACACTACAAGACTAACAGTCTTTACCGGCATTTTCTTGCACATTTACCGGCGTTTATAAACGCTGCTGTAGATACCACCGGTGTTTTATAAATCGCCGGTGCAAGTGTTGCTGAATCGTGTGTCGCTGTAACTTAGGGACATTCATCGGTGTTTTTTACGGCCGCCGGTATATGTTAAAACTACACCGGCGGCCGTGAAAACGCCGGTGAATGTGTGGGTACCTTTTTCGGCCATCACCTACACCGGCGTTTTTAAAACGCCGGTATAGACTGCCAAATTCTTGCTGAAAGCTACACCGGCGCTTGCAAAAATGCCGGTGTAGCTAAATTTTTTTTTAAAAAAAAATTCAAAAAAAAAAAAAAAAACAATTCAACACTCTTATAATCAAAACCAAATGCAAGAGACTCATTAGATCATACACTGATCATTCTTAAAACAAACAATAGGAGCACTGCATATGAAGAATATAGTCATTCCAATAGGAGCACTGCATTAAGCTGGTTCTCAGTGCATAACAATTCAACAATATAGTCATTCGAATTTAGCAACAAAGAAGTACTGCATATCAGTGAGTGCCACTCACTGACTCAAAATTAGAGAAGCATAATCAGTGAGTGCCAACTCAGTAGGATTGTTCATAAATTAGAGAAGCATAATCAGTGAGTGCCACTCACTGACTCAAAATTAGTCCGGTAAAGAGGTAAAGATTAATCAGTGAGTGCCACTCAGTATATTAAAAGTAGATTGTCAATCACTGACTCATAAAGATTAATCAGTATATCAAAAGTAGTCAGTGAGTTAAAAAGGAGCATGTAACTTCAGAAGTGTTCATAAATTAAAAAGCTTTCACTCAGCAGCTCACTGATTGTGCTTTCACTCAGCAGCAAAAGTGTTCATAAATTAAAAAGCTCAGATAGGATTCAATCATCACTAGTTACTCCTATAATTCATTTATTCAATGAATCATGAAACATAGTGTGCAACTTCAACAGCATAATCCATCTCATCATCACTCTTTCACTCGAAAATAATGAAAAAAAACTCCATTTGTTCACTGTTTTTACTCAAGCATATTTAGTTGTTCTCACAAATACTATGGCATAAATTACCCAAGCATGATAAATATAGATCCAAATCAATATAGATCCATATGCAAAATGCACTCAGGATTGTTCATAAATTAGAGAAGCACAATCAGTGAGTGCTACTCACTGACTACTTTTGATATACTGACTAATTAATGAGTCAGTGATTGGCAATCTACTTTTGATATACTGAGTGGCACTCACTGATTAATCTTTACCTCTTTACCTGAGTGCCACTCACTGACTCAAAATGAACTAGATTGGCTCACTGAATGTGCTTTCACTCAGCAGCAAAAGTGTTCATAAATTAAAAAGCTCAGATAGGATTCAAACAAATCACTAGTTACTCCTATGAATCATTTATTCAATGAATCATTAAATCAATGACTCGTAGTGTGCAACTTCAGAATCATAACCCATCTCATCATCACTAGTTTAAAAAAATAGCAAAGTAGTCAGTAGTGTGACCCGATAGCAAAAAAAGTAGCAAAGTAGCATGAACTTACAGTTACCAAAATGATTTAACTGTATATGAAATTGTCCAAATCCTCCAAACCACCTCATTGTCATCAACTACCTTCTTCATCATCACATCCTTCATCAACAAAGCCTCGTAAATCTATATCTAATACACATAAGTCAATATATAAGATGAAGCATATAAATCATGAACTTTAAGCTAAGTAAAGAGAGATTAAGTACAGTCCAAATCCCTTCTCAATCGTAAGTGAGGAGAGGAGTATAAGTTATCAGGTAATCGTAAGTGAGCCCAATATATAGAAACTTATTAAAGCCCAAGTACAGTCCAAATAACCTTTCAGATGGTGAATGAGGCAATATATAGAAACTTATAAAACTTCATATTGGTAAGACATCACATCACAGATGCTTCTAAAAGCTTCCTCTAGTGTCTCCACGTAAAATAGTCAAAAATTCACTTCTTGCCTTAAATTTCTTGAAGTCAACTTCTAACAATCACAATTCAAAAAACTTCAAAACCAAAAGTCTATCACATATGACTTAGATGATAAAGATCTAATCTCACCTAAAGACCAAATATATATTTACCCAAACATCAAGATATCAGTTTATAATAACATGTCGACAAAAGGCAATGATCTCAGTTTATAAGAACCCAAGCAACAAAGAAGTTTCATAATATGATCCTTGAGCTTGAACCCATTCAACCAAAAAAGCTAGTAAGTATCCCATTCACCAAGTAATCATAAATGTACACATCCAACCTGTTCCAAAACCCATTCAACCAAAAATCCATCAAAAGGATTGCCTTTTTTTCCCTTTCCAACTCAAACAACCTCATTCCATTCAAAGAAACCCATCAAAAATATCACTTTTTGCCCATTTGGGCTCAAACAACTTCATCTAAAAACCATACTAACCCCTAAAAAACTACAAACAACAAAAGTATGACTAGAATCAAATCCGGTTAGTACGATAAATCAAGAACCGATCAAAACCCTAACCCTAACCCTAATCAAGAACCGATCATTAATTAACCTATTCTCATATTCTCAAATTCATACTAGAATAAACTTTAGGGTTTGAAATTCCTTACTTGAGTTGATTGGGGGAGGGGGGACGGCGATTTTTGAGAGGGAGAGAGAGATTGGGAGAAGGGGGACGGCGGGGGGTCGCGATGGAGGACGGGGGGCGGGCGAAGGGGGCAGGTGCGGCAATGGGGGAAGGGGCGACGGTGGGGGAGGGGGAAAACGACGACGGCGGGAGAGGGGGACGTCGATGGGGAAATGAGAGAAATAAAAAATTTGGGGAAAGTATGCGTATATGGTTTGGGGAAATTGGGGAAAGCGGGAGAGCGCGAGAGAGGGGAAAAAATTGAGGGTTTTTTTTTTTTTGGCGATCGAATGAGGAAATGGTGTAAGGTTTGGAGGAAATTTATTCCAAAACCCTATACCGGCGTTTTAACTAAAAACGCCGGTGAATGGGAGAAGATTTTTTGGTACACTTTATCTGTATCCTTCACCGGCGTGTTTTATTAAAACGCCGGTGAATATAGCCTTCACCGGCGTTTTAATAAAAAAACGCCGGTGAATATCATAATTCCTCGGCGTTTTATAGAGGCCGCCGGTGTATAACCATCCTGTTTGACGCCCCATTTCTGGTCTCTTCCTACCCTGACGTTTCTGGTAAACCGCCGGAAAATATACGCCGGTAAATCCATCGTGTGTTGTAGTGAAACTAATTATTTTTCTTAATTTGGAATAGAAATCTCAATGTTTAAAATGTATAAGAATTAAGAGTGGAAAATTTGAAGCAAGACAAATTCTTGAAGCTTTCTGCCTGGTCACTTTGTCTCCACGTCAACAAATTTGACGATGCACATATACTCTGCAAAGAAAGAGGAATTGAATTTTCTTGCAAAAAAATTGTCTTAGTATGATCAGTATGAGTTGACTTTAAGTGGACTGAGACTGGGTTGTGTTACTTCACTTGTTATTTCCACATTAATTAATCTCAAATTTATTGATTGTTTTTCATACATATAGAGATATTCATACATATAGAGATATCAGCAGTATCATCATTGGACTCGCGCTATCAAAGAAGTTTGACACTAGATTTAGTGGCACTAGACTGATGCAAAGATTCAAGAATGATTACTATATGTTAATGCTGTTTCTTATGATTATCTAAACTTGTTATCCAGTTGGATATGTATTAATTGATTTCTTCAAAAGAGAAACAAATTTGTGCATGCGAGGATTCTCAATATTGTGTTTCTTAGAAGAAGAAGAAAAAAAAAACTCTGTTAACGTTAATTTCTCTAACTTTTTATAATCAAGGCAATAAAACTAAAGTGAGAATCTCAGATAGTTGTTAGCTAGCTCAGTACATTCTCCGCTAAACTTTACTAAACTTTACTACGTACATGTGTCAATTTTGAAGGTAAATAATTGCACTTGTTGAAAATTCTTTTAGAGTGTTGCGATAGTTACTTGCAACCCAATTTGCGACTCTACACTCACTTGTGAGTGATTTTACTTTTCTCAACTATGGAAAATAACATTCTATTAGCTCATGCTAGAACCCAAATTCCATGAAATTGATGTTTAAATGGAAAGTTAAGATGCTCTTTCTTTAGTAGACCTAGCAAATGGGTCGGGTCGTTAAAAAATATTTATTTTTTTCTCAACCAAGAACCGACCCGTGGGTACCCACAGATACCAACCAATATTTCAGGGTTTTTTTAGTTTGTTTTATGAATTTTTAAATATTTTTTAAAAAAAGTTATTTTTATTGAATAATTGGTTGAAAATATAACCAACATATTATAGTTTGTTAAAAAAAGTGTAAAAGCAAAAATTGAATAATTGAAACAACAAGCAATGGAATCAAGAATGATAACTTAATAAGCTTGCTTATTGTTTGGTAGGTTCCTTGTTCAAATAAAATATATGATATCAACACTCCAAATACAACCAGTACTTGAATTTATCATTTCATCAACCAAAACAAATGAACAATAAATTGCTCAATCATGCAACGAAGGAGCCATCAATTTTCAAAGCATGCAAACGTAATTGAGTTTAAACAAAATCAGGGGTGGACCTGGACCAAAGCAGTACAAAGACCCCCCAATTTATAGGGGCCCCATATTTTTGAAGTTCCTTATACATATGTATGTAATATTGAGCTTTAAAAAATGGTATTGTTTGCTTTTTTATCAGTTTTTGGACTCATAAGTTTATGAATTCTAAATGTGTAAGCCCTATTTTCAAATTTTATTGTATTTTGTATTCTTTTGATTATTATATTTGGATTCATTTGTTACAGTATATTTTCTCTTTTTTTGGGTTCTTTTGTTCGCTCTTGATCGATCTGTGTTCTTTTTGTTGGATCCTGTTCTCTTTGCAAATTTTGCTCTTTCTATTTTGAGTTTGATTTGTTCTCCTTTGTGTTCGTCTCATCTCATTGTATTTATTTTTCTCTTTTTGGAGCCAAAACCGTTACCCAGAACCCACATAATCTCAACCCAAAACCCTAATTCTTGATCTCCTATAAATAATCCTATTAAACCCTAATATTTTATATTCTCTCTCTCCTCCGCCGTTTCTCTCACCCCGATCCTCATCCCCCTTCTCTATTTTTCGTTGCACCCCAAACCCAACCGAAAACATCCCTACCCCGTTGCCAACTCCGATCATCCGTCACCACCGCCGCCACCATCATCATCGTCTCCATCCCCTCGCCCTTGTCACCGTCACATTTTTCCCCGTCGTGTTTTCCATTCATCCTCGTCGTAACCCAATTCATCCGAGTTCTCGTCGCCATTACCCATCGCCGTCATCCTTCATCACCTCCGTGCACTTCACCAGTGTCACCGCCGTCCCTCGCCGCTCCTCTGCAGTTCCCTAGCATCACCGTTTGAGTCCCGGAGTCGCCGTTATCGTCGCTCTCAGTTTCCAACTGAAAAATAGAGTTCGCCGTCGTCGAGGTCGTCGCCACCATCGTTTCCCAACCGTGGTGCCGACGCCGCTTCGCCCCCGCCGCAGTCGCCGCCGTACGCTGTGCTCTCTCTCCCCTTACCGAGGAAGGAGACGACCACTGATTGGTCGGTGGAGCTAGTTCGTGTTCAGCCACAGTGGATCCCTCTCGTTGTTCCGTGTTTGGGTCAGATCCTGTGTGAGGAAGAGCTCCCATTGGACGAGATCGTTGTTCCGTGTTCTAGGCGCATCAGATCCGAGATCGTTGTTCTGTGTTCTGTCCCAATCCGGTGTGAAGTATTCTTTTGGCTATTGCTATGGATTCATTTGCTGTTGGTTCTTCGCACATACTTTGCATGTGTTTTTGGGAGATTTCGCCCAAGATTCTAATCCCATTATTCCTATTAATTATTTCTGCAATATAACAGGCAAGTCTCTTCTTGAACCCCTTTATTGTTTGTGTTCAAGATTATTTGATCTCCTATAAGTAGATCACGTCCATTTTGTTATCAAAAACTTCTTTTGACAATTCTGTTAAGATTATCGAGGGTTTACACGAGCTAACCCAACATACTCTTAACATCGTGATATCTCTTTGATCTTAAACCCAGTCCCCATTGTTTTATGCATATGCATACTTAAATAACTAGATTCATGCATGCATAGGACTGCTTGATAAATTGGACATATTAAATTGACGTGCTAGATTGAATTTAATTGATGAATTGACACCATGACTGTGATAATTGTATCTTAAACCTTATTGCATGTTGACACCTAGGATTCACTTTGATTACCAATTTTCATGCTATATGTGATCGTATGATTTATTTGTTTCCTTTTTATGTTAAGTTGATTTCTGGTCTGCTGGAAGTTTCACTTTGAATCAGATTTTTAACCATGCTAATCACTTAATTTGAAAGAACTTGCTGAACATAAATTGTATCCCTAGATTTCTAGATTATTTTTTCCTGGTCCGGATTTAAATTCCAATTTGTCATTTGCTAGATATCATCTTTTTAGTACAACTGTGTTAGTAATTCTAGATTCATAATTTCATTCATATCCTGTTGTTTCTTATTTTATTTGACCTTGTTAACAGTAAAAGAAAAATCTGAAATAAATTAGGCTGGACTTAGAAATGTATATCTACTTCCCTAAATTTTTGTATATTTTATTAATGAGTTCTCTGACCCGAAATAATTAGTTGAACCCAACTTACTGCATGCTGACTGAACATAAAACCTGATTAGAATAAAGTTTTCACCTTAGTTTCGATATCTTTTATATGCCTTAATTATACTCGCTGGAACCGTATGGAAGTCTACTTACTAGTACTTCCGACGGATTCAGGTTTGCTATTGTGTGGTGACCATAATCCATGTTTTGGTGCAGCAAGGTAATACTGTCCTGATTTTGTGAAATGCGTTTATATGATGTGTTTGCCTCATGCTTTGTCCGTAATGCTTGGAATTAGTCACACATAGTAATATACAATATTGAAACCCTCTTTCATGCTCACATAGGATGAAAATAAACTATTAACAAACCGGGGTATTAAGGGTAGACTTGGTAGTGAACAATTGGAAAATATACTCGGTAAGACCTCATCGTTATATTGTATTGTCTTGGAAGGAGGAGTATTGATTGCAATGATTTATTGATGATTCATGATTGTAAATTATTGTTATCAATTCCGAGAACACGATCCATGAATTCACCATCAGTCTAAAATGGTCACTGTGCTTGCACCGAACCTGTGGAATGGGACACAGTAGTACGTGCACTAGATAGGCTAATAAAATCCTTAATAACCTGCATCTTATGCTTGATCTCGACTTGATATCACTCATTACATGCGTGATTATTGTACACCTTTGATATTATTGTCTGCTCTTTGCTTTGTTCTTTGTCTTTGACCATGTTCCTTTCCTTTGATATTAATGCTTCCCTATTATCCTTTGTTTTCTCTACTTGCCGCCCACGACTTGCTCTAAGGGCACTTTTATCTTTTTTTCAGATCAAGATTTTACAAGTACTGAAGGATCTGTTCTCGAAGGAATTGGTGAGAAACGTTTCTAGAGTTGGAACCAGTCTCCGCTGTTTAGTTTTTATTTGCTGCTAGATTTATTTCCTTGAACATTGTTATAACTTGTACTTTGTTTTGGGCTTTATGACCCATAGATCCTGGATGTTGGATATTTATACTGTTGGATTATTTCATTATTATTAGAATTTATCTTTATTTCATGTGGTTATATTTCTTGCGTGCTTGTATTTTGTTGTTCTTATTGCTGAGTTAGTCTGGTACAGCTTATGGATGGTGTTTACATCATTCGCTGGGCCTACGTTACATACTCGTGTTCCGTATTTTAGGAAGCGGGGCGTGACAGAGTTTTTAGTGGTATCAGAGCCCAGGGCTGAGTAATATATCAATCAAACATGACTATCTTTACGAGGTTTGGCTTTGATTGGTATATTAGTCGAGTTTGGCTTTAGCCGGGTTAACTCAGTGATTTGCACACCACGATAATCGCATGAATACTTGTATAATAACCAACATATAATCTGGGTACTGACTATCTTTGATCGTGTTTCAGGCTATGGCTCGTGGGAATTCTTCTTCTCGCTTGGGGGATCGGCAGCCGGACAACACTGTTATTCTCCAGACGATTCAGCAGATGATGGCTATTCAGCAGGAGCACAATGAACTGATGAGAGCCACTTTAGCAGCCAATGGGAATGTCACTGGACCTACACCCGGTGCTCTGCCACCTAGGCTTGGTACAGTAGCATATTTCATGGGGCTGCACCCAGATAAGTTTTCGGGTACTAAGTCGCCGTTGGAGGCCGAGCAATGGCTTATCCGGACGGAGCAACTGCTGGTCGCCGCTCGTATTGCTGAGGCAAATCGTGTGGATGTGGTTTGCATCCAGCTGGTAGATCTCGCTCATATCTGGTGGCGGGTTGAATCCGAGAGGATGCCGCGACCCATTGAGTGGTCCACTTTCTCTGAGAGCTTCATGGCGAAGTTCTTTCCCAGTGTCACCAAGGCAGAGATGGAGCAACAGTTTGTTTCCCTAACTCAGGTCAGCTGGATAATGTTCTTAAATGTCATTTGTTGTTGCCTACTTCACTTGTGACAGTATTAATTTGAGCATTATCTTAATCAGGAAAACTGTTCTGTGGACGAGTATGCTGCAGAGTTTACTCGGCTTAATCACTTCGCCCCTACCCTCATTGCCACTGATGAGGCTCGGTCTAGTCGGTTTCAGTCGGGCTTGAGCTTTTTCCTCCAGGACCGTTTGGCTGCTCTTCGGCTTCGTGCTTATTTTGATAATCTGGATGCGGCTCGGATCCAAGAGCAGACTCTCAGCCGGTCTAGTGTTCCTCAGAGGACTGTTTCGCACCCTGTTGCAGCTCGACCTTCTGGAGGACCTATTCGGAGGCCAGTTCTGCCCCCTCCCGTAAGAGCACAGCTGTATGCACCTATTGTCCCGAGGAATGTTGAGACTTGTGGCTACTGCTATAAAACTAGGCATTCACATCGAGACTGCAAGATGGCCAACCGATAGTGTTTAGTATGTGGGAGCAGTGAGCATTTGGTTCATGACTGTCCGAGGAACAGAGCTCCTCCTGCGCCGGTTGCTGGTGCTGCTCAGCTAGGAGCGCCGACGCGTGGTCAGGACAGGTCGTCTCTTACCCCGCAGAGGCAAGTCTTCGATCAGAGGCGTGTGGCTCCTAAAGGAGGTCAGGTTGGTGGTCGTAGTCAGGCTTATAACCTGACAGCCGAGGAAGCAGAAGTTGTTGTTGGAGTGGTTGCAAGTATATCACAGTAGTTATACTTTTTTTTCTTTCTTTCAGTTTTCTGCATGTTGTTGTTGTTGTTTTTCCCTCCTTTGTACAATTATTCGTGTATATATCCTGCTAGAACCTTATTCTTTGTTTGATCTTCTTCTAGGTGTGATTTTAGTCTTCTCTCTCCCTGCTCATTTGTTGTTTGATTCGGGTGCTACCCACTCTTTCATTTCTTCTCGCTTTGTCGATCAGTATGGTTTGGCTAGCGATGCTATGCCCGCAGCTTGGGACATCACCACAGGTTGAGGTGTCATTGTTTGTTCTAGGGTTTGCAAGTAGAGTCCGTTGCTGATTGGTGATGTGGTGTTCTCGGCGGATTTGATTGTGATTCCCAACTCCGGTTTCGATGTCATTCTGGGCATGGACTGGTTGGGTGTTTCCTGTGTCGTGATTGACTGTCGGGAGAAGAATGTGACTTTTAGGCTTTCTGGTCAACCAGAATTTGTTTCTTATGCGGGTGAGACACCGTCATGGCATGTCGACTAGTTGGACCCCAAGGTTGTTTCTCTTGCGTCGCTGGGTTCTGATAGGGTTGTTGCACCCTTGGTTGTGCGGGACTTCCTTAATGTGTTTCCCAAGGAATTGTCCGGTTTGCCGCCAGTCCAATATGTGGAGTTCAGCATCGATGTTCAGCCCGGTACGGCCCCTATTTTCAAGAGTCTGTATTGTATGACACCGGTTGAATTGGCAGAACTGAAGGTGCAAGTTTAGGAGTTGCTTGATAAGGGTTTTGTCAGACCTAGTGTTTCGCCATGGGGAGCCCCATTTCTGTTTGTAAGTAAAAAGGATGGAAACCGCAGGCTTTGCATTGACTACAGGGAGTTGAACAATGTTACTGTCAAGAATCAGTATCCATTGCCGAGGATTGATGATTTGTTCGACCAACTGTGTGGTGCTTCGGTATTCTCGAAGTTGGATCTGCGTTCCGGGTACCATCAAGTCAGGGTGAAGTCAGAGGATGTTCCGAAAACGGCTTTCCAAACAAGGTATGGGCGTTACGAGTTCTTGGTGATGCCTTTCGGAGTGACTAATGCACCGGCTGTATTCATGAGTTTGATGAACCGTGTGTTTTTGCCGTTCTTGGATCAGTTTGTCAGGGTCTTCATCGACGACATATTAGTGTACTCGTAGAACAAGGAGGATCATGTTGAGCATCTGAAGGTGGTTCTGCAGACTTTGAAGAAGAACCAGCTGTATGGGAAGCTCAATAAGTGCGAGTTCTGGCTGGATCGGGTTGGTTTTCTTGACCACATTATCTCCGGTGCTGGTGTTTCTGTGGATCCATCGAAGATTTCTGCGGTCAAGGATTGTCCTATTCCGAAGTCAGTTCCTGAGGTGCGGAGTTTCCTTGGTTCAGCTGGTTACTATCGGAAGTTCGTTCAGGATTTCTCTAAAATTGCTAGACCCTTGACCAGTTTGACAAGGAAGGAGCAGAAGTTCGTCTGGGATGAAGCTTGTGATGGAGCTTTCGCCGAGTTGAAGCGTCAATTGACGTCAGCGCCTGTGCTGACTATACCCGACAGTTCGGATGGTTTTGTGAACTTTTGTGATGCTTCGGGGAGAGGTCTGGGAGCAGTGCTGATGCAGCGAGGCAGGATTTTCGCTTATGCAACAAGGCAGTTGAGACCTCATGAGAAGAACTATCCTATGCATGATCTGAAGCTTGCAGCTGTGATCTTTGCCTTGAAGTTGTGGAGGCACTATTTGCTTGGGGATAGAGTTGAGAAGGAGTTGAACATGAGGCAGAGGAGACAGCTGGAATTGATGGCAGACTTTGACATCAATTTGCAGTATCACCGGGGCAGAGTTAATTCGGTGTCAGATGCTTTAAGTAGGAGGCCTGCCGCTATATTCCTTACTCAACAGAAGGAGCTAGTGGAGGACATAAGGAGGCTAGAGTTGGATGTGTTGCTTCCCGGATCAGATCGGCAGCTTATGTTGTTGCAGTTGCAGTCGTCCTTGGTAGAGCAGATCAAGGCAGCTCAAGAGAGTGATCAGCAATTACAGGAGTTTCAGAGTGAGGTTGAAGCTGGTTTGAGATTTGATTTGGTTGTCCATGCTGATGAGTCGCTTCGGTTTGGCTCTAGGTTGTGTGTACCTACAAGAGAAGTCAGGCAGAAGCTACTTGAGGAAGCTGATCAGTCCCCGTATTTTATTCATCCTGGTAGTACCAAGATGTACAGGAACTTGAAACAGCATTTCTGGTGGCATGGTATGAAGCGGGATGTGGCTCAATTCGTCGCCCAGTGCCTAATCTGTTAGCAGGTGAAGGCAGAGCATCAGAGGACTGCAGGACTTTTGCAACCCCTTCCTATCCCTGAATGGAAGTGAGAAAATATCACGATGGACTTTGTGACAGCTTTGCTGAGGAGTCCTAAAGGTCATAATGCTATCTAGGTTATAGTGGATCGGCTGACGAAGTGTGCTCACTTCATTCCTTTCCGTGTGGGTCAGTCCACAGAGAGTTTGCCCGAGCAGTACGTTCAGGAGGTTGTTCGTCTGCATGGAGTTCCTGTCAGCATCGTATCAGATAGAGATACGAGGTTCAGGTCTCAGTTCTGGGAGAGTTTGCAGAAGAGCTTGGGTACCAAGATGAGCTACAGTACAGCGTTCCATCCTCAGACGAATGGACAGTCAGAAAGGACAATTCATACCCTAGAAGATATGTTCAGATCCTGCGTTCTTCAATTTGGAGGTTCGTGGGAGGATCATCTTCACTTGGCCGAGTTCTCTTATAATAACAGTTACTAGGGAAGTCTCAAGGCTGCTCCATTCGAAGCTTTGTATGGGTGCAAGTGTAGATCACCAGTTTGTTGGGATGATAACGGCGAGAGGAAGCTTTTAGGTCCTGAGTTGATCACGAAGACAATTAATGTCGTGGCTCAGATCCGCAAGCATTTGCAGGCCGCTCAGGATCGGCAGAAAAGGTGGGCTGACTATCGTCGGAGACCTCTAGAGTTTGAGGCAGGCGAGCATGTGTTCCTCAAGGTATCACCTTGGAAAGGTGTTATCCGTTTCGGCGGTGGAGGCAAGTTGAGTCCTCGATTCATCGGTTCATTCGATATTTTGGAACGTGTGGGCAAGGTAGCTTATAGGCTCGCGTTACCGCCAGCTTTAGAAGGTGTCCATGATGTATTCCATGTTTCTCAGCTGAGGAAATACGTCAGAGATGACAGTCATGTGGTTGACTACTCAGACTTGTCTGTGAGGCCGGATTTGTCCTGTGAAATTCGACTCATCTCTATCTTAGACCGTCGAGAAAATGTGCTAAAGAATAGAGTCATCAAGTTGGTCCGAGTTTCTTGGGATCCTTGCTCGCCAAGGGGGTCTACTTGGAAGTTAGAGGAAGAGATTCGGGAGAGGTTCCCTCATTTGTTTTAGTAGTGTTTTTTTTTTGCTTTGTTTCTTTCGGGGTTTGCTCTATGCACCTCTTGTATGAATTTCGAGGACGAAATTTTTCTTGTAAGGTGGGTAAGATTTGTAAGCCCTGTTTTCATATTTTTCTTGTATTTTGAATTCTTTTTATTATTATATTTGGATTCATTTGTTATAGTATATTTTGTCTTTTCTTGGGTTCTTTTGTTCTCTCTTGATCGATCTGTGTTATTTTGGTTGGATCCTGTTCTCTTTGCAAATTTTGCTCTTTCTATTTTGAGATTATTTTTTCTCCTTTGTGTTTGTCTCATCTCATTGCATTTATTTTTCTCTTTTAGGAGCCAAAACTGTTACCCAGAACCCACATAATCTCAACCCAAAATCCTAATTCTTGATCCCCTATAAATAATCCTATTAAACCCTAATATTTTATATTCTCTCTCTCCTCCGTCGTTTCTCTCACCCCGATCCCCATCCCCCTTCTCTGTTTTTCGTTGCACCCCAAACCCAACCGAAAACACCCCTACCCCGTTGCCAACTCCGATCGTCCTTCACCACTGCCGCCACCATCATCATCGTCTCCATCCCCTCGCCCTCATCACCGTCGTATTTTTCCCCGTCGTGTTTCCCGTTCATCCTCGCCGTAACCCAATTCATCCGAGTTCTCGTCGCCATTACCCATCACCGTCGTCCTTCATCACCTCTATGCACTTCACCAGTGTCACCGCCGTCCCTCGCCGCTCCTCTGCAGTTCCTTAGCATCGTCGTTCGAGTCCCGGAGTCGCCATTGTCGTCGCTCTCTGTTTCCAACCCAAAAACAGAGTTCGCTGTCGTCGAGTTGTCGTCGCCACCGTCGCTTTGCCCCCGCCGATGCCGCTTTGCCCCCGCCGCAGTGCCACGCAGTCACTGCCGTATGCCGTGCTCTTTCTCTCTCCTTGCCAAAAAAGGAGACGACCACTGATTGGTTGGCGCCGCTGTTTCATGTTCGACCACAGCGGATCCCTCTCGTTGTTCCGTGTTAGGGTCAAATCTGGCATGAGGAAGAGCTCCCATTAGACTAGATCGCTGTTCCGTGTTCTGGGCGTGTCACGCCCCGCTTCCCAAAAACATGGAATGCAAGCATGTGACACGGCCCAGCGAATGACTTGCGTCATCCATAGGCTGTTATTGATCCAACTCAACAATATAAACAAGTAATGAAACAACCACGCATACAATAAAAAGATAATCACATAAATAACAACATTGGAAATTAATGCATAAAAATAACCAACATCAAATAACTCAACATCTGGAAATTTAACAAACAATATTCGGGTCGAAGCCCACAATACAAAGAAATAGCATTTGTCCAAATTTATTAAGGTTTTCAAATAAAACAACATTTATTTAGCGACGCGGTAAAACATCTTTTTCACCAATGCTGCTCTCCTATTCCGTCGGGTAAATCTCCTTGATTACCTGTGAGTTGCTCATCTAAAGAGAGGAAAAAGAAAGTCCTTAGAGCAAGTCATGGACATGCAAGTGGAGAAACAGAGAAGCAATAACAATAGTGATAACAATAAACGATGAAATCAATAGTGTTGAATAGTGACAAAGAGATAATAGTACAATATGCAATAACTATGATTTACCACGATAACGATAAACGATATCAATAATGGCAATAATAACGATAACACTGTTCAATGAAGATAACAATATGCAATGATAATGTGATGAGAGCCTTAGGTCTATTATTCATTTTTTTATCCTAGCTAATGCACGTACTACTGTGTCCCATGTGTGCCGTACCACAGGTTCGATGCATACAATCAATTTCGTTTAGACTAAGGTGGTAGATTCTATAGTTCATGTACTGGGTATGATGACGATAACGATAATAACACTGGACATGTGTAATTTCTTACGCGATGCCGATAACGATAAAACACGGGACATGTGTAATTTCTTACACGATGCCGATAACGATAAAACACGGGACATGTGTAATTTCTTACACGATGCCGATAACAATAATATTCACTGGCCATCATCCGAGTACACTTACTATATTGTTAACTACCCTAATCAATCCTTAACCCCGGCTTTAATTTATTTTCTTTATTCAATTAACACACGATAATGCAATTAATAAGGGACGTTAGAAAAGGTGACAAAACAACCCTAGGATCATGCAATATACTCTATACAATTAAATACACTAAATATAACATTATAAACACAATTGTACATTATAAAACATAGAATCCCAATTCTGGACAGCAATAGGTTGCTGTACCAAAATCAGAATTCCCGTTGCTACAGGACAGCAAAAGTGGATCCGTCAGGTGTTCTAGAAACTAGACTCCTGCCCGGTTCCAACGCATACTTAAAGTCTACATTCCGACAACGATAGCTAGGCGAAATTCAATAATCTTTATAGATTTTAGTTTCTGACTGGGTGTCAATGTTGTCTAATTTTGGTTATAAAGGCAGTAAATAATCATCACAAAAATCAGTAAAAATAATTTTTAGTACCCTAAACATGTTATCTACAAATCTGGAATTTATCTTGGCCATATATAATCATTAGTCCACTTAATTTATCAGCCTAACATGTTATGTACATAAATCTGAAATTTCAGCGCAGCTGTAGAAAAAGGGTCATAACTCGGGCGATATAAACCGGAATTCGGAAATTCTGGTGTCTATTGACATCTAGACAAATAGGGCTACGTTTCATCTTCAGGGCGTTTCTGATTTTAATGAAGTTATCTAGGTCGAAACAGCACAATAAGATTCAGGTTGGTGTAAATTCCAGAATAGTCAACATGTTCATTTTGGGTAAAATGGTTGAAAGTTAAGAATAATAAATTGGAGTTTAATAATCATAATCACAGCGAACCAATCTTATGTGAATATGGTATTAAGGTAGATGATTTCCATAATTCTACTAATTACAACTCAACTAATTTATCAATGGCAATCACACTAACAATCAACTAATTTATACAATCTACTATAGCTAGTTGTCATTAATGTCATGATATGAAATGTGTCAATAATTTCCTATTTTTATAATCAATAACTATAACTACATGGGTGTATGAAAATTCCTATACATTAGAGAAAAAAAGAAGGCACGATGTCGAGACTACCACTTGGATTCGCTCGTGTAAATCCGTGGCATCTCAACGATAGATACAATAACGTTATACGATATTCAATAGGATCCACTTGCGGAATTCAATAAAAATTATCGAATATGATACAATAAACATTCGATAGAAATGACTTGCCTTTTTGTGTAGACGGTTTGATAATTTAGTAAGAATAACGGGATCAGAATCCCGGGGAGCAATCCCAAGAGCACGTGCAAAAATGCACGCGAGAACCCAACAGCTACAGTAGCAAACAGTGGAATATTCCCCCACACCGGATCAGGCAGAACAGCGAAACAGCGGTGGGATCTGGTGTGGCCGAACAGCAAAACACCGAATCGTCCAATGGAATTCCTTCTTCACACCCGATCTGGTCCAAAACAGGGGACAGTGGATTGGGATCTACTGTGGAAAAACACCAAACAGCGGTTATAACCAACCGCTGCTCATCTTCTACCTTGCGACAGTAGCGAACAGGAGCGACGGCAGGACTGCGGCGTAGGCTGGCGATGGCTTCAACGGTGACGAAGCGGGCTCGCGATGCTGGTGGCGGCACGACATCGAGAGGAAACCCGTCGCACGGCGGTGACTCTGTTTGGGTTCAAAGAACAGGGGAGGATGAGAGCGGGGACGGTTTCGGATGTTGGCGACGAGAATGGTGGAGGTTATGGGCAGCGATGTCGAAGGTCTTGGTGGTGAAGAGGAGAGGAAGGCGAAGGCGAGTCAAACGGAGATGGTGAAATGGGTTTCGGAGTTTCGATGGAGTTGGGGACGATGGTGGAAGATGGGTTCGATGGTAGGGATGACGATGGCGATGGAGATGGTGGCGACGGCAATGGATAGGAGTGGGTTTGGGTTCGATGATGGGGGTGGTGAGGCGAGATGGAGGGAAGTTGGCATTTATGTTTTTGGGTTCGTTTGGTTCTGGTTTTGAAACAGGGAGAAGGAAGAGAGGGGGAGAGAGAATAGGGGAAGTATTAAACAGTGCAGGTTATTAAATTAGAAATTGATTAGAATATAGTAATGGGAGAGATTTGAGGGCCTAATAGTAGGGATTTAGTTACTCAATTTTTGGGAGTTACTGATTGTGGAGAGTGAGGGGAGTGATTAGGAGAAGTCATAGGGGTTAGTCCGCTAGGGAGAGATTGGGGGTAGTATGGGTTATTGGGTTTGGGTGAGAGATCCAATAGGAGGTGGATATTGGGCTTTGGGTACAAAGTGGGTCAAATTTGAGGCCAATTCACAACCCAAGGAGGCAAGACAAATACTCTAAAAATTAAATCCGAATTAAGACATACAAGGAGTAGATTTTAAATGATCAATTGAGATGAGGATTAGATGAAGAATAACATTAGGATAAATATTATTCAACACAAAATACGACAAATGAATTGAATTACAATTTCAATAGAGATTACAATTGGGATAAATAACAGAAAAAGGAAAAATGAAAACGGGAGTTACAGGGCGCATCAGATTCGAGATCGTTGTTCTGTGTTCTGTCCTGATCCAGTATGAAGTATTTCTTTTCGTTGTTGTTGTGGATTCATTTGTTGTTGGTTCTTCACACGTACTTCGTACGTGTTTTTGGGAGATTTCGTCTGGGATTCTGATCTCGTTATTCCTATTAATTTTATCTGCAATATAACAGGCAAGTCTCTTCTTGAACCCCTTTATTGTTTGAGTTCAAGATTATTTGATCTCCTGCAAATAGATTCTGTCTATTTTGTTATCAAAAACTGCTTTTGACAATTCCATTAAGATTATCGAGGGTTTACATGAGCTAACCAGACATACTCTTAACATCGTGCTATTTCTTTGATCTTAAACCCAGTCCCCATTGTTTCATGCATATGTACACTTAAATAACTAGATTCATGCATAGGACTGCTTGATAAATTGGACATGTTAAATTGAACGTGCTAGATTGAATCTAATTGATGAATTGACACCATGACTGTGATAATTGTATCTTAAACCTTAGAAATTGCATGTTGACACCTAGGATTCACTTTGATTACCAATTTTCATGCTATATGTGATAGTATGATTTATTTGTTGCATTTTATTGTTAAGTTGATTTCTGGTCTGCTGGAAGTTTCACTTTGAATCAGATTTTTAACCATGCTAATCACATAATTTGAAAGAACTTGCTGAACATAAATTGTATCCCTAGATGTCTAGATTATTTTTCCCTGGTCCGAATTTAAATTCCAATTTGTCATGTGCTAGATATCATCTTTTTAGTACAACTATATTAGTAATTCCAGATTCATAATTTCATGCGTATCCTTATGTTTCTTGTTTTATTTGACCCTGTTAACAGTAAAAGAAAAATCTGAAATAAATTAGGCTGAACCTAAACATGTATAGATACTTTCCTTAATTTTTGTAAATTTTATTAATGAGTTCTCTGACCCGAAATAATTAGTTGAACACAACTTACTGCATGCTGACTGAACATAAAACCTGATTGGAATAGAGTTTTCACCCTAGTTTCGGTATCTTTTATATGCCTTAATTATACTCGCTGGAACCGTGTGGAAGTCTACTTCCTAGACCTTTTGACGGATTCAGGTTTGCTATTTTGTAGTGACCATAATCCATATTTTGGTACAGCAAGGTCACGTTGTCTTGATTTTGTAAATACGTTTATATGATGTGTTTGCCTCATGCTTTGTCCGTAATGCTTGCAATTAGTCACACGTAGTAATATACAATATTGAAACCCTCTTGCATGCTCACATAGGATGAAAATAAACTATTAATAAGCCTAGATATTAAAGGTAGACTTGGTAGTGAACAATCGGGAAATGTACTCGGTAAGGCCTCATCGTTATATTGTATTGTCTTGGAAGGAGGAGTATTGATTACAATGATTTATTGATGATTCATGATTGTAAATTATTGTTATCAATGCCGAGTATACGATCCGTGAATTCACCATCAGTCTAAAACGATCACTGTGCTTGCGCCGAACCTGTGGAATGAGACTTAGTAGTACGTGCACTAGATAGGCTAATAATATACTTAATAACCTGCATCTCATGCTTGATCTCGACTTGACATCACTCGTTACATACCTGATTATTGTACACCTTTGATATTATTGCATGCTGTTTGCTTTGTTCTTTGTCTTTGACCATGTTCCTTTCCTTTGATATTCATGCTTCCCTATTATCCTTTGTTTTCTCTACTTGCCGCCCACGACTTGCTCTAAGAGTACTTTTTTCTTTCTTTTTAGATCAAGATTTTATAGGTACTGAAGGATCTGTTCTCGAAGGAATTAGTGAGCAACGTTTCTAGTTTTGGAACCAGTCTCCGCTGCTTAGTTTTTATTTACTGCTAGATTTATTTCCTTGAACATTGTTATAACTTGTACTTTGTTTTGGGCTTTATGACCCGTAGTTTGTTTTGATCCCGGATGTTGGATATTTATACTGTTGGATTATTTCATTATTATTGGAATTTATCTTTGTTTCATGTGGTTATATTTCTTGCGTGGTTGTATTTTGTTGTTCTTATTGCTGAGTTAGTCTGGTATAGCTTATGGATGGTGTTTACATCATTTGCTGGGCCTACGTTACGTACTCGTGTTCCGTATTTTGGGAAGCGGGGCGTGACAAAATGTCTCTTCATTTTCTTTTCTTTTTTTTTTCTATCTTTTCTCTGATCAATTTGCATGTCTTTTCAAAAAAAATTTGTCTCAGTTCTCATCATCATTCTCCATACCAAAAAAAAAAACTCATTCCCATCACACGACCTCCTCCATCATTCTCGAGGACCCCGACCCACCGACCTCCTCCACTCCTCACCAACAGCCGACCCCAATCTGAGACTGTCTCCCACCATTCACCATCCCCGGTCTCCTTCCGTTGTATGGTTTTCAACTCGATTGAAGTGGATATGTTCTAACTTTTGATTTCCTTCTATTTCCAGTTAGTTTCTATTGTTTGTATGCAGTATGCCTTAAATCATTTAATTTTATTTTTATTTTATAATTTCAGAATTCATTTAGAGAACAAGAGATATTCAATTTTTGATTTTGGGCTGAAATTGGAGAAAATGATTGTAGATTAGCATAAAAGTGAACTTTACAAGCTGAAACAACTAGGTATTATGGTTCTTTAACTTGTTATTTAAATTTTGTGTATTTTTTTCAATATTTGAAGCATGCCTCATATAAAGTATGATTTCGGACAGGAAAAAAAAAAGGAAAAAAAAAAAAGAATTAACCCAATCTCAAAATGTGCAATGGACAAGTTTTTTAAACACTAAACAAACTAATTTGGCAATTCAAAGTGATGAACCTCAAACTTTGATTGATGAGGAACACAAAAATGAATTAATTGATGAGGAAGTTGAATATGTAGTGAATGAGGAGCATAAGAATGATAATGAACTTGAAATTATGATAAATGAAGAAGCTAATCAAGTTAATAAATTGGCAAATAAAATTGATCATAATGAAGATTTACACATGTAACACCCCCAAAAATTAGGAAATGACATTTTTGCACTCGTGTGTTACGCACGTATATTTTGTACCGTTACGAGTAATATTCGTAACATATTTTTATATGAAGGTCATACGTATCTTATATTATGATTATTTATATGTTTTTCGTTTTCTCAAAACTCATTTCAATCCTACTTTAGCCAACTCAAATATTTATTTTAATCTTTGTGTTTTACGTACATTGCACTGTTTTCAATACACGTGTCGATTACATATATTTTTCGTTACGTGAAATATCCGTAACATTATTTCATATACAAGTTTTGTATTTTGACTGTTTTCATTCTCCAAAATTAATTTTAATATTTTTATGTGCATTGCACGTAAATTTTTATATGCATTTTATTTCTAAAATTTTCTAAGATGTCATGCACAATTCTTTCTCATTTTATTTCACATTTTGTTATTTTTATCTTATTAAAATCTCATAGGCCTAAAGTTTATTTTAAAGTCCACTAAGTTAATTAAAAGAGAAGCCACTAATTAAAAGAAAAGTCCATTAGTTAATCTACCTTTTTTTAATAAACATTTTTTATCTTACACTTGTCATGCAACAACATGTACATTCAAATAAAAAACAACTAACTAAATGAGAAGTGTGCACATGTGGAAAATTCAAAGGGTTTTTGTCATTCATATGAAGGGGAAGAGTTGGGGGTTTGTGTAGTAAATGGTGAGTGAGCATTTACTCTTGATAATGAGTATTTATTTTGGGTAATGGGTGTCTCTTCATTCACTCATTCAACCCTATAAATACCACCCTCTTTCTTCATGAAATCTTGCACCCAAAATCAAAAGAAACAAAAGATAAGAAAGATAAGAAAAGAAAGAGAGGAAAAGAAAGAAAAGAAGAAAAGAAGAAAAAGAGAGTTATTTGAGTTCTTGCTTGGAGGAAGGAAGGCTTGCTAGGAGAAGAAGAGAGTTCCATTCTTGAAGCTAGGAGCAACTTCTAGGAGTTTTCTTCTACATTAGAATCTTCATTGAGGTGGGTATTTTTTTTTGCTTTCTAAAGTAAAATAGATTGCATGTGTAGGAAAATTGATATCAAAATTGTTTATACATACGAGTAGTGGTTAATTTGTGATAATGATATTTAAATAAAATACATACTAATTAAGAGATTATCTTGTAGATAAGTTGAAATGATGTTGTTTGGGTGCATGGTAATATATTATGATTATATTGAATGAATTGGATATAGATTTGTACACAAAGTTACTAATTCATGCCAAGAAAAGTTACTGTTTTGAGTTTTGTTTGCTCATCAGAAAATTGTATTTAATAAAATACTTAGAATCTAGAGCTAAAACTTTCTTGAGAGCATCTTGTATGTGTGAGGAACATTCCTTTAAAATTTTATCAGATTTTGAGGTCATTTACTATTTTAATAAAATCTAAACTCAGAACTGGTTAGTAGTTAAGTACTGGTTGCTGGAAATCTGTAAATATTTCGGTTTTTGATCAATTCAGCATTGTAAATGAAACAATTTAAGAAAATTCAGAACTAATAAGTTGTAGTAGACTCGTTAACCTTTCTGAAAAGCCTAAGAAATCAATTTTTCACAAAGAATTGAATTTTATATGAATTTTACAAGACTGTACAATTGACAGTATTTCAGTATTTCGACCCTACTGTATATTTCGAAGAATTCAGGGTTATACATATAGTATTTTGAGGCAACTTATAACTAAGAAATTGTAGTAGACTTGTATACCTTTATTTTGATATAAATAACGCAAAGTTTCGTGAAGTATATGATTGTCTATGATTTTTACAAATAGCATGAAATGCAGTTTCTGACTTTGAATTTACTGTTTTGCAAATGATACTTAAATGAGGTGATTGAAAATATATTCTCGCTGTTTTAAGTTATATTTTTGGAAAATAAAGATTATATTCATGCTTAGATGAGAAGTGAACTCAAGAAAAATATATATATGGTTAATGATGTTAGGAATTAGTTTAAAATAAATCAAAGGAAAATTATGAGATGAGTTTTCAATGATGAATTTTATGAAATTACTAGGTTTTCCCGTTGACACGTGCCTACGGCACGTCTTCGAAACGGTGCACCTTATTTGATCATATAAAATAGTTTTGGAGGTCCAGCAAATTAATTGAAGTAGCAAACATATTATATGAGAAACTTTTGGGAATCCGGCAAAAAACATATTATATGATTTTTTTTGATTTTTTTGAATTATTTTTAAAGTTCTTAAATTTTTTATTTTTTTTGGTTTTTAATTTTTAAGTTTTTTTTAAATTTTTATTTTCTTAATTTTTTGAATAGAAGAGGGAGGGAGAGAGAGAGAGAGGAAATATAATTATTAAATGAATATAGGAGTTGTTTTGGGTGGGGGATTTGAATTTGAGTTTTGGGGGGAAATATTTTGGAGGGAAAAATGTGTTTTGTGAGGTTAGATCTGGGCCTTTAATTTTTGGGGGGAAGGAGAGCCACTTGATAGCTTTCTTTGTGTTTTATTATATAGATGTTTTAATCTTAATTAACTTGTATTGAGAAAGTTTTGATGAATATGAAAAGTGTATCGTGAAAATGAATAGGTTGAGATTGTACTTATTGATGAATAAATAAGAATGAATGAGAATTTGAATGAAATATGAATACATGAACATGAGTTATAAGGGTATGAGTATCCCAAGTTGTTGAACATGAAAAGATGTTGATTCTAGAGGCTTGGTGATACCCAAGTACCGGTCAAAGTAATAGAAATGAATAATTGATTTTTGAGAAGTGGTCAATATGGGCTGTCGTTCTCGGTATTTTTGTGTAAGACCGGTAGGAGGGTAAACTAGCTCTATGTAGTATAATTTATTCATATTCAAACTTAAGAATTAGGCCCTAAGTGAAGATGTAGTAAACTTGGGAAAATGTGAGTGGAGGGCTTCTATATAGTCGGGCGGTGGATTCCGGGACTATAAATCCAATCGGGCGGTGGATTCCGGAACTGTGGTTGTTTGCGATGGAGGCGAGCCTTAATTAAATCCAGGATTATGATTGATCGGACGGTAGATTCCGAGATCATGATTAGTCGGGCGGATAGTAGGTCGTACTCTAGTGTATATGCGTATACCGGGGCTAGAGGGACACTTGCGGGATGTTCACACGACAAGGATTATGTATAGTCGGACGGTGAATTTTCGGGACTGAAATCTGTACTCGTGAAATGTCTAAACTTTATTTTATTACTGGGTAGTTATCATGGCGAGGGATAAAACCCTTTAATGTAGAGTACATAGGTGCTTGTCCTCGGACCTATGTAGTATGGGATGCATAGAATTCGAATAAGTATGCATTAGTGTCATTGTAGTATAACATCTGCATTAGGCATCAAGTCATATCATACACTGACATGTTTAGGATAGTCACTCTATACACTTTATATCCATTCAAGTTTGTGTTTGTTAAAGTAAGAGATTTCGTTATAATACAATATAGAGATGATCGTTGTTTATAACATTGCGTCGGTTGTAAGCAACTGATGTGCCCACAGATTTTCAGTACAGGGCTTGATTGGATTGGCAAGGATTTAAAGACTGTTGATGATAAAAATTATATTCATGATTAAAGCTGCCGATATTAGAGTTGTACTTCTTGTTGTGTTTTATTCCGCTTTGTAACTCTGTAATAAACATTGTTGTGTAATAAAAAAAAATTAATTCCCTTGTAAAATTGTACGAATTGAAGTAAAAGATCATGTTGTACTACGAATTACATGTAAATGGAATTCGAGGTGTTACAACACAAATAAGATGGCTGCATTTAAATAGTTTGTCCTCCAAGGCTCCAAGTTTGTTTACGTTTAAATATATGTAATTTTGTTTGCATTTAAATAATTATCATTTTTTTTTGTCAATATGCAAAATGTTGTATTTGTAAACTTGCTTAGACCTCCCTGAAACTCATGTACACCCGTGAACAAAATCCAAACATAATCAAAATATACAATAGCAAAAACAATCCAGTGAAACCAAATAACAAAATAAGTTACTAAACTCTTGAAATTAATTACATTCAAAATAATGAAATCATATTTAAAGCAAACTCAAAACACACTCAAATAAATTACAACTCAAATCGATGAGTGATATGGCTAAAAATGGGGTTAAATCGGAACCGTCCAGATTAGGCGCGAATCTCGAAGCTCGGGGGTAAAACGGTAATTTCACATACAAGTGAATCCAAAGCGGGTATCGGATCTCCTTCTCACAGATCCAATAACCCACAAACGGATCCACTCCAATTGGGTACGGGTCCCGACCCGAGGCGAGCCCAGACCAACAAGAGATAAATCAGGGCCACTGATTTGACCAAGTCAGCAGGCCTGATTTACTCTCACCGGGAATCAGGGATTAGTTTCCTAAACAGACTGAGGATTTCACTCCCGGCTGTTACACAGGAAATCAGGCCCCTTAAACAACTCCCCTGGCGACTATAAATACAACCCCTCTGCCTCCATGACCAGGTTAATCACTTTTTCACCACTTAAGCTCTTTCTTAATCTCTTCTGATTACTGACAAGAGCGTCGGAGGGTGCGTCGCTGGAATCAACCCCGGTGTCTCGCACTTCCTTGCAGGTTGCGCCAGGAGCAAGAAGGCTTGAGTCAATTGTTCAGGTTTTCCTCGAACTCACAAATTCTATCTGTTTACCCCCACACCGAAATCAGCGGTAACAGATTGGCGCCGTCTGTGGGAAAAATCACACGAACAGCCCCAGCTTCTTCCTTGTCGTCCTCGGCAACCATGCCTCCAAAGAAGGTCAGATCTAGAGGGTCAAACCGTGTGGCCAATCCTGCCGACCCTACAGAGGAAGCCCCCTTCAATCCTATTCCTCAGCCCGACCTTCCTCCTCCGGCCCAGCAGGGAAAACCTCCTCTTCCCAAGCAGCAACCCAACAATGGCCCTTCCGGCCATAACGGTCGGAAGCAGAAGCAGCCCCTCAACCCGGACCATGTCTCGATCCATAATGGGTCATCGGACTCGATGGCTTCTCATCATCCCGACCTCCGCAACACACTCCTGAACCGCCAGAAGGACGACGACCTCCGCACC
The DNA here is from genome assembly GCA_017893485.1 of Hemerocallis citrina. Taxonomy (NCBI): domain Eukaryota; kingdom Viridiplantae; phylum Streptophyta; class Magnoliopsida; order Asparagales; family Asphodelaceae; genus Hemerocallis; species Hemerocallis citrina. The sequence continues at coordinate 9,690,840 of CM030367.1, forward strand.
CACCTTGACGAGAGGCGGGCCCGAGAGGGAGCCTCCCGCCAGCGTCAGGGTGAGCGGTCTCCTCGTCGCCGAGACGGGAGGAGGTCCCCGGACCGCAGGGGCCGGGCAATATCTCCCGAACGCAGGAGGAGGAGGCTGCATTCCCCCGCGGATCGGCATCCTCGGAGGAACAATGACGCACCGATCACTCGTGCCGAGTTCCTGCAATTTCAGGACACTGTGCTGCAGGCCCTCAACCTTCGGCAGAACGTCCAAAATGCTCAGAGGGCTCCGACACCCCCGCGGGACCCCAGTCCTCGCCGCCGAACCCGAAGTCCTTCCCCGGCTCCCAGCCGCCAGCGGCAGCAATACAGTCCTCGCCGATCCCAGGACTACCGGCGCCGCAGCCCGCGCTCCCCCTCCTATGAAGAGGAGTCCGGGGGGTCATAAGATTACCAGCGGAGGGAAAACGCCCTCATCCGCCGTCTCCATGAGGTGGAAAGGCATATCGGCCGCATGGACAGGGAGGAAGAATCCCGAGCAGGAACCGTCCGTCCCAGCCGACCCCATTCTCGCGGTCGATCATGGAGGCCCACATACCGAGGGGTTTCAAACCTCCGCAGTTTGAAACGTACTCAGGGGAATCCGACCCGGTCGATCACGTCGAAAGCTTCAAGACCCTGATGCTGATCCATCAAGCTTCCGACGCCGTGCTCTGCAGGACCTTCCCTGCCACCCTCAGGGGGTCGGCTCGGGAATGGTATTCCAGACTCGCCCCCTCCTCCATCTTCTCGTTCGAGCAGTTTGAAACACTGTTCATAACTCACTTCGTGAGTAGCAGGCGAGCCGAGAAAACAAGTCTCTCCCTGCTGAATCTGCGGCAGGAAAGGGAAGAGAAGCTGCGGGACTATGTGAAGAGATTCACCGCAGAGGTCAGGTCTATCGCCTCCTTAGACCTGTCAGTGGCGACCGTGGCGTTCCAGTCGAACGTTCTCAATGCCAACCTCCGATCGTCTCTAGCCAAGAAGCCCCCACACGACTTCGCTGACCTCCTCCTGAGGTGCGAGAAGTATATCCGAGCAGAGGAGGCCGAAGCCCTCCCGAGCTTCGGAGGGTCCTCCTCAGGGTCGAAGAGGAAGGCAACGGGGGAAGAGGGGTCCAAGAAGGCGCAGAAGGACAACGGCGGTCAGCGCCGCCCTCCCCCCAGGTTCGAGAAGTTCACTCCCCTCACCACTAACGTCTCCACCATCCTAATGGAAGTGGAGAAGGAGGGAGTCATCCCTCCAGCTTCAAGGATGCACACCCCGGCGAAGAGAAGGAACAAAGATAAGTGGTGTCGTTACCATCGGGATCACAGCCACGACACGAACGACTGCCGGGCATTGAGAGATGAGATCGAAGCCCTCATCCAGAGGGGACAGTTGGCCAAATTCGTGAAGGCTAACGATCGGGCGGATCGCAATTCTCCTCCGCCTTGGGGGGCTAACAAGCGCTCCGAGCAACGCGAAGAGACGCCCGAGTTCGAGGAGGAACGGATTCTGCACCTGATCCACGGGGGCCCCATGGGGGGCTCCTCTAATTCCTCCCGGAAGGCCTTCGTCCGAGAGGTCAATTCGGTCCACAGTGCCCCTCCTCCCAAAGGTCTCAGCGTCCCTGTGTCTTTCTCCGACGCAGACCTCGAAGGGGTCCGAACCCCACACTGTGATGCCCTCGTCATCGACCTCCGCATGGCCAACTTCAAGGTGCAGAGGATTTTAGTAGACAATGGGAGTTCGGTCAATATCCTCTTCCTCTCGGCCTTCCGAGGCCTGCAGCTGTCCCGAGACCGTCTCAAGCCGGCCGGTTACACACTCCACGGGTTCACGGGGGTCCCGGTAACCGTCGAAGGGGTGATAACCCTAGACGTTACCGCGGGAAGCACCCCTACTACCCGGACCGAGCCGATGGACTTCATGGTCGTCGACGTCCCGGCAGCGTATAATGTCATTCTAGGCCGACCCGGCCTAGCCGCCTTGGAAGCTGTCCCCTCGGCGTACCATTTGAAAATGAAGTTCCCCACTCGGTCGGGAGTAGGGGAAGTCAGGGGAAGCCAAGAAACAGCCCGGAAGTGCTACATGACTTCCACCGGGGGACCAGTGCTCTCGCTCGAGACACTAGAAATCCCCGAGCCGAAAGCTCGGCCGACGTCCGAGCCGGCGGACGAGTTAGAAGAAGTGCTCTTCTCGGACGAGGATCCGAGCCGGAAGTTCCTCATCAGCAAATCCTTGCCGACCGCACTGTGCTCAGACCTGATTAAGTGCATCCGAGATAACCATGACTTGTTTGCATGGTCGGCCGCGGACATGCCCGGCATTTCCGAGGAGCTGCTCGTCCATCGCCTAAGTGTCGAACCGGGGTGCAAACCGGTTCAGCAGAAGAGGCAAAAGTTCGCTCCCGAGCGACAGCAGGCCATCAAGGAGGAGGTCGATAAACTTCTAAAGGCCAAGTTCATACAGGAGGTAAATTATCCCGAGTGGCTGTCGAATGTTGTGATGGTCAAGAAGTCCAATGGCTCTTGGAGGATATGCATTGACTTCACCGACCTGAACAAGGCGTGTCCGAAGGATCCATTCCCTCTCCCAAACATCGACACCCTTATTGATGCCACCTTGGGCCATGAGCTCCTCAGCTTCATGGACGCCTTCTCGGGGTACAATCAAATCCGAATGTTCCCTCTAGACATTCCGAAGACTTCCTTCGTCACCGACCAAGGCCTCTACTGCTACCGGGTCATGCCGTTCGGCTTGAAGAACGCAGGCGCCACCTACCAGCGCCTCGTCAACAAGGTCTTCCAGAGCCAGATAGGCCGGAACATGGAGGTGTACGTTGACGACATGCTCGTCAAAAGCGTCCGAGGCACAGATCACGTGGCCGACCTCCAGGAGGCCTTCGGCGTGTTGAGAAGGCACAGCATGCGGCTGAACCCGAACAAGTGTGCCTTCGGAGTCTCCTCGGGAAAGTTCCTTGGCTTCATGGTAAGCCAACGAGGGATCGAGGCTAATCCCGAGAAGATTAAGGCCATATTAGGCATGGCCCCACCTCGGAACATCAAGGAGGTGCAGAAGCTTACCGGTCGGCTCGCCGCTATCGGTCGGTTCCTCTCGAAGTCGGGGGAAAAGTGCCTCCCCTTCTTCAAAGCACTCAGGGGGACTAAGGGTTTTGAATGGGGCCAGCCACAACAGGAATCGTTCGACCAGCTAAAGGCCTACTTGGTGAACCTCCCTCTGCTCAGCAAACCGGTCCCGGGCGAGACTCTCTTCATCTACTTGGCTGCTTCCGAGCAGACCCTAAGTGTCGTCTTGGTGAGAGAGGAGGATCGGGCCCAAAGGCCTATCTACTACGTGAGCAAGGTGCTTCGGGACGCCGAGCTCCGCTATCCGAGGATATAGAAGATGGCCTACGCCCTGGTCATGGCAGCGAGGAAGCTTCGGCCGTACTTTCAATCCCACTCGGTCGTCGTCCTCACCGACCAACCCCTAAAGCAGATCCTCCACAAGCCTGAGACCTCGGGCCAGCTGATGAAGTGGTCCATAGAGCTGAGTCAGCATGACATCTCTTACCAGCCTCGGACGGCAATTAAGGCACAGGCCCTCGCCGACTTCATCGTAGAGTCCACTATCCCTGAGGTCGGCCACGTCCCGAATGGACCCCCCGTTTGGACAGTCTTTGTGGACGGATCGTCCTGTAACGAAGGAAGCAGCGTCGGCATCATCCTGAACGGCCCTGACAACTTCGTCCTCCAGTATGCGATCCGTATGGACTTCAAGGCCTCGAACAACGAGGCGGAGTACGAGGCTCTCATTGCCGGTCTCGGACTTGCACGGAGTGCTGGGGCGCAGCGCCTCCGAATCCACAGCGATTCCCAGCTCGTCGTGAACCAAGTCTTGGGCGAGTACGAGGCCCGAGACGAGCGGATGGCGAAGTACCTCGCCAAGGTTCGGGCCCTCATGAACCGGTTCGAGGAGGCGCTCATTGAGCGGGTTCCTCGTGAAGAGAACTCACAAGCCGACGCCCTCTCCAAATTGGCCTCGTCCTCCCTGCAAGGTCTCGAACAGACCGTACTGATCGAAGTCCTCTCTAAACCGAGCATCGAAGACGAGACGCCTGCCTCGGCGGAGTCGTTGTCGGTCATGTTACAAGATAATTGGATGAAGCCGTTGGTGGAATTCTTGAGGGACGGGGTTCTACCCGAAGACCCCAAAGAGGCTCACCGAGTCAGAACCCAGGCCGAGCGGTATGTCTTGATCGAGGGCATCTTATACAAACGCTCTTTCTCTCAAATGGACGGCCGACCATACCTAAGGTGCCTCTCTCCGGAGCAGGCCGAATATGCCCTACAAGAGCTCCACGAAGGCATCGGCGGGGCACATTCAGGTTCCAGGTCCTTGGCCCGAAAAGCTTTGAATTATGGATACTTCTGGCCAACTCTCCTCCAAGATGCCGAGCGACACGTTCGGCAATGCAGCTCTTGTCAGAGACACTCCAGCATCCGTCGCCTCCCTCAGGCCAACCTCGCCTCCCTATCAAGTCCCATCCCCTTTGCAATGTGGGGGATGGATTTACTAGGGCCTTTCCCTCCGGCTTCGGGTCAGTTCAGGTTCTTGGTCGTAGCCATCGACTACTTCTCGAAGTGGGTCGAGGCCGAGCCCCTCGCCACCATAACCGAGAACAAGGTGGTACAGTTCTTCTGGAAGAGCATCATCTGTAGGTTCGGCGTCCCCCGCGTCCTCGTGACGGACAACGGGACTCAGTTTACTGGCACGGCATTCCGAGCTCTGTGCGACGACCTTGCCATCCAGCAATGCTTCTCGTCCGTTTCCCACCCTCAGTCGAACGGACATGCAGAAAATGCTAATCGGAAGATCCTCGCAGGCATCAAGAAAAGGCTGGACAAAGGCTCCAAGGGCTTATGGGTCGACCAACTCCCCAACGTCCTATGGAACTACCGCACGAGCAAGCGGACCCCCACAGGCGAGTCCCCTTTCAACCTCACCTATGGGTCCGAGGCCGTGATACCTCTCGAGGTCGGAGTACCTTCCCTTCGGCTCACAGCCTATGACGAAGCACAGAATGCTAGGGACCTCAGAGCAGATTTAGACCTGATAGACGAACTGAGGGAAAGAGCGGCGATTCGGCAGCAGAGTTACCGAAGAAGGGTTGAACTGGCGTACAACAAAAAGGTCCGACCCGCCAACCTTAAGCAAGGAGATTTGGTCTTGAGAAAGCTAGCCATATCCTTCCCCAGTCAGAAGAGCAAGCTGGCTCCGAACTGGGAAGGGCCGTACAGGATCACAAAGGTAGTTTGGCCCGGAGCTTATCGTCTTGAGGATCTAGAGGGCAGAGAGCTTCCGAGGACCTGGAATGCCGACCACCTCCTAAAATACCAAGAGAGCGCTCCGGCGCCACTCTAAGTATCACAGGATATCGAGCCATTCCAGTCCTCTGACTTGTAACCCATTTTCATAAATTGTACTATGTAAAACGGTTCGCCGTCGATTATCAATAAAGAAAGCTCTTTCGTGTTTGTGAATTCGCATGTTTCTCTCCCCTCTTATCACCTGCTTTTTTGTGATCTCAACCAATAGTTCGGAGTCCACGTTCGGCTCGACCTCACCTCCTCGGTTCGTCCTCGGACGAACCAGGGGTAGACCGTCGTTCGGAACTGCTCCCACAACCGTTGAACTACACCGATGGTTCGGAGTCCAACACTCGGCTCGACTTTACCTCCTCGGCTCGTCTCCGGACGAGCCAGGGGTAGATCGCCGTTCGGAACTACTCCCACAACCGTTGAACTACACCGATGGTTCAGAGTCCAACACTCGGCTCGACTTTACCTCCTCGGCTCGTCTCCGGACGAGCCAGGAGTAGAACTCCGTTCGGAATTGCTCCCACAACCGTTGAACTATACCGATGGTTCGGAGTCCAACACTCGGCTCGACTTTACCTCCTCGACTCGTCTCCGGACGAGCCAGGGGTAGATCGCCGTTCGGAACTGCTCCCACAACCGTTGAACTACACCGATGGTTCGGAGTCCAACACTCGGCTCGACTTTACCTCCTCGGCTCGTCTCCGGACGAGCCAGGGGTAGATCGCCGTTCGGAATTGCTCCCACAACCGTTGAACTATACCGATGGTTCGGAGTCCAACACTCGGCTCGAATTTACCTCCTCGGCTCGTCTCCGGACGAGCCAGGGGTAGATCGCCGTTCGAAATTGCTCCCACAACCGTTGAACTATACCGATGGATAGGACTCCAACACTCGGCTCGACTTTACCCCCTCGGCTCGCCCCCGGACGAGCCAGCGGTAGATCGCCGTTCGGAATTGCTCCCACAACTGTCGAGCTACACCGATGGTCCCGGGGTCCAGCACTTGACTCCCAGTTCGTTCAAGCTTCTCCAGAGGATCGATGCCGGAGCTTCGTTCGGCCATGTAATCAGAGCGATTTTGGGCCAGCTGCCGAAGACCGAAGCCCTACGTCTCCGGTCGGTCACCGAACAAGTGCCTTCCCGAGCTCGCAAACGGAGAAAACTCACTTTCTCCTCAACTTTCGTGCATGATCCCAATCAGACGGCTCAGATCTTGCCACCTGCGCTAAACGACAAGATAACGTTTTCTTGGGAACTGAGCCGCCTCGAGATTCGTGCCTACAATCTACGGCTCAGATCGTGCCACCTACGCTAGACGACAAGATAGCGCTTTCTTGGGGACAGAGCCGCCTAGGGGTTCGTGTCGTACCTTGTCAGAGTCGCTAAACGACAAGATACCGTACTCATGGGAACCCGTTCGGTTCAAACACTCTCGCCGACGGAACTAACGTGCTCGGTTCAAGGACCTCGGCGCGACCAACACAGTTATAAGCAAGACAAATATGCAGAGCAATGAAAGATATTTTATTAAACAACCAGGCCATAATAGAAAGCACACCTTTCTCATGGTTACAAAGTGTTGACAAACAAAATACACGACGCCGACCCATTATACTTGGCCCTCAAATGGAAATATCTTCACTAGACTGTTCGGTCGCCTGTTCGTCCTCCTCGGCTGATGGCCCCCATGCATCTTTCCGAAGCTTCGCTACCACAGTCTGCAAGTGTCGAATCTCCGAGAGCAGATCGTCCCGCTCGACTATAATCTTCGACTGGTTGTGCCGAATGCACTTGACCCGAAGAGCGTTGCTGAAAGCGGTTTGCGAATCTTCGTCCCCTCCTGCGGGGCTCAACTCGGTGATCCTATTCTCCAGGCGTTGGATCTCCGCCTCCCGAAGGTCGAGGACGGACAAAAAGTGGGCCTGCTCACTCTCAGCTCGGCGTATCTCCAGCTCGACGCTCCTGGGACTCAGGGCCACCGTCCCAGAAGTGGCCTCGGATTCAGAGTCATCATCCGAACCGTGAGATTCAGCATATGGGTCGGCCGTCTCGAGCTGAAAAGAAGGGAAAACGAATAACAAAATTTCAATACACTGCTGAAGTCCAACACTTGGAGATTTTCTAAAGAAACCCTCAAATTCACATTCAGACATAATAGTGTTATACACGGCCGAACCGACCCTACAACAACGTTTTACAACAAATCAGAAGGGACATGAAGCGACATGATCAGGTTCTCTTCGGAAGGGGGACACTTCGGTTTAAGGAAACGTGAGGACGACGAGGCCTGCCCTCCGAGCTCGATCCTAAACCAACGAAGCGCGACCCCCCTTCGCTGCTGGCCCTAACTGCGGCGCCGACCGAGGCCCCGCTCGACGAGACGGCCGCACTACTTTGAGCATCGGCTGGACTCCATCTGGTCATGGGCGAGCGTGTCGCAAGTTCGTAAAAAGAAATGCCTCTCTCGCTCTCTTCACGAGTACATGACGTACTGCGGACGTTAGCCCTCTCCGGCACAGGCTTGAGCGATGCGACCTCTTCCTCCAGTTCAATGATTCTGTCTCTCAGAGCTTCGTCCTTCACCATCTTCTTCGGACGAGAGGATCTTGACGAGCCAGAGACGGTGGCGCCATCAGTCGCAAGCCGTCGGAAGTGGGTGACCTCGATCCCCCTATCTATCGTGATCCTTCTGAGCCTGTCGACTTCGGCCAATAGCCTCTTGCGCTCGGTCGATGCCTTCTCCAGCTCGGAAGTCAGTTTCTCTTCCACCGCCGAGCGTTCTTTCTCCGCTAATTCCAAGTGTTGGACCTCAGCCAAAAGGTCATCATTCTTTTGCTCGGCGGCAGTGAGCTCTCTACGGAGCCGCTCGACTTCGCCTTCGGGACAAGGAGCTTGGGGGTACTTCCGCAGTTGCCACAGCTCGCGACAGTACCTCCGCAGAGCAGCCTTCGTCTCCTCCAGCTTGCCGAGCAGGAGAAATCGATTCTGTCGGCTCTGCAAGAGCTCACCCTTCGTTTTCGCCAGCTCCTTCGGAAGGTATACAACCTCCGTGATCGGACCGAACTTCACCTGAAAAGTGGAGATAAATCCGATGGGACAATACACGGAAACATCTACAACTAGTCACACACAAATCCGAGGCTCAACACTTGGACAAATTTTCGCCAAACAAAATGTTTTCATTCAAAACCAAGGAAAAAGTTTTACAAAAGCGGTGGCCAGTCCGCAATGAGGCTTACAGAAAGAAACAAAACAACAAAAGACTAAAAAAGACAACCGAGTCAGGGGTCGACCTTTTTGCCGTTCGGGTCCGTCGACCCCCCGGTCTTGTCCTCGCCATCGCCCTCGCCTCCGCCTTCGCTCCCACTCTCCTCCTCGGAGTCGTCCTCCTCCTCGCCCTCGGCTTCGGTCTCCCCTGGGCCTACGACGGGGTTCCGTCTCTCCCTCAGGGCCGAGCAACCCCTCGGTAACCCCCTCCTCCCCTTCCACGGGGTCGTAAAAATGGTAGGAGGACGTGTCGAAGCCCGGGTTCTTGGCAGCTACGTGGAGCAAGGCTCGACCGTAGGCATCCTCCATGTTCTGGAGCATGTGCTGCGCGGCCTCCTCCTGCACGGCCTTCTTCACCTTCTTCACCTTCTTCTGGTGTTTGGCCATGATCTTCTCGGCCCTCTTCCGAGCCCTCTTCGCTTCCGACCGAGCGTTGGCCAGCTCCTCCTTCAGCTCGGCTGCCTCCTTCTCCGACGCCTCAAGCTTGGTCGCCGTGTCCTTCGACAGCTGAATGGCGTCGGCCAGCTGCTTCTCCAACCCCGCCACTTCGGCAGCCCTCTTCAACGAGAGGAGCTGCTCGGCATCAAGCAGCTGCGTGGCCTTGACGCGCTCCGCCCTCTCCCGCTCGTTCTCTTGCTCCTTGTTCGCAATCTCCTCGACCAGGAAATTGAAGTGGCAGAGGGTCTGAAAAAGAACAGCACGTTAAAACCCGAACCCAAGAACTTGGATAAATTCTGACAAAAAAATTTGGACGAGGGAGGGCTCGGCCCACTTACCGACATAGTATTCCGAGCAATCTGCATCACGGCGTCCCCGGCCATCCCGGCCTTCAGGGTCGCTCGATTCTTCGGGGTCGGCAGGTGCCTCACCGCTTCCATGCAGATGTTGCCATCGCTCAGGAAACCATCGACGTTCATCACCTGCCAGTCAGGGACGAAGATCTGCTTATGACGCTCGGTCAAGATCTTCTCCGCCTTGGCAGTGAGGGACGGAACTTGGAGGGACAACACCTCCTTCACGTCGACGAGCCGGGAGCATCCCCTTTCGAGATCGGTGTCGGCGCATCCGAGGTCGGAGGGTCGAGGAACAGCGCATTCGAAGTCGGAGGGTCGAGGACCATGACTTCCCCCTGCTCGAGGACCATGACCTTCGGCTGGTCGGCGACCTTCGCCACCGAAGGCTTCTTCGGGGCTCGGCTGTCCTGAGGCCCTGCCGATGGCCTCTTCTTCTTCGCCTCCTGCTCTGACCTGCCCTTCGCCATCAAAGCCTTGTAGTCCAACTTCATCGTCTCTGCACAAACCGAATGAAAAAACTTAGAAAAATTTCTCATGAACTCTAAGCAAAAAGTAAAAATATCAGAAGCATACTAGGGTCGATCGGACTGAGACCCCCTCAAAACAGATCCTCCTCCGTAATTTCTTTCCAGCTCAGCGCTGGCAGGGCGAGGAGCTTCTTCTGAACCTCCGCCTCCTCATCACTCAGCGCCGCCTCCTTCTTGGTCCGCTTGGGCAGACCTTCCTTTGCCCAAACCGTCGGTATCACCCACGGCGCAGGGGCTCAGATGAGGAAGTACTTCTCCTTCCAATGTTTGATCGAGTCCGGATTCTCGATCAGCTTCACGCCCGTCCGGGGCGAAAGATAGAACCTCTGTTCGTCTCGCCTTGGCTGACAGGGTCGGAAAAGACTCCGAAAGAGGAACATACTCGGCTTGGCACCGACCTCTTGGCATCGGAGGACAAATGCCATGACGTGCCTCCACGTGTTCGGCATCAGCTGGGCGGGGCTCAAACTGTACCATGTCAGGACATCAACCACGAACGGGTGGAGGGGAAAGCGGAGTCCAGCAATAAGGGAGTCGACCGGGAAGACGCACACGTCCGACGAGGACTTTGTGTTGGCTCGGAAACCCGGCCCGGGGAGGAGCAGTCCATAGTCGGTAGGGATCCGAAAACCCTCTCGGATCAGACGAAGGTCACCCTCGGTGAGAGACGAGATGGTATGGTCCACCTCGGACAGCTCCCTTGGCTCGTTCTCTTCCACCAACTTAGCCGTGCCTTGGGTCACTCTCTCCAAGGTGTCCTCGGCGTAGTCCCGTACGCCTCCCACGCTCGACAGAGAAATGGGCTGCCGACCGAACGCTCCCGCCGTCTTCGGCGTTTCCATGATTGTGACCACGGCCTTGCCCTCCCGGGACACCGCCGCAACCTCCTTAGGCAGCTCGGCCACTTTGCCCTCTCCGTCCGGACGAACGACATTCTGATCGCTCGGCTCCACTACCTCCTTCCCTTTATCCCCTCGGCCAACGGCTTGCTCCGAGGCGGGGGTCTCATCCGTGATCTTAACCATTTTTTCTAAAAGAGAAGGGAAAGAGACTGACCTTGAAGTGATAGGTACGGTCGGAAAGTTCACCGGAGACAAGGAACGCTACCGCGACAGCTAGCACCGCCACCAGAGAGCTGAAAACTTCGAAGGCAAAGTGAGACCTGAAGAGAGAGAGTAAAAGTAAAAAATGAGACTTGGTCTAAGGGGGGGTGAAGATTTATAGTAAAAAGGAACGTCCCTTGGACTTCCAAACGGAAGAACACGACTTTTGGGCTGCTCTCGAAACATCGCGAAGGCCCATCACCACTGTCTTCTTCACCAAGTCAACTAGCTCGGCGCCAGGGGATTTGAATCCGAACCATACGCGATCCGAACCAGCCTGCAACAGAGTCTGGTCGGTTTCCGAGCAAGTGCCTTCCCGAGCCTGCAAACGGAGAAAACTCACTTTCTCCTCAATTTTCGTGTAAAATCTCGATCAGACGGCACAGATCTCGCCGAGAACACTAGACGACAAGATAGTGTTTTCTGGAGAAATGTGCCCGTCTTGAGATGCGCGCCATCATCCAACGGCTCAGGTTGCACCACGTCGCTCGGACGATTGAACCCTCGGACGCCCCACCTATGTCTAGAGGAACCAGGAAAAGTTTTGATTCAAAGTTTTAAGGCACCGCCCTCGGCGAGCACCCCCCAGGTCCCGGGTCTCGGTCGGTATTCCGCCGACCCACAGGCCCCGGTCGAAAGCAGATCAACACTCAGAGATCGGGAGAAGCGCATCATTCCGAGCCAGTTGATTGTAACTGCGAAGGTTCGGCCTGGTAAAGAACTCTGGCAACAGAACCTTCACAGTTGCAAACAACTAGCCCGGAACGCCCTTCATTTCTTCCGGAAGTCCGAGCCATGATCTCCCCCGACGCTGGTACCCACGACGGGGCAGTCAGAGTCCGGAGAAGATCATGGTGGAAGAACGACCGCTCGTCCTTCCGACAAACTCACCCCTCGGATTCGGACATGGATTATCACCTCTTCCACCAAGGTCTCCGCCGACCCTGGCACCCCCTGCGGAGCAGCCAGAGTAGGCAGAAGATCTTGGTGGAAGAACGACCACCCATCATCCCGGAGCGACTTATACCTCGGGTTCGGATCACAGACGTCATCACTTCTGCCTCGTTCTCCCCCGACCCTGACACCCACAATGGGGGCCATCAAGAACGGGAGAAGAAGAAGGCAGTAGAGTGACCACCCCTCCGAACCTATCAAGGTTAAGACTCAATAAGACTGGCGTACGCCAGAGGCAGACACCACCGAGGTCTAAAACTCAACATTGCTGCGACTGAAATAACAAGGGGAATGGAGTACTTATAGCCTGCCCTCCAAGAACCAGCCATTATGACCCTCGGAAGTTGAAATGCCACGCGTTAATTGGAGAAATTATCCTTAATGACTTGGGGAAGGTGGAACGCCACACAAACCCCAAGGCACCATTAATGCCCTTGGGAATAGAATCATCTCGAGACAGTTCGTGCCTCGTCGCTCGAATTTGCCGAGACCCCCTCTCTCCGGTCGGCGGACGAGCAAGTGCCTTTCCGAGCTCGCAAACGGTAAAAACTCACTTTCTCCTCAACTTTCGTGCATGATCTCGATCAGACGGCTCAGATCTTGCCACCGACGCTAAACGACAAGATAGCATTTCCTTGGGAACTGAGCAGCCTCGAGATTCGTGCCCTCAATCAACGGCTCAGATCTTGCCACCTGCGCTAAGCGACAAGATAGCGCTTTCTTGAGAAATGTGCCCGTCTTGAGATGCGCGTCGCCATCCGATGACTTAGATTGCGCCGCGTCGCTCGGATTTGCCGAGACCCCCACTCTCCGGTCGGCTGCCGAGCAAGTGCCTTCCCGAGCTCGCAAACGGAGAAAACTCACTTTCTCCTCAAAAATCACGCCTGATCTCGATCAGACGGCCCAGATCTCGCCGAGGACACTAAACGACAAGATAGTGTTTTCTTGAGAAATGTGCCCGTCTTGAGATGCGCGTCGTCATCCAACGGCTCAGATTGCGCCCCGTCGCTCGGCCTGCCGAGACCCCCTATCTTCGGTCGGCAGCCGAGCAAGTGCCTTTCCGAGCTTGCAAACGAAGAAAAAAGACATCGAGCCACTACGACCGTTGGATCTCCCGGAAATTCGTGCTCTTGATGATGAACGGTCCAGATTGCGCCGCGTGCGCTAAAAGACAAGATAGCATTTTCTTGGGAAACGCGCCACCATCCGACGGCTCAGATTGCGCCACGTCGCTCGGAACGCCGAACCCTCTAGTCTCCGGTCGGCAGCCGAGCAAGGGCCATTCCGAGCTCGCAAACGGAGAAAAAAGCTTCCGAGCGATAACAACCAATGGATCTCTCAAAAATTCGTGCTCGTCCATGATCAACGGCCCAGATCGATCCACGTCATAAATCGGTATTTAAAATCAGTTTTTATTTATTTAAATCGCTTTATTTATTTAAAAATTGCGAAAAAATTTCTAAAAATTCGGGAAAATTCACTAAAAATTCTAGAAAATAATTAAAAATTCGGGGGTATATTTTTGAGCCCCTGAACGAACAATTATTGCCTAGAATATACTGTTAAGACCCCCGTACGATTAGTAAACACATCGCAAAATTAAATAAATAGTCCGAAAAAATAGATAAAGGTCGTCAAATACTCGATATGGCTAGAGAACAGCACATGGCATCAAAAAATTACCTCACTACCCCCCTTGAGACCCAAAACCCTCCATTTGGACTCCGATACAACTCCACTAGCCACTAAAACAGTCAAACTACTCCTCAAAGGCTGATCACACTCAGTCTTTGGGAGTGGGGGGCTCGTGATATGGCTAAAAATGGGGTTAAATCGGAACCGTCCAGATTAGGCGCGAATCTCGAAGCTCGGGGGTAAAACGGTAATTTCACATACAAGTGAATCCAAAGCGGGTATCGGATCTCCTTCTCACAGATCCAATAACCCACAAACAGATCCACTCCAATTGGGTACGAGTCCCGACCCGAGGCGAGCCCGGACCAACAAGAGATAAATCAGGGCCACTGATTTGACCAAGTCAGCAGGCCTGATTTACTCTCACCGGGAATCAGGGATTAGTTTCCTAAACAGAATGAGGATTTCACTCCCGGCTGTTACACAGGAAATCAGGCCCTTTAAACAACTCCCCTGGCGACTATAAATACAACCCCTCTGCCTCCATGACCAGGTTAATCACTTTTTCACCACTTAAGCTCTTTCTTAATCTCTTCTGATTACTGACAAGAGCGTCGGAGGGTGCGTCGCCGGAATCAACCCCGGTGTCTTGCACTTCCTTGCAGGTTGCTCCAGGAGCAAGAAGGCTTGAGTCAACTGTTCAGGTTTTCCTCGAACTCACAAATTCTATCTGTTTACCCCCACACCGAAATCAGCGGTAACAATGAGTATCTAATTTTATTTTACTTATTTAAATACATGGGTACCTGTGGGTGTATAACTGATCCGATCCGCAAGTTCATAGACCGAATCGAAAAGTAAGAGCATCTGTAGTCATGGGCTAAATACCTAAAATTTGGAAAAAATGGAAATTGGTTCACTGCAGTCGTCTTCCAAATACCCAAAATTTGGGTGTACGATGAATAGTATACTACCAAATATAGCAGACGATTTGGCAAAAGCCAAAATATAGCAATCGGGAAATTATCTTTCGTCCATGAAAATTGACGAAGGATAATATCCCGTCGCGTCAGATTTTTTTTTCCCGGACGATTAACAATGTCCCATCCTTTATTATAAAAATTTTAAAAAAAAACCGAAAGTGTCGGACGGTGTATTATACACCGTCCCAAAAATTTTAAATAAGACAAAATTGGTGGGCCGGTGTATAATGTCCCGTCCCACCAGTTTTCCAAATTTTTTTTTTGTCTTTTAGTGCCCAGAATTTTTTTATTATTATTATTATTATTATTATTATTTTTAAAGTTTGCGATGAGAGATAATCAGTCGTCCGGCCATATTTTACCTTTCAACGACTGCAGCGCGCAGCCATATTTTCTATATCTAAAAGCCAAATACCCAAAAAAAAATAGCTTAGAACGACTCTAACCACTCTTTTAAAATTAGAAAATAGCTTAGATGCTCTAACCACTCTTTTAAAATTAGAAAAAAATTACCCGTATCCAGCCCGGACAGGTACATCCGTGGGTACCCACTTGTCACGGGGTTTGAGATTGCAAGGTCTAATCTCTAGCTTTTTTACTGTTTTTGTTTACAACAATCCGAAATATTTAGAAGTCTGTCCCTATGGAAATTAGGTTGCTTTTGGAGAGTTGTCAATAAAAAGTCAAAATCTTCTAATATAGGGTCATAACAAAACATTTACCTAAAATATCGGGTGATCAATTTCCCACCAAGCCAAAAAAACAACTTGTCCCGTCCGAGAAGTTTTAAAATTGTTTTTTTAAATTGAAAGAAATATGTATCGTCCAACTCAATTTTAAAATAAAT
This sequence comes from Hemerocallis citrina, assembly GCA_017893485.1. Taxonomy (NCBI): domain Eukaryota; kingdom Viridiplantae; phylum Streptophyta; class Magnoliopsida; order Asparagales; family Asphodelaceae; genus Hemerocallis; species Hemerocallis citrina. The sequence continues at coordinate 9,706,335 of CM030367.1, forward strand.
AAATAAATAAAATAAAATTACGGGACGAGACTCTCGTCCGATTATATTAAAAAAAATTAAATATACTGGGACGATACATGTTGTATTGCCTTCTATATTTTGAGATTCGCAAATTTGTTTCTCATATTTAAGAAGGGTCTGTAGCTCGTTTGCCATTTTTTAACAAAATAGCAAACGAATGCAGGCGCTCCCTTATCATATAATTCTTATAAAATGAGAATTTGGAAAATATAGCAAACGACTGTGGATGTTCTTACCCCCCAAACATAAACTAATGCTATCAAATCCTCAGAAGTCCTCAAAGGTTAAGAAAAAAAAGGCATAAAATTGATATAGTAAAGTAGAATTTTTTATAGTCATCAAATAATATAAAATAATAAAGTTGTATAAAATTTGTCGTCCCGTTAAAAAAATCATTTAAAAAATATTTTGGGGCCTAAATTGAATATTTTAATATTTTAAAATGGCAGACGAAACTTGAAATTTCTTCGGAGAAAAAAAAATTCACACGGACGAAACTTCACGATGGAGTGCTGTCATTTTCAAACCCACTAACAATCATTAAACCCCTATGTATAATTAACTAAGCCCCTAATTATTTATTAAATATCAAATTAGCATACTAAGTATAATTAACTAATTAATTAATGAACTTAATAAATATCCTAAATCTACAGACGAAACTTGAAGTTTTATCCAAGCTTTTTTCACATATCCGGAGTTTTATTAATTTTTAAAATGCCTCTATTTTTATCAAACAAAACTTGAAACTTCGTCCGATCAGATAAAAATATTATAAAATAATTCAGACGAAACTTGAAGTTCTGTCTTGTATAATATGCAGATTGCTATATCATCTCTCATATATAGCAATCTATAGCGATTATGGAAAAACATGCATAAATAGCAAACGGTCACAGCGATCGAAATGCTAAAATATGCATATTATACACATATAGTAAACGACCGTGGATGCTCTTATGGAACTCCTCTAAGGCTCCAACTAACACTGATGCCCTACATGATATCTTCAATTTTACAAAAGTTCAAGCACCAATCACACATGATACTATCATACAAAATGCTATATATACATGATTTTTTATTCTAAACTATATTATAAATATACTGATCAACTTTTCACTAGAAGACAAAATATTCTTTAAAAATTAATAAAAATTTATTTTTAAGTGAGAAGTATGTTCCAATATATTTATAATATATATTTAGAATAAAAATTCATATATACCTAGCCATTCTCATCAACTATGCATGCATCGCATCACACCATGGGTGCCTATGTTCTTTGAATATTTTACCAAACTATCCCACTTTTTGTAAGTATCTACTGAACTATTTGATAATTTAATACCAAAAATTTCCTGTTGCTAACTGAGTTAGCGCGCCTGATGCTGCTTGTTTTTTGTCGCAGTGTGGGTGCACCAGGTGTGAGTTCGGACTCAATTTGTAACGAGAGAAGAGTGTGGTACCGGACGGTGAGCGGGAGGCTCGCTTCAGCGCTTGAGGATCGGCTCGGATGGCCTCGCCTCGAGTACCTGCAGACGGTCCTGAAACACCGGGGTTTATTCCGGTGGCGGACCCTCCGACGATCTAGTCAGTCTCTGTGAGAGAGTAGCAGTAACTAGGGGAATTTAGGTGGCAAAGATTGATTACCTGAAAAGGTGGGTGAGGGTCTGGTATTTATAGGGAATCCCAACCGAGTTTGGATCCGCTTGGGGGCCGGGTCTGAACCCGAAAGCCCATGGGCCTGACGTGGCAAGAGGCCCAGGGGGGTTAGGGCGGACGTGACAGTGCCAAGAGTGGTATAGGGCTGACGTGGCAAAGTCCTAGGTGGTATTTGGAGCTGACATGGCTGATCATGGGGCTCCTGTGCCTCTGGGAGAATCGGATGGCCTAGGTTGTGCCAGATCATCCTCATTCCTTGCCAGGCTGGGCGGACGGCCCGTGGGGCTGTCGTGGATCGGAGGCCGAGGGCCATCGAGGCTCGTCGAATACGAGGAGACCAGTTCTGTGGGGGTGAACTTGCGGCTTGGTGCCGAGGCTGTAGTGGTCCGGGGCCGAGCCGGATTGTTTTTTCTTTTCGAGTGAGCCATCCTGGGCCTTGGCTGGGCCCCAAGCCATTTTTACCCTACCACACAAGCCCCCCACTCCTGCGGGGATGCAGGAGTTAGCCGTGGAGGAGTATTTATGGTCGTGGAAATGGGATGGCGAATCGTTGGGCCTTCATGAGAAGGCTACCCTGATGCTAGACCGAACCTCGAGCTGGCGAGGGTTTATGGGTCGGTAAGGGCGATGGCGAGCCGTTGAGCCTTCCTGAGAATACTATCCTGGTGCTAGACCGAACCTCGAGCTGGCGAGGGATTATGGGTCGGCAAGGGTGATGGCGAAGCCTTCCTGAGAAGACTACCCTGGTGCTGGACCGAACCTCGAGCTGGCGAGGAATTATGGGTCGGCAAGGGTGATGGCGAAGCCTTCCTGAGAAGACTACCCTGGTGCTGGACCGAACCTCGAGCTGGCGAGGGATTATGGGTCGGCAAGGGTGATGGCGAACCGTTGAGCCTTACTGAGAAGACTACCCTGGTGCTAGACCGAACCTCAAGCTGGCGAAGGATTATGGGTCGGCAAGGGTGATGGCGAACCATTGAGCCTTCCTGAGAAGACTACCCTGGTGCTGGACCGAACCTCGAGCTGGCGAGGGATTATGGGTCGGCAAGGGTGATGGCAAACCGTTGGGCCTTACTGAGAAGACTACCCTGGTGCTAGACCGAACCTCGAGCTGGCGAGGGATTATGGGTCGGCAAGGGTGATGGCGAACCGTTGAGCCTTCTTGAGAAGACTACCCTGGTGCTAGATCGAACATCGAGCTGGCGAGGGATTATGGGTTGGCAAGGGTGATGGCGAAGCCTTCCTGAGAAGACTACCCTGGTGCTGGACCGAACCTCGAGCTGGCGAGGGATTATGGGTCGGCAAGGGTGATGGAGAACCGTTGAGCCTTACTGAGAAGACTACCCTGGTGCTAGACCGAACCTCGAGCTGGCGAGAGATTATGGGTCGGCAAGGGTGATGGCGAACCGTTGAGCCTTAGAAGGTTTGAACGGGGCGGCCTACTGTCGTCGCGGAGCATTGAAGGCGCTCCGGGATCTGTGTGATGTTTCCACTTCCTAGGGGCATTAAATGGCGCTGCCTAATAAATGCATGGCCTTAGGCTTCCGTTGTTTGGCTTTCCCAATGTCATAGAGGCTGCTCTTGGGGGGGTTTATAAATACCCCCCTTCCCCATAGCGTTTCTGATCACAGCAAGGGTGGTCCATTGGCCACCAGAGGTGTCTGCTTTGGCGGACGTCTGTCTCTTGCAAAATTTTGACCTTGAGAGCGTTGGACGGGTGGTCACTCTATTGCCTCTTCTTCTTCCGTTCCTGACGGCCTCGATGTGAGTGTCAGGGTCGGGGGAGAACAAGGCAGAAGAGATGGCGGCCGTAGTCCGGGCTCGGGGGACAAGGTGCTGAAAGGTTTTAACCCTGGGAACCTCGGACTGGTGGTGACTTTGCCGTCCGGATCCTTTTTCGGGTCAGACGGCCCTGACACGGCTGTTTGCCCGAGAAAGATCAGGACGGGAGGGGTATCAACCAAATTCCGGACCTGGGGCTGAGGAGCCTCAGATAGATGGGTCGTCTCCGATCTCTGTCTTCCTTCTGGTGCTGACGGTTTCTGATGGTTGTCAGCCCAAAGGAGTTAGAGATGGGAGGTGGGCCGATCTGCTTTCCGATAGGGTTCTAGGCGATGGTGGCTTTTCTCCCACCCTCGAACAGTTCGGGGTTTCGACTGCCGAGGCCGTAAGCCCCGAGTTGCTCGCGGGTGAGAGGGGAGCTGACCGAGCCCTGGAGCCCGGGGCGCCTGTCTAAGGACGGCGCCTTAAATCTTTAAGCAAAAATTTTTTTTCTGCTGAACACTTCATCCGAACCGACCCCTGTGTGGTCTCCAACCGGCGCTAGGTGACGTCAGCAGCGCCCGTTTCGAGGATGACGTGGTGCGATTCTATTGGTGGCAGACGCGTGCTATTCGAGGAACAGTAATGCGAAAATCAAGGCGTCACCTCTCCCTCTATAAATATCCCCCCCTACTCTTCCCCATTCTGTTCATTTCCCTCCTGCTGTCTTCTTAAAAAGAAATCAAACACTTCAGCGCTCGGCTTGACTGTTTAGCGGCACCGGCTCGTCAGTCCGAGGCTACCCAAAGGTTAGTTGGTAAGTTTCTTTTGTTAGGCACAGATGTCTAGGGCTCAGTCTGGCTCTTCTGCGTCGACGTCGAGAGGGGAAGGGACTTCGTGGGAGGAGCCAGTATGCGAGGAGGAGTCGGTACATGATGTGAAGCCTTCCAATTCGACTTCGTGGGAGGAGCCAGTATGCGAGGAGGAGCCGGTATACAATGTGAGGCCGTTACGCTCCCGGAAACCTTTCGTGGTGGAGAGTAGTGAATCTGAGGAGGCAAGTGACAGCTCTGACGTTGTGGAGATAGTGGGTACGGATTCCGAGGGGAAAGATAGTGAAGGAGAAGGTGAAGCAGCCAAGGCTCGGACTAGAGGCACAGGGAGGGGCCCTAAGGTTCGGGGGGTAGGTTCTTCTTCCATGCCAGCCGGTCTTGGGCGTTTATCTACTCCCTCGCCGGAGAAGGCTCGGAAGAAGAGGGTGCCGAGAAAGAAAGGGATCAAGGCCGAGGGTTCGAGCAAGGCACCCGTTGTTCGGAACTTTGCGACGGGGTCTCCAGCGCAGCCGAACCACTTCCGGCGGTACCCCGATGATCTTTCTGACACGGTGCTGTTTGGGGTCCAACCTTCTTCGCCGAGTCGGAAGATTGTAAAGATGGATTCGATTCCGACGACACTGGAAGATGGTGACTTGGATGTTGCACGGTGGCATTTCCACATCGGGCCGGAGTATGAATTGATGTTGTCGAGCCCGAGCATTCGTCCCACCGATCCTCTGCCGGACTGGTACTGCGTCTTCCCTGTAGACGCCTTCGGCTCCGGACTGCGGCTGCCGATGCATCTGTTCATCAAGGAGGTGCTCAACTGGGCGAAGCTGGCCCTGATGCAGTACGGGCCAAATTCGTGGAACCAGATCATCTGCTTTGTGCTGCTCTGCGAGGAGCAGAAGGTACCCCTCCGGCTGAATGTGTTCCTAGCGATGTTGGGGATCAGCTCGTCGGGAGAGTCGGAGGGGATATACTATATCTCCCCTCGGGGTAAGGGGAAGGTGGTTCACGGCCATCCGGACTCAATTAAAGAGTGGAAGCGGAAATACCTTGTGCCTTTGGGACATCCCCACTCGGTGGAATTATTACAAGCCTCAGTTCAAAGCGCCGAGGCCGAAGGATATGTCTACCGAAGATTGGGGGTTTGTCGGGCGTTTGCGACTGTCGCATAGCATCAGCTGGCCGAAGGTGACGGAGGGTCACCTGGCCAGCGCCGGACTGAGCCCTGCCGTGTCTTGTATGTAGTTGTTCCTTTCTTGTTTTACTATTCTTTTGCGCTCATTGTTCTTAATGGATCTTTTCGCAGGTATGGATCCAGAATCAATCAAGGCAAAGAGGCTCGCCATGAAGAAGCAGAAGGCCGAGGCGAAGGGAGACGCGATGAGGACGAGGGGGTCGTCCCAGGTGGTCTCCGAGGCCCAAGACGAGCCTCCAGCCAAGAGGACACGCTCGGAGACAGGCAAGGTGGTGGTTGTTCTGAAGAGCTCGGACCAGGGCAAGGCTGCTGATCTTGATAAGGGGAAGGGTCCCCTGGTGGGGTCAGAGGAAGAGGAGAGGTTGCGGCGACCGTGGGTGCCGGCTTGGTCGATCCGTGAGGGTGACTGCTTAACCCGAGGGCGCCAGACCGCCGAGGTGGCGGAGAAGCTGGCGACCCCTCGGGACCGGCAGGAGATGCGCACGGAGACCTTGGAACATGCGTGGACGTGTCTGGCGCAGGCCAGTGTGCTGGTAAGTTCGCCGACCCTGTCTTCCTTGTGAATTTTATTGCTGTGGAGGTTTCCTTAGCCGTGCTTGGTTGTCGCAGGCTTGTGTGCAGGGGGCCAACCTGAAGGATCTCTATGAGGAGGCCTTGGCGCGGGAGCGAGCTCGGGGGGACAAGTGCTCTCAGGAGATGAAGGAGATGAAGGTCGAACTCGAGGGCTCGCACAAGAGGGAGCAGAAGATGAAGACCGAGTTCGACGCCAAGGAGGCAGAATCGGGGAAGAAGATGGCGGCTCTGAAGAAGAGGTTCGCAAAGGAGAAGGAGGAGTTGACGGCGGCGGGTCAAAACCTGGTGATCAAAGCCCAGGACGAGTGCTATGCGAAGGCCCTCAGTCATGTGAGGCACTTCTACCCGACCATCGACCTGTCCAATTTCGACTACGACATGGAGGTCGAGGGGACACCGAAGACCCCTAATGAGGAGGGGCCCCAAGTCGAGGGATCGGCAGTCGACCCTCAAGTGAACCCGGCCGAGTTTGAGGTGGGGAAACAAGATGTTTAGCTTTGTTTTTGTTTTTTCTTTTCTTCCCATTGTATTTGCCGAACGCGGACTGGCCACCGCCTTTTTGTACGCCGAACTTAATTTATAAAAGGGGATTTTTTGACTGGCTAAGTGTTTTGACCTCAGATATTTCCGAACCTCTTTGCATATGTGTCTTGAGTGATGGCTGGTTCTCTTGTAGATTACGGCTCCCCTTCCCGAGGCGGACCTCCGTCGCTCAGATGTGGCGTGGCTCCGGAGTAAGATCAAGGCCCTGGAGGCCACGCTGGTTCGCTATCGCAAAGGGGCTCGCGATCAGGATGCCGCCTTCAACTATTATCGGGACAAGTCTGAAGCCCTAAGTGCAGAAGCGAACTGGCTGAAGAAAGCGATGGTGGACCGGGACCTCGGAGGCACCGGTCTTGGATACACCATGTCTAGTGCATTGGTGCAGAGGCCCTCGTCTGAGAGGCTCCTCCGCGACGTCATAATCGAGAAGGAGATGGAGATACACCGTTACAAGACGATGCTCGGAGTGTCAGGGACGAGGACGGCCTCTTGCTCGGGAGGCCCGCGAACGGAGGGGGTTCCTTCGGCGTTGTTGCTGCTGGAGCGTGTTCGACCGGGGGATGCCCAGAGCTCCGTGGCCGGTGGGTCGACCGTGGCAGCCCCTAAGGACCATCTTGACGAGGAGAGAGATCCAAGTCGTTCGATCGGAGCGGGATTGCCATCCGTCGGACCCGAGGGGCCTTAAGAGTGATTTCCCTCTGTTGGAGATGAGTGGAGTGGTCCTGTAACGGTCTTGATTTGTTTTTCAGAACTAATAAGGGAGTATGAATAAGGAGTTTCTTTTTCATTCTTTGTGCTAGTCGATAGCTTCTTGATTGATTGTGGAAATGAGGTTTGGCACGGCCGATCCGTGAGGGATCGGCGCCGGGCGAGGCTCCTTGGGGGCCGAGAGGTGTTAGGGCGACTCCCTGCCCTGAAGCCGGTTCCTTCCTACCGAGACGTTGGGGGACGACACAGGAGTGAGGACTCGGGTGCCGAAGCTTTTGAGAAAGCGATCCCGTTGTCCGGTGTTAGGTCGGACCTACCGAGGCATTTGGAGTTTGACAAAAAGAGATCTCTTGTATACATGTTGAGAGGGGCGCAAAAGGCCCCTTTACATATGAGAGCTTACAAAAATTATTATTTACATTAGCCGAGCGAGAACCTATGTTCGCTCTTCCAGGAACTTCATTAGGTGCTCGGCGTTCCAGGGTCGGTTGATTGGCCGGCCGTCCATATCCGCCAGTCGGTACGTACCGGGGCGTACGGTCTCGACTACTCGGTATGGGCCTTCCCAGTTGGGGGCCAGCTTTCTCTTCTTGGTCGGGTCGGAGACGGACAGTTTTCGTAACACGAGGTCCCCCGCCTTGATGTTCGTTGGGCGGACCTTCTTGTTGTAAAACTTCTCGATCCGTTGCTAGTAGATGTTTCTCCGAACGGAAGACTTCTCCCTGACCTCGACGACGAGGTCCAGGTTGGCCCTCAGGCCGGATGAATTGTCTGCTTCGTCGAAGGCTATGATCCGGGGAGAAGGCAAGCCGACCTCGACGGGGATAACTGCCTCCGTCCCGTAGGTCAAGCTGAACGGCGTCTCTCCCGTGGGGATCCTCTTGGTGGTTCGGTGTGCCCATAGTACGCTAGGCAGCTCTTCCACCCACATCCCTTTGGGGGAGCTGTCGAGGTGCTTTTTGAGGCCGTCGAGGATCTGCCTGTTCGCGTTCTCCGCTTGGTCGTTGGACTGAGGGTGGCAGATAGCGGAGAAACGTTGCTGGATGCCGATGTCTGCGCAGAAAGTTTGGAAGTTCTGACCTTGGAATTGGGTTCCGTTGTCCGTGACGAGGACCCGAGGGATTCCGAACCGGCAAATGATGTTCTTCCAATAGAATTGTTGTACTTGGCGCTCGGTGATGCTGGACAGAGGCTCGGCTTCGAGCCACTTGGTGAAGTAGTCGATGGCGACTATCAAGAATTTCTTTTGCCTTACCGCTACGGGGAAGGGGCCCACAAGGTCCATGCCCCACATGGCGAATGGCGTAGGACTAGCCAGGGATCGGAGATTGGCTAGAGGAAACCTCTTGATAGGGGAGAACCTTTGGCATGGGCCGCACCTCTTGACTAGGTCTTGCGAGTCTTGGAGCATGGTCGGCCAATAGTACCCCTAATTCAGGGCCTTCCGAGCGAGTGTCCTGCTCCCCATGTGGCATTCGCCGATCCCCTCATGAAGATCTTTTAGCGCGTAGCTGGCCTCGTTGCTGGTGAGACAGCGGAGGTATGGTTTGCCGTCGGCCAATGTGTATGAGCGTTTGAAGAGGATGTCATCAATTATGACGAACCTTTCAGCTCGGACCCTGACCCGTCTGGCCTCGGCCCGGTCTTCAGGAAGCTCGGCATTAATTAAGAATCTCCGGATGGGGGTGGTCCAGTCGTCTGGACTGGCAACGCCTTGCACACACATTGCCTCCTGGCCTTGGTCATTGATACTTGGTTTTAGGAGGATTTCTATGAGTACCGTCTGATCGAGACCCTCGAAGGAGGAAGAGGCGAGTTTGGACAACGCGTCTGCTTGAGCGTTCTGCTCCCTAGGGACTCTGGTAACCGTGGCGCAGCTGAAGTACGTCAGGAGTCGCTGGACCACGGCCAAGTACCGTATCATCCGGTCGTCGCGAGCCTCGTATTCCCCGGTGATCTGATTGACCACGAGCTGAGAATCGCTGTAGGCTCGGATTTGCTGGGCACCGACTCGATGTGCTAGGGTCAGTCTGGCGATCATGGCCTCATATTCCGCCTCGTTGTTGGAGGCCAGAAAGTTGAGGCGGAGGGAGTATTGAAGTAGGAACTGGTCGGGGCCTTGGAGGATGATGCCAGCACCACTCCCGGTCTCGCAAGAGGATCCGTCGACAAAGACCTCCCAGGTCAGATCCGACCCCTCGAGGTTGGGCTGCTCGGAAATGGTGCACTCGGTTATGAATTCGGCGAGGGCCTGCCCTTTGATCGCCGTCCTCGGCTGATAGCTGATGTCGAACTGACTCAGCTCAATTGACCACTTGACTAAGCGGCCGGAGTTTTCGGGCTTGTGGAGGACAGTCTTCAATGGCTGATCGGTCAGCACTTGGACGGAGTGAGCCTGGAAGTAAGGGTGGAGCTTCCGGCTACCATGACCATAGCATAGGCCACCTTTTCTATCTTCGCATACCTCGTCTCGGCGGGGAGTAGGACTTTGCTCATATAATACAATGGTCTCTGAACTCCATCTTCTTCTCGGATGAGGACGGCGCTGAGGGCGCTATCCGAGGCGGACAGGTAGAGCCATAGTGGTTCACCCGGCTCGGGCTTACTGAGGAGAGGAGGGTTGGCAAGGTACTGCTTCAGCTGTTCGAAGGCTTCTTGTTGATGGGTACCCCACTCGAAGATCCCTTTTCTGCGCAGGGCCTTAAAGAAGGGGAGAGACTTCTCCCCTGACTTGGAGAGGAAACGGCCGATTGCAGCCAACCGGCCTGTAAGCCTCTGAACCTCCTTGACATTCCGGGGCGGGGCCATGTCAATAATAGCTTGGATTTTCTCGGGGTTCGCCTCGATGCCGCGCTGGCTGACGATGAACCCCAGGAATTTCCCAGTGGAGACGCCGAAGGCGCATTTAGCCGGGTTGAGCCTCATGTTGTGATGCCGAAGGACTCCGAAGGCTTCCTCGAGGTCGGCGACGTGGTCCGGCCCGGCCCGGCTCTTGACGAGCATGTCGTCGACATAGACTTCCACGTTGCGGCCGATCAGGTCTTTGAAGATTCTGTTGACGAGCCGTTGGTGTGTGGCTCCGGCATTTTTCAGCCCGAAGGGCATAACGCGGTAACAAAAAAGACCCTGATCGGTGACGAACGAGGTCTTGGAGATGTCCGGTGGAAACATCCGGATCTGATTGTACCCCGAGAATGCGTCCATGAAGGACAGTAGCTCATGCCCCGAGGTTGCGTCGATTAAGGCGTCGATGTGGGGGAGGGGGAAAGGATCTTTCGGACATGCCTTATTTAGATCCGTGAAGTCGATACAGATCTGCCAGCCCCCGGTTGCCTTCTTCACCATGACGACATTAGCCAACCACTCGGGGTAGCTGACTTCCTGAATAAATCGAGCGGACAAGAGTTTGTCGACCTCTGTCTTCACAATTTGCTGTCTCTCCGGGGCGAATTTGCGCCTCTTCTGGACGACCGGCTTAGAGTCCGGGATGACGCTCAGCCGATGCATAATCAAGTCTTCGAAGATCCCGGGCATGTCGGAGGGCCTCCAGGCGAAGAGATCAACGTTGCGGCGGATGCAGGCGATTATGCCTGGCTTCAAGTCCTCGGGGGGCAAGCGGCTCACCCGGAACCATTTCGATTCGTCCTCGGTGCCAAACGGGACCTCCTCCAGTTCGTCGACAGGCACGGGAGCGGGGCCGTCCCTCTCGGGTTTGAGCTCAACAGCGTCGAGGGGGAACACATCCCCTCCGACGGCGGTCATGTAGCACGACCGCGCTGCTTCTTGGCTACCTCGGACTATGCCGACCCCTTGCGGGGTGGGAAATTTAAGTTTCAGATGGTAAGCCGAAGGTACCGCTTGAAGGGAGCACAGTCCGGGTCGGCCGAGTATGGCGTTGTAAGCCGCCTTAACGTTTACCACCATGAAGTCCATGGACTCGGTCCTCTTGACAGGCGCCGATCCTGCGGTAACATCGAGAGTAACAATCCCTTCTATTACGACAGGGATGCCGGAGAACCCATGCAAGGTGTATCCGGCTGGCTTGAGCTTGCCTCTGGGCAGATTGAGATTCTCGAAGGCTTCGAGGAAGAAAATATTTACCGAGCTGCCGTTGTCGACAAGGATTCGGCGAACCTCACAATTAGCCATGTGGAGGCCAATGACAAGGGCGTCGCAATGAGGGAGGCGAACGCCTTCGAGGTCCTCTCCGAAGAAGGAGATAGGCACCGGTTGCAACCTGGGTGAGGGATTGTCTTGGACAGCATTCACCTCTCGGATGAAGGCTCTCCGAGAGGTATTTGACTCTCCCCCCATTGGTCCTCCATGGACACAATGTAGAATGGCCGGCGTGCCTGCGGCTCCCTCGGGTTTGGGGTCCCGATCCTGGATGCGGTTCGGAGTAGGGTTCGGAGGCAAAGGCCTCCGGTTCCTAGCATCTCGCCGATCCTGTTAGCTTTCTCTTGTGAACTCTCGGAGGTATCCTCTAGAGATGAGGGCCTCGATTTCGTCTTTTAGGGCCTGACACCGGTCGGTTTCGTGCCCATGATCTCTATGAAAATGGCAGTAGAAGCGTTGGTCTCGCTTCTTGTTGTTGTTTGATCGGGGAGGTAGTCGGACAAGACCCTTATCCTCGATTTCTAAGAGGATGGCGGACACGTTATGTGTCAAGGGAGTGTACCTTTCGAAGCGAGGGACCGGAGGTGCCCTTTTCGCGCTGACCCCTTCCTTTGCTATTTTCTTGGCAGGTTCGGCCTCATCGACCCTGCGCTTGCCCTTCCCCACGACTTCCTTGCTGCCCTCTGGGTTAAGATCTTCTTCAGCTCGTATGTACTTCTCGACCCGGTTGAGAAGGTCAGGGAAGTCCAGAGGTGGCCTCTTTGCCAAGGAGACCTTTAGCTGGTTGTGCCGGACATTGTGTCGGAAAGCTGCCGAGGCGACCCCTGCGTCGAGGGCAGAGACGGATCTGGCCTCGGTTGTGAACCTCTTGACGAAGTTACGGAGCGACTCCCCCTCCCTCTGGGTGAGGTCGAGCAGGGAAGCCCTCGTCTTCTCGGCCTTCCGGCTGGTGATGAAGTGGGCCAGGAAGCTGGCTTTCAGCTGATCGAATGAGAAGATCGAGCCGGGGGAGAGCTTGGAGAACCAATCCCTGGCCGGATCCCGGAGGGTGGCCGGGAAGGCTCGGCACAGCAGGGGATCCGAAGCGCTATGAATCATCATGAGGGTTTTGAAGCCCTCCATGTGATCAGCTGGATCACCCTCGCTGTTGTAAGTCTCGAACTGCGGAGGCCGGAAGTTCCGGGGGATCTCTGCTTCTATGATGTTGACGGAAAATGGAGGTCGAGAAGGTCCACGACCTTGGACTAGGTTGGGATTCCCGTCGCCGATGCGCTCGAGGTGATTTTCCATCTCTAGGAGGCGTCGGAGCACCTCGTCTGTGCGCTCAGGAGGGGGGGTCGGCGCACGAGTGTGACTCCTCCCTTTGCTCATCCGAGGGGGTCGGCCATAGGTCGCGGACCTTGGCGCTCCATGGAGGGCCTCCATGATTTCATCTCTGAAGCTTCTGAACTCGGCCCTGGTGACCACGCTATGGTCGGAAGGGTCGGGTCGAGGCGTAGGAATTCGGCCGATGCGGCTGAGTACCGACGGCCTGTCCCCTTGCGCGGGCCTGGAATGGTTCGGGGCCGAGTTGGAAGCGGTCCTTCCCCTAGCCTGGCTAGCCCTTCTGTTCTGAATGACCCGACGAAGGTCGGGTTCGGCGACGCGTGAAGCGCTTCGTTGGGGTCCGGGGTTTCCACCCGGATTGTTTGATCCTTGCCTCCCATCGAGGGCGTTCTCAGGAGGAGGCCCATCCGGACGGGCGGAAGGAGTTGGTCTCCGCCTCGGAGCCATAGGAGAGCATCAGAGGCGAGGCTAGGGCTAACGTCCGCACCGGACAAAGAGTTCCCACAGACGGTGCCAACCTGATGCTGCTTGTTTTTGGTCGCAGTGTGGGTGCACCAGGTGTGAGTTCGGACTCAATTTGTAACGAGAAAAGAGTGTGGTACCGGACGGTGAGAGGGAGGCTCGCTTCGGCGCTTGAGGATCGGCTCGGATGGCCTCGCCTCGAGTACCTGCAGACGGTCCTGAAACACCGGGGTTTATCACGGTGGCGGACCCTCCGACGATCTAGTCAGTCTCTGTGAGAGAGTAGCAGTAACTAGGGGAATTTAGGTGGCAAAGATTGATTACCTGAAAAGGTGGGTGAGGATCTGGTATTTATAGGGAATCCCAACCGGGTTTGGATCTGCTTGGGGGTCGGGTCTGAACCCGAAAGCCCATGAGCCTGACGTGGCAGGAGGCCCAGGGGGTTTAGGGCAGACGTGGCAGTGCCAAGAGTGGTATAGGGCTGGCGTGGCAAAGCCCTAGGTGGTATTTGGAGCTGACATGGCTGATCATAGGGCTCCTGTGCCTCTGGGAGAATCGGATGGCCTAGGTTGTGCCAGGTCATCCTTATTCCTTGCCAGGCTGGGCGGACGGCCCGTGGGGCTGTCGTGGATCGGAGGCCGAAGGCCATCGAGGCTCGTCGAATACGAGGAGACCAGTTCTGTGGGGGTGAACTTGCGGCTCGGTGCCGAGGCTGTAGTGGTCCGGGGCCGAGCCGGATTGTTTTTTCTTTTCGAGTGAGCCATCCTGGGCCTTGGCTGGGCCCCAGGCTATTTTTACCCTACCACAGCGCCTATTATTTTTCTTCGCGCTATTTCAGTTAGCGTGTGCCATGGGATACAACTTTTTTTCTCAAGTAGGAATGTGCGAAAAAACTCATCCAATATAAACACACTAACTCCGTTAGCGCGCCTATTTAAACTACTCGCGCTAACGGAATTAGCGTTCGTAGATGGGACAGTAGGGGAGCCTCCTCCTCAAGTAGGGGTGTAGGCAAAAAACCCAAGTATAGGCACGCTAACCCCGTTAACGCGCCTCTTTATACCAGGCGCACTAACCGGGTTAGCGTGTGTCGATGGAGATTTAATATGATCTCAATCGACACACGCTAACCAGGTTAGCGCGCCTGGTATAAAGAGGCGCGCTAACGAGGTTAGCGTGCTTATACTTGAAATTTTTTGCCTACACCCCTACTTGAGGAGTAGGCTCCCCTACCATCCACCTATCACGCTAATCCCGTTAGCGCGAGTGGTTTAAAGAGGCACGCTAACGGAGTTAGCGTGTTTATAATTGGTGGGTTTTTTCGCACACCCCCACTTGAAGGAGAAAGTTGTATCTCTTAAAATACGCTAACTGAGCTAACGCGAAGAAAATTACTAAACGGCGCCCAGGAAGTTTTTGATATTAAATTTTCAAACAGAGATAGTTTGGTACATCCTTACAAAAAAATTGGGATAGTTTGGTAAAAAAATTCATGTTATTTCTACTGGTGCTATTTTCTTAAAATTTCTCCACCTACCATCCCCCTAAATTATAGTAGAGTTACTAGAATCTAGAGCCAATGAAAAGGAAGGACAGAAAGAATTGGATTTCCGTTCCGTTTAAAGATCCGAATCCACTCAATCTCCTCAGGTACAGTATAAATAAACACGACCACCTCCATCATTTTCCGCACTCACTCCCACACAACCAAATTTTAAACTTTTTTATAAAAAAAAAAAAAAAAAAAAAAAAAAAGGCGCAAACCAAAATCGCTCATCCCCTCATCAAAATTCGAGCTCAGCCATGGCGATCGCTCCTTCTAAAGCACTCACCCCCTCAAAATTCGCGCCCCCTCGCCCTTCTCTCTTATCCGTTTCCAAAAGGACATCACCTTCCTCGATCTCATTCAAGATCCGATCCCCTCGATCCATCCAGATCCGCGGCTCCAAACCACTCCACGTCATCAAAGCAACCGCATCCGTTCAAGCTGCGCAAATCTCAAAGCAGGATACAGTATCCGCCACCAAACCAACGGTCCTCGTCTCCGAGAAACTCGGAGAAGCGGGACTGGAAGTGCTCCGATCGTTCGCGAACGTCGACTGCTCGTATAATTTGACTTCTTCCGAGCTTTGCACCAAAATTACGAGTTGCGATGCGTTGATAGTGAGGAGCGGGACGAAGGTGACGAGGGAGGTATTCGAGGCGGCGAAGGGTAAGCTGAAGGTGGTGGGAAGGGCGGGAGTCGGGATCGATAATGTTGACTTGCAGGCGGCGACGGAGCACGGGTGTCTTGTGGTCAACGCGCCGACGGCGAACACCGTGGCGGCGGCGGAGCACGGGATCGCGCTGATGACGGCCATGGCCAGGAATGTCGCGCAAGCCGATGCGTCGATCAAGGCCGGTAAGGTTACCGCTCTTTTGGTTATTTATTTAAATAGTTGATTTGGACATGTTTTAATAATTGCGTGAGCGGAGTCTGAATCTGAGGTTGAGGTGTGGTCACCGGAAGGTGAGGTTAAGTTACCGTTGACCGTTTCTGGAATCTAATCTGAGCCAACTCAGATTCTAACGTCGTGGATTGGGTAATATTTACCTTTTTGTATTAAAAATAAATTTTCGTTTGATGAGTGATTCTGTCAATTATTGAGAATAAAAATGGAGATACGAGCTTTGGGAGGGAATTTATACTGTCATTTTGACACAGAATCTTGAGCATGTGAGCTCTTATCTCGCTTTCTGGCTGCAGTTACACACATAAATTTATTAGCTAGAGTTTGGAAATTTACACAGAAAATTGACATTGCAAGAGTAAATTGTTTCTGTTTTGTTGAGGTCGGAAATATCTCCGGTATCACTGGATTTGTTTTCTACCTCCACATAATTTCATGTAATCAATCATGTTCCATATCCAAACAGAACATGAAGATGGTACTATGTGTTGAGATGTTGCGTTTTGATGAGTCTTAATGCATTATTGGATTGAAAAGGAAACTGTTGAGAAGTGGCAGGTAATGCATGTGGTTTGTTATTGAAATTTAAAGAGAGGAGTTTCCTACTCTTTGTAGGGCTACCCCATATGTAGTATATGGTACCTACCACCCTGATTTTTGTTTGTTGATATTATCAAATTTCCATATTTAGAGGAACAGGACTAGCATATACTTTCATCCTGTCGATTATATAATTAACAAAAAACAAACAAAGATCCTCTTAATCAAGCCTTGATTTTGGTTTCAAGGAAAGAGAGTGCACCTCTTTCTTTTGTGTGCATTCCTTCCACTTAACTATTTCCCTTTCCATTTGGTCCATTGGTGCTTTGTGCCACAATGATTATAGCTAGACTGCATGTTTTCTCTTCCCTGAATCTAACACTTAATTCCAGTGAAGGGATACTTTTAATAGCCATTTAATTTTTATTTTGCAGTTGTGCTACTATATGATTTAGATTTCTGCTGGAATTCTTAATGAAAAGATTTGTAAGTTTTATTTCTCCTACATTCACTAGATTGGAAATATATTCATTAAAGGGAAGGACATCCTTGTTTAATTTCTGTTCCTTAATGATATGATGATATATCTTGTTTATGTGAAAGCATTGATATTCCTCACTTCCGTTGATTCAGTCTAAGGGTGGCAATTGGCCTGAATCTGACCTGGGCACCTAGGTCCGACCCGGTTATTAGCAGGATTAGGCTAATAATTTTCATTTCGGGCCGGATTCAGGCTCAAATTTTTAGGCCCGAGGGGAATTCGGGCCGGGCTTGGGCTCAAGTACATAGGCCCGATGGGCACGAATTAAATTTCTACATATGCATGTGTATATTATGTATATATCATGTATATTTATATATGAGTTTTTAAAAAGATAATATTCATGTATGTAAGATGAAATGAGTATTGAAGTTTATACAGAGAAAAAGTATGCCTTATATATAGAGTTAAAATACAAATAAACAAATTATATATGAATAATGAATTATACAAAAATTTGAAGTAGTATTCCTATTATTGTTATTTTTTTATCGTATATTATTCTCGAAGTTGTTTTGTTTTTTGGGAAAGTTATGAATTATACAAAAATTTGAAGTAGTATTCATATTATTGTTATTTTTTTATCGTATATTATTCTCGATGTAGTTTTGTTTTTTTGGAAAGTTATGTATTAAAACATGCATAAGTAATTCGGGCCTATTTTGGGCCTGGGCTCGGACCTAATTTTTAAGCCCAAAGAAAAGTCCGGCCAGGCTTGGGCCCATGTTTCAAACTCCAGTCCCGGGCCTATATGGGTCCGACCCAAACCCGGCCCGTTTCCAGCCCGAATTCAATCAGTTTTGTGACACATCACTATCTGCAACATGTTTTCTGCTGTTGTTTTTGTTATAGTTCCAAAGATATACTTCCCAAGTAGTCCATAGTAATCAAGAATATACTCTTTGGGATATCTTTCGAAAAAGATGGTCGATCTAAGTTCTGGTTAACGATTAATGGCTTATGTATTTGGTGTAAAATATATACTTGGATATCTCATTTGATCAAGTTTATCTTACCTACCGGGTTTCTGCTTCCCTTTACCTTCATGCATACTTCATTTATATACAAGTTGATTAACAGCAACTTAAATTACTTTCTTACATTTGTATTAATATTAAGATTTCGGATTGTGATATTTACTAATCCTTGCATCATCATTGTGGGATGTATTTATGTGATGAACATCCACTTTGGCGGATTTGTCTGTTTTGATCTTTAGTTCCTTGTGGCCTTCTTATTAAATGTCAATTATTGCTTGTTTGGGTTATATTATATCATCATATCCTTACTTTCCAGGAAAATGGCTGCGCAACAAATACGTCGGTGTTTCTCTTGTGGGGAAGACGTTGGCAGTTATGGGGTTTGGAAAAGTTGGTTCGGAAGTTGCTCGTCGTGCAAAAGGGCTAGGGATGCATGTTGTTGCTCACGATCCTTATGCACCTGCTGATAGAGCACGTGCTATTGGTGTAGAAATAGTATCATTTGATGAAGCCATATCCACTGCAGATTTCATCTCTCTTCATATGCCCCTCACCCCAACTACCTCAAAAGTTTTTAATGATGAGACTTTTGGTAAGATGAAAAAAGGAGCGAGGATCATCAATGTTGCTCGAGGTGGAGTGATTGATGAAGATGCCCTAGTGAGAGCCCTTGATAAGGGAATAGTTGCTCAGGTACTTAATTTAGTTTTGGTTGGAGTCATGCTGCTAGATTATCTTACAATCTAAGATAATTATATAAGTCTATCTGTGAACACAACAGGCTAATTATACGATGTAAGTTAAGGCATCCATAAGATTTTGGTTTTTACTCTGTGGATCAAGTGTTAAAGGACTGATTATTGGGTCTTAAATATGTTGCACTAAAGGTCTTAAATATACTGTTTTTATCAGTAAATTTCCTTAAATGGGTGAAGCTAATTCATTATTTGATCTTTTCTGGGTTAAGCTAGATTTGTGAATTTATTTTTGAACCAAACCCCATTGGGTTCTTGCAAGTTCGAGTTGTTTCTCAGATAGGGATATGCTAAATCGGACATAAATGGTAGCATTATGTGCTATAATCACAATTCGTTTAGTGATAGGTTAATAGGAAGGAGGCAGGAGTGATTATCCTCTTCACCATACTTTACCATACTGGACATACATTCCGCATGTTCATATTTATCTCGAACTTAGTAGTTAAGTGTGTAAGAGGTAATACTCACTGAATAGTTTACGATTTGGAGCAGGCTGCACTTGATGTATTCACTGAGGAGCCCCCATCAAAAGAGAGCAGGTTGGTGCAACATGAAAATGTTATTGTTACTCCTCATCTGGGAGCGAGCACCGTTGAAGCTCAGGTTTGTTTCCTCGTCAATTATACGTATATTCGTTTTCGTATGATTACATCTACTTTCCGTTTAACATTAAATTTGAATTAATAATAATAATAATTCAGGAGGGGGTAGCCATTGAAATAGCAGAGGCTGTAGTTGGAGCTCTGCAGGGTGAACTTTCTGCTACTGCTGTAAATGCCCCCATGGTTCCTGCTGAGGTAAACTTCTTTTACTAATTTTATTTTTCTCAATTAGCATCCTTTATGAAATATTATTTCTTACAAAAAAAAAGAGAAATGTTTTTGACCTAGCTAACTCCATTTTCTTACTGAAACTATGATAAGTGACCCTATAATTAATTTTTCACAAACTATTTTAAAATATTTCTCCTTGATTTCTCATATTAATTTACTTCTGCATTATACATTATATGTATGCATGCATTGTTCTATATTAAAATGAAAGATTCGGTGAGAACATAGCAATGTAAAGATGGGATGGGGCCTGTCTGGTTAACTGTCCATGTCAGAAATGCATTTGGCACCAACACTTAATGGCTTATATTCGCACACCAAATCCGTGTCCATATCAAAACTTGACACCAAATGGCATGCCCAACCCGTATCACACATATTAGAGTGAGAAACAAGGGAGAGGTGAGTGAGAAAGTTGCATGAGAGGTGGTTCTAGGGGTTTTGGTTATTTGGATTGATGGATGACTGTCACTTATTAATCGAAGAAGTATCCAGTAATGTCTATAGCACTACCAGCTAAAGACCAACAATTTTATAATTGGGCTATTAATGACTGTATATAAATACAGCAAGACCCACACTCAAAATTCACCACTAAACCTTTAGTGATATACATATGTCATCCATTGCTTATGCGATCAACGTTTCAGGTTCTCTCCGAGCTTGCCCCATATGTTGTTCTTGCTGAGAAACTTGGCCGGCTAGCTGTCCAACTGGTAGCTAAAGGAAGCATCCAAAATATCAAAGTTGTGTACACCTCCGCCCGCGACCCTGATGACCTCGACACCCGTATCCTCCGAGCCATGATCACCAAGGGAATCGTGGAGCCCATCTCCAGCATCTATGTCAACCTTGTCAATGCTGACTACACCGCCAAGCAGCGTGGTCTCCGCATCAGTGAGGAACGCATTTCTTTTGACGGATCCCCAGAAACGCCACTGGATTTAATCCAAGTCCACTTGTCCAATGTCAAATCAAAGTTTGCCAGCGCCATTTCTGACGCTGGGGACATTGTTGTTGAGGGGAGGGTCAGGGACGGGGTTCCACATCTCACTCTCGTAGGGTCGTTCAGTGTGGATGTCAGTCTCGAGGGCAACTTGATACTTTGTCACCAGGTTGATCAACCTGGAATGATTGGAAAGGTTGGGAATATACTCGGGGAGGCAAATGTGAATGTTAGTTTTATGAGTGTCGGTAGGACTGGGCCGGGAAAGCATGCGATTATGGCTATTGGAGTGGACGAGGAACCTAGAAAGGAAACACTGACGAAGATTGGTCAGGTACCTGCCATTGAAGAGTTTGTCTTCCTCAAGCTATAGAAAGAAAAAAAAAGCAGAGGATATTGTTTGTAAATCGTTCAGGAAACCCAATTTTTGGTGAAGTTTTAATAAGGTGTTTCCTTCCTTGGTTTTTGTACTGAAATAGGAGCCCTGTGAGAGATTTAAGCAATGTTGCGGAATTTGTTGCTGCTCTTCTTTTGTTAGTGGCTTCCCTTGCTTATGTGAGTTGTCGGTGGTGTTTCCTGATGTACTATCTTCACGGTGTTGTTGTAATAATGAATTTATTGATAACTAGGTTATGTAATCCGCTATTTGTAATGCAATTGTTGATGTTATGCAGTTGTGATGAATCTACTATTCATTCTCTTACAACTACGATGATTTGCTATTTGTAAGGATTGTTTTTAAGTTTTCGTTTCATTCGTTACTTTTTAGCATTGTTGTGCAAAAATGAATACACATCCTTCTGTATTTGTTCACGTATCCAAGTCTTTTTACAAAAATAATAAATCAACTTTTCAAATCTATGAAATCTTTTAATCTCTAAGGGGGCGTTTGGTATACGGATTGAAAGATTCTCAGAAATGAGAGGATTTTCAGAAATGTGGGGATGGGAATGAAGATTCCCGGTAATGTTGCATTATCGCGTTTGGTATAGTACATTGCATTTCCGGAAATCCTTTATTATTGTGTTTTTTAGTTATTTTATTGTTTGTTATGGAAATCTCATGAAAATTCTTAAATTCCATAAGTGTGTGTGTGTGTGTGGGTGGGTGGGGGGGGGGGGGGGGGGGGGGGGTTACTCTAGTTTTTTTGCTTGTTTTATTGTTTATTATGAAAATCTCATTATTTTTTGGGAGAATGAAAATTCTTCCCAACAAAGGATTTTGATTTCCTTGGGAATCCATCATTCCTTTCAAAACTATGTTTGCCGCATACCAAACAATATAATCTAAGAGGAAATCTAGGATTTCCTTGCAAATTCAACGTACCAAACAGCCCATTATAATATATACTAGCAATCTGCATGTGCGATGCACAACCTTTTTTTTAAGTAAAGACTATGATGTTGTCTAGTTCGAATCTGAGAACTCTTTTTACTCATCTCAAATTCTTACCATACTCTTTCCAATTACCCCTAGTGGTACCAACTTTTATTTTATATGAGTAGCATTTTTGTAAGTAATTATATTGTGAATAATTTTGAACTTTGAAGTTATTATGATAAATGACTTCATTTGACTAAATGGATGGTTAATATAACTTCTATTTTAAAATAAGTGGTTGAGATTACATGGTTAAATGTCTACAAATTACAGGTTGTCTACAAATAACAACTCCAACTCTCCCATTATAATATTGGAGATTAGAGATTATAGATATATAATAATAATAATAATCTCTAATCTTTAATATTATAATGGGAGAATGCCTTAGTGTCATTTGTAAATCTATCAATGCGTGTGACGCACGTACATAACTAATATGAAAGGAGGTTTCAGGTTCGAGTCCTCACTACGTCAGAGTTTTTATTTATTAAAAAAAATTATTAAGACATGCATTATCCGTGTATAACTAATATAAAGGAGGTCTCAGGTTCAAGGCCAAACTATGTCGATATTTTTATTTTTAAAAATATATATTTATTAAGACGTGCATCACACGTGTAAATTACTAGTAATCTCTATATTTATTGGGAGAGTTGGAGTTGTATTTTGTCAACATACAATCCCGTGCATTATACGTGTAATTCTTAATTACAACAAAAACTAACAAACAAACAAAATTTCACCTATATAAAATATGCAACGCACGTGCATAATAAATTTTCAATGTTTTAACATCAAACATCCACATATGTTGCACGTACAACTCAAATTCTACTTATAAACACATGCATTGAACGTACAAATAGTAGCTTTTTTTTTCAAAATATTTTTCCCAATTACGTGCAAAGCACGTCCAACTCCAAAACTATTTTTTAACACATATACTGCACGTGAAAATCCTCCAACTTTTATCAAAACGTGCATCGCACGTGAAAAATACTAGTAATACTATAATGGGAGAAGAGGAGTTGTCATTTGTAAATCTATCACCGTATGTGCATCGCATGTGCAACTCCAACTCTCCCATTATACTCTTTAAAGTCTACCAACTTACGTGCATCGCACGAACAGCTCCAACTCTTTATATTACTTTATATATATATATATATATATATATATATATATATATATATATATATATATATATATATATTTGCCCGTGGGCACGTGCCTACGACACGTCTTCGGAACGATACAAAACCCGAAAAGCCCTGTAAACAGTAAAACAACAATTATGTAGCTCAAGTTTGAATAGTATGACAATAATTAGTTGTAAATAAAAGTCCATGTTTCCATTAGTATATGTTGAAAAATAATTATAAATGGGGATGTAAAATCTAACTTCTTAGAATTTTAAGTGTGGAAAATGATAAAATTTAACTGTTGAAGAGATATTTGTTATTTTCAATATAACAAGTGCACAAAACAAAACATAACAATTCTGAAAATTTACAAACCTGAAATCTAAAAATCTAAACACGTGTATTGAACGTACAAATAGTAGCTTTTTTTTCAAAATATTTTTCCCAATTACGTGCAAAGCACGTCCAACTCCAAAACTATTTTTTAACACATATACTGCACGTGAAAATCCTCCAACTTTTATCAAAACGTGCATCGCACGTGAAAAATACTAGTAATACTATAATGGGAGAAGAGGAGTTGTCGTTTGTAAATCTATCACCGTATGTGCATCGCATGTGCAACTCCAACTCTCCCATTATACTCTTTAAAGTCTACCAACTTACGTGCATCGCACGGACAGCTCCAACTCTTTATATTACTTTATATATATATGTATATTTGCCCGTGGGCACGTGCCTACGGCACGTCTTCTGAACGATACAAAACCCCAAAAGCCCTGTAAACAGTAAAACAACAATTATGTAGCTCAAGTTTGAATAGTATGACAATAATTAGTTGTAAATAAAAGTCCATGTTTCCATTAGTTTATGTTGAAAAATAATTATAAATGGGGATGTAAAATCTAACTTCTTAGAATTTTAAGTGTGGAAAATGATGAAATTTAACTTTTGAAGAGATATTTGTTATTTTCAATATAACATGTGCACCAAAAAAAACATAACAATTCTGAAAATTTACAAACATGGAATCTTAAAATCTAAATTTCTAAGTAAATAAAGAAAGAATGGGAGAAAGAGAGAAAAAGAGAAATATGAAAAAGTGAAGATTGAAGAAAGAGGTAGTAATAAAGTAATGAGTTTTTTTATTTTTTTTGGGGGGGGGGGAGAAATTTGGTTTTGGGGTTTGAAATTTTGGGAGGGAAAATGTGTTTTGTGAGGTTAGATCTTGGCCTTTGATTTAACACATGCCTCACACGTGCTAAATTATATTACTTTAATAACTCCTCTCCTTAAAGATTTTCATCAAGCAAATAACTCCTCTCCTTAAAGGCTAAATTAGAAGAAAAAAACCTCACTGGGCGATATCCTTCGTGCAAAAACCTACCGTGAACTTTTTTTACGCAAAAAACATCTGTTAACTATGTTTTCAAAAAACCTAAGGCGACGGCGTCAGCTTCAGTTAGCTTTTTTGAAAAGTGCACCACACGTGACATATTTTCAGACAGAATTGTCCTTCTCTGAATATTATCACAAAACATCACTCATCTACTCAGGTTGTACAAAAAATCTCATTCATCTTTCCAAGTTTTTTCAAAAAACTTCACTCATCTACTCAGGTTGTTTTTAAAAAAAATCGCACAGAACTAATGTTTTTATTCAGAAACCTCACTCAATCAGATTATGATTAATTTCACACTCATCATACATGGTATGACCTGTTATCAAAATCCAACAACAAATCAACAAATCCAACATCCACCACATTGAATACATTTCACCAAAATTATCAAAATAAATGCACAGTATATAACATTCTCACATCCTTTCATCAACAAATACATCCTCCAAAAATTCAACACATTCTCACCAAAATTAACATAATGATGCAAACATGAAATATATCATGTGTCAAACCTACACCCCGATACAAAAATCTGTCACAAATACAACAGCTCCCTCTATATCAGTTTCAAAATATTATGTGCCCAACCAGTTCCTGATAGAAAAAACTGTCACAAATACACAACTCCTTCTATATCAGTTTCAAAATCAGAACCTCCATATATCAGTAACCTACATTAGTGTTATGATAAGCTTCAAAAGTACAAAAACAACACGTATACAAAACCAGTGCACCTCAGTGACTTTAAAAAAATATACCATCTATACATGTTGGTGAATGCCCTAGAGTCTAGTTGTGTATTGACATTACTAGTTTACATTGTATCATGACATTGATTTCATATTTAAGCATTTCATTTATTGTGAATTAAATGAACATAATAAAGTCCTTAGAATAGTAAGTTCAATATCATGGGATATCAAGTACATGACTTGATTGTGAGATCCTATTGGCTGAAATCAGAACACTGTTCTTAAATGTCCTTAGTCAAGTATTATTGTGAATTATGACAACAATAATACATAGAGACTAGTTTGGCGTAGACTGTTAGGTTTTAAGGGTAATCTCAGATTAAATACATAGCAAAAAATTACAAAAATTATCGAAACCTAGCCATGGATCCATATAAAAACCATAAATTGTATTTAGAAGTTATACCTTAAAGATAGATCTGTTGTCTCCACAGTATGTCAATCACAGCACTGCAATATTTCGGTGCCTCTATGGTATCCACATGAATGGATCAAATCAAGCTTTCCCTCATGCTGCAGTGCTAGCTGCGAGAAGGAGATGTTCCGTATGATGTCTCTGTCTCACAATTTTTGTGATGGCTAGGGTTTTCTTAACTGTTTCTTTTCCACAGATACATATCATATATATAGATGCAAAAAATCAACCCTAAGAGAGTAATGAGGCTGTTGGACTCACAATCTGACCTGGGTCAGATTCGTGTGGGGGCCTTTTGTCACGCCCCGAATTTCAAATACAAGTAATTTGCAGCAAGAACAAGATCTTTTACTTCAACTTTGTACAAATTTATTGACAGCCAGCACAGCACGGCTACTATGGTCTTTGATACCCACCGCCCCAGGATTTGTTGGGGGAATATAATGTATCTCTGTGCGGCTACTCTATGTTTATTTTGTCCCACCCCCCCCCCCCCCCATGTTTGGGGTGGTGTTTATGTAATTTTGTTCTGGTTGTAGGATCTTGTAGTAGGCTCAGTACTCTGAGTATGTTTTATTAATCTCTTATTAATGAAACAGGGTGGCCAGATTCCACCTTTTCTTCAAAAAAAACTTTGTACAAATTTACAAGGAATTTAAAACTTTTTTCATTTACAACATTGTTCTTTACAATAACACAGTGGAAATGAATATGTACAACACAACATATGATAATGGATGCTCTTCAATCTTATGTCAACCCACCACTGTGACTTCAAGTTAATGCCAAATCCAATCCTGCAATTAGAAAACTGTGGGCACGTCAGTTGCATACAACTGACGCAATGCTATAATACAACGATTTCACCATCTTACAAATCACAAACTTGAATGCCGAAAACATAAAAGTGACTATCCTAATTATGTCAGTGTATGATATGAACTTAATGCCTAATGCAAACATTTATACTTACGATGACACTAATGCATACTTGTTCGGATTCTATGCATCTAATACTACACAACCTACTACCATGACTACTACGAGATTTAGATACTTGGTAAGTATTGGCTCTCGCCCCGGAATACTGGAGATCAATCTCACTCCGCAGATCATTCTGTGGCTTATTTCATCCATCATTCCGAAATACTGGGGATCATCTCACTCCGCATGTCATCCTGGAGCCCTCATTGCACAAATATCTCATGAGCGTTGCTCTCGTCCTGAAATACTGGAGATCAATCTCACTCCGCAGATCATTTTGTGGCCTATTGTAACTACTGTTTTTGTAATTTTCCAATTTTCCCCCCTTTTGTAATATTTTAATTGCAATTGAATAAAAACCCTATTTTCTTTCGTTCTCAATTATTTTTTATTAAGAATTTCTTGAAAATTTCCCGTTCTTCTTGCTAGAGTTTTCTTGTTGAGCTTATTATCTTTTAATTGATTGTGGGTATTTTTAATCGAACTCTGTTGATTTTGATCTACCTCCTAATTGAACCCTAAAACCCAATTTGATGAATTCTTGACCCACAACCACTATTATTGAACCCTAATGGTACCCTATAATACAACTCTAACACAAACCCTAATTTTTGCACACAAATCAAAACCCTAGCCGCCCTCTCTCTCTCCTCCCGTTCTCTCTCTCCTCCGTCTCTGTTTCCCGCCAGAATCCCCCAAACCCATCCTCTCATTCGTCTTCTCCAGTGAACTACCCACCTCCGGCGACCCCCCATCCTGTCTCCACCCCTTTTCCGGTCGGCACCGTCTCTTCGCGCCACCAGACAAACCCCCGACCTCCCCTTTCTCTGCCTTGCTAGTTAACAGACCGAATCCTGCTTCCTCCCTCTCTATTTCGATCGGCGACTCCACTAGCGCAGCCCTCTGCTGCCGCTCGACGCCATTCGCCGCATTGCGCCGCCCTCTGGTCGCTGGCGCCGCCGCTGGCCTTGCTGCCATTGCTGACTGTTCTGCTGTCTCTTTGTTGCTGAGTTGCTATTTTGCTTAGGTTATTCTATTGCACATAGTTTATACGTGCTATTATTGGGGATTATGCTAGTTCGTGAGTTCGTTGCTTTGGGATCCTTATCCCGTTATTCTTGGTATTCATTTTCACCGATTAACAGGCAAGTCACCGTCCTCTTGAATTGTTAATTGTATCAAATTCAATATTTATTGAAATTCTTGCAAGCAGATCTCTTTGTTATCGTATTATCCTTTGTTCACCTCTTTCGTTGGATTTATTGAGGATTTACACGAGCTAACCCCAATACTCTAGACATCGTGCCAAATTGACTCCAAAAGTATTGAATCTTGCATACATCATATAGTATGGATATTAGGATTACACAAATAGTCACAATACAAGTATATTATTCTAGAGACAATTGTTAGGTTGTATGCTGTTTGATCATTTGATGATTGATTGATGTTAGACTTGTATATGTATGTGTTTTAATTTTTATTTATCATGTGTTGACACCCATTATGCTGATTATACAATTTATTGACTAAAGAATCGATACCCATCATGTTTAATTAATTTATTTCCAAGGAAAATACCCTAAAAACTGTACATGCTTGCTGACCTGAACTTGATCGCTGTTTTCGAACCAGTAAATGACATTAAAAGGAAATACTTTCTGAATATGAAATGTATCCCCGAGTGTCTAGTTGCCAATAACATCCAGAATTTTGGCATTCCGAGTATTGTAGCAAAAGTTAAGCTCATTTTGCTACAGCTGTGTTTTTACTTTCAGATTTTCGGATTCTCGTACTTTTCATGTTTAAACAGTACAAAGGCTGATCAAATGATAAAATTTTGCTATGAAAATTTCCAGATTGTTGCTTAACATGTTTAGAAGTCTAGATTATATTTTTACTGAATTTAATATTGAGTTTTTGCTGATTCAAAAAATTAAATTAACAAGATGTCGAATTTCTGCCTGAACATAAAACCTATAAACAAACATGTGTTTGACCTAGCTATGTTGTCAGAATTTGAACTTTAAGTATGCGTTGGAACCGTGTGGAAGTCTAGTTTCCATATTTTCTGACGGATTGAACTTTCGATTTCTGAGTCAGCGGAAAACTGCATTTTTGTACAGGTTGCGCTTGCTGTCCAAAATTTTGGATACTACTTTTTAACGAATTAATTATTCCTATATCGTATTATTTCATGAATTGATGTATGTATGTTGCATTACATGATCCTAATGAGTTATTATCATCATTCTAATTGCCCTACTCCACGTTATCAACCTATTGTTTCCCCTATTGATACTATTGTTCATCTTATGTCTTATAATTGTATATTGTATTGTTGCATTGATAAATAATTAACAAGCCGGGATTTAAGGGATTGACTAGAGTAGTTGATGATATAGAGACTGTACTTGGATGATGGACCGTGTTATTATTGATATCGTCATTGTGTAAGAAATTGCACCTTGCACTACAAAAGAAAAGGTCTTTACCGGCTTTTTTTGCACATTTACCGGCGTTTATAAACGCCGCTGTAGATACCACCGGCGTTTTATAAATCGCCGGTGCAAGTGTCGCTGAATCGTGCGTCGCTGTTTCTTAGGGACATTCACCGGCGTTTTCTACGACCGCCGGTAACGGTTAAAACTACACCGGCGGCCGTAAAAACGCCGGTGAATGTGTGGGTGCCATTTCCGGCCATCGCCTACTCCGGCGTTGTTAAAACGCCGGTATAGACAGCCAAATTCTTGCTGAAAGATACATCGGCGCTTGTAAAAAACGCCGTTGTAGCTAAATTTTTTTTTAAAAAAAAATTCAAAAAAAAAAATTCAGCACTCTTATAATCAAAACCCATTTTTCGGAACCCATTTTTGAAAATGAAAATTCAGCACTCTCTAATAGTATCTGAAAATGAAAATTTCCATTGTCTGAGCATATATGTTGCTCTACTAATTGTTTAGCCCAACTAAATCTAAAACCAAATTGTTGTACATATCCGGAGGATTTTGGCATACAGCTATAGCATCCTGAGTTCACAGTGAACCCATTTTGGTCAAAAAAACATGCCAAGATGACAATCAGATGCATGAAATAAGCTTCATTAACAGTAAAAGAAGATGAGGATGCTAGCAGCATACTTAGTTTGGAAGTGAACCCATTTTTTGTTAAAAAATCATGCCAAAGATGGCAATCAGGTTCTCTAACAGTATCTGAAAATGAAAATATCCATTATCTGAGCATATATGTTGCTCTACTAATTCTTTAGCCCAACTAAATCTAAAACCCAATTGTTGTACATATCCGGAGAATTTTGGCATACAGCTATAGCATCCCGAGTTCACAGTGAACCCATTTTGGTCAAAAAAACATGCCAAGATGACAATCAGATGCATGAAATAAGCTTCATTAACAGTAAAAGAAGATGAGGATGCTAGCAGCATACTTAGTTTGGAAGTGAACCCATTTTTTGTTAAAAAATCATGCCAAAGAAGGCAATCAGGTTCTCTAACAGTATCTGAAAATGAAAATATCCATTATCTGAGCATATATGTTGCTCTACTAATTCTTTAGCCCAACTAAATCTAAAACCCAATTGTTGTACATATCCGGAGGATTTTGGCATACAGCTATAGCATCCTGAGTTCACAGTGAACCCATTTTGGTCAAAAAAACATGCCAAGATGACAATCAGATGCATGAAATAAGCTTCATTAACAGTAAAAGAAGATGAGGATGCTAGCAGCATACTTAGTTTGGAAGTGAACCCATTTTTTGTTAAAAAATCATGCCAAAGATGGCAATTAGGTTCTCTAACAGTATCTAAAAATGAAAATATCCATTATCTGAGCATATATGTTGCTCTACTAATTCTTTAGCCCAACTAAATCTAAAACCCAATTGTTGTACATATCCGGAGGATTTTGGCATACAGCTATAGCATCCTCAATTCACAGTGAACCCATTTTGGTCAAAAAAACATGCCAAGATGACAATCAGATGCATGAAATAAGCTTCTTTAATAGTAAAAGAAGATGAGGATGCTAGCAGCATACTAAGTTTGGAAGTGAACCCATTTTTAGTTAAAAAATCATGTCAAAGATGGCAATCAGGTTCTTTAACAGTATCTGAAAATGAAAATTTCCATTATCTGAGCATATATGTTGCTCAACTAATTCAGTTAACCCATTTTGGTCAAAAAAAATGTGCCAAGAAGACAATCAGATGCATGAAATAAGCTTCTTTAACGGTAAAAGAAAATGAAAATTTCCAGCATATAATCATTTATGTTTCTCTATTAATTCTTCATTGATGTTTGTGGCTCCAAAACAAATTTTGATTGGGCTTTGAATGGAGATTGTAGTCATCGATCAATTCTTCATTGAAGAAAAATACGAATAGGGCTCATATCAAGTGTAGTTTTAAGGAATTGTCATCGTGGAAGGAAACCAAATATAGAAGCCAGAAAGAGGAATGGTAGAGAATGAGGATACACCAGGCTAACATAGCGGCATTTTCCTCATCTCTCTCTCATCCCTTCTTTCCCTTCAGCACACGAACACATAGAGACATCAGCAACAACAGCAAGAGCGACAAGAACAACAATAATAATAAATTATTATGAACAAGATGTCTCTATATGGGTTTCCAGATCTCCACTCTAACTCGTCTCTTTCTAATCACAGCCCAATTAAGAACAATTGTTCACAGTCATTGTTAAAGAAACATATATGCTCAGATAATGGAAATTTTCATTTTCAGATACTGTTAAAGAAGCTGATTTCATGCATCTGATTGCCATCTTTGGCATGATTTTTTAACCAAAATGGGTTCACTGTGAACTGAGGATGCTATACCTTTATGCCAAAATCCTCCGGATATGTACAACAATTGGGTTTTAGATTTAGTTGGGCTAAAGAATTAGTAGAGCAACATATATGCTCAGATAATGGATATTTTCATTTTCAAATACTGTTAGAGAACCTGATTGCCATCTTTGGCATGATTTTTTAACCAAAATGGGTTCACTTCCAAACTAAGTATGCTGCTAGCATACCAAAATCCTCCAAATCAGTACAACAACACGGCTGAACAAACCTTGTGCAACTAGTTACTCCTATAATTCATTTATTCAATGAATCATGAAACATAGTGTGCAACTTCAGAAGCATAATCCATCTCATCATCACTCATTCACTCGAAAGTGTTCATAAATTAAAAAGCTCAGATAGGATTCAAACAAATCACTAGTTACTCCTATGAATCATTTATTCAATGAATCATTAAATCAATGACTCGTAGTGTGCAACTTCAGAATCATAACCCATCTCATCATCACTAGTTTAAAAAAAGTAGCAAAGTAGTCAGTAGTGTGACCCGATAGCAAAAAAAGTAGCAAAGTAGCATGAACTTACAGTTACCAAAATGATTTAACTGTATATGAAATTAACCAAATCCTCCAAACCACCTCATTGTCATCAACTACCTTCTTCATCATCACATCCTTCATCAACAAAGCCTATTTTAATCCCTTCACTGGACAATAGTTAAGAATTGCATCTCCCATGAGACTAAAAACAAAATCACTCTTCAGTTCATTCTGTGCAAATATGAAATCGCTGTTAAGATACTTTACAATATAAAACCATTATTAATCAGTACTATCCAATAACCCATAACTAACCTCCAAGAAACGGCTATAATTAACACAACTACAATAAAAGAAATCGCATATTACCAAAACAACAAATTTATACAAACAATAGGATAAAAGAAATCACATATTACCACAAATAATAAAGACGAGTATCACATTTATTCAGAATTGTATATGTATACATTACATACATTATAACATTTTATCTCAAATAAATAACCAATTCCCATTAAACCCATGTTGAAATTCTAACAAAATGTTTGATCGCAACTCTATTAATTCTCATCTACCAGCAACAAAATCCATACAACAATATCAAAGAAACCAAACAAACTCTCCATTGTACACTCAAACAACTTCATCTAAAAACCATACTAACCCCTAAAAAACTACAAACAACAAAAGCATGACTAGAATCAATTCCGGTTAGTACGATAAATCAAGAACCGATCAAAACCCTAACCCTAACCCTAATCAAGAACCGATCATTAATTAACCTATTCTCATATTCTCAAATTCATACTAGAATAAACTTTAGGGTTTGAAATTCCTTACTTGAGTTGATTGGGGGAGAGGGGACGGCGGTTTTTGAGAGGGAGAGAGAGATTGGGAGAAGGGGGACGGCGGGGGGCCGCGATGGAGGACGGGGGGCGGGCGAAGGGGGGCAGGTGCGGCGATGGGGGAAGTGGCGACGGTGGGGGAGGGAGAAAACGACGACGGCGGGAGAGGGGGGCGTCGATGGGGAAATGAGAGAAATGAAAAATTTGGGGAAAGTATACGTATAGGGTTTGGGGAAATTGGGGAAAGCGGGAGAGCGCGAGACAGCGGGAAAATTTGGGGGTTTTTTTTTTGCGATCGAATGAGAAAATGGTAGAGGGTTTGGGGGAAATTTATTCCAAGACCGTATACCGGCGTTTTAACTAAAAACGCCGGTGAATGGGAGAAGATTTTTTTACCTGTATACTTTCACCGACATGTTTTATTAAAACGCCGGTGAATATAGATTTCACCGGCGTTTTAATAAAAAAACGCCGGTGAATATCATAATTCTCCGGCGTTTTATAGAGGCCGCCGGTGTATAACCATCCTGTTTGATGCCCAATTCCTGCTCTCTTCCTACCCCGGCGTTTCTGGTAAAACGCTGGGGAATATACGCTGGTAAAGACCTTTTCTTTTGTAGTGTTGGCCCGTGTTATTATTGATATCGTCCTTGTGTAAGAAAATGCACCTTGGCCCGTGTTATATTCTTATCGTCATCATACCCAATACATGAACAATAAAATCTACCACTACAGTCTAAACGAAATTGATTGTATGCATCGAACCTGTGGTACGGCACACATGGGACACAATAGTACGTGCATTAGTTAAGAGTTAAAATGATTAATAAACATAAGGATTACACATCGACATTGCATATTGCTCATCATTGTTCATATTGATATTGAATATTGGCTAATTGTTATTGTTATTGATCATTAATTATTGTTACCGAATATTGAATTATTGTTTATAGTCATTGTATCGATTATCATGATTATTGTCCCATATTATTGATCCTTATTGATCCATTGATTCATTGTTATACCGTTATTCTATTGTTCCCTGCTTTCTCTACTTGTTGTCCATGACTTGCTCTAAGGACAATTTTACTTCTTTTTTTTTAGATGAAGTGTATACAGGTAATGAAGGAGAATTGCCTGCTTGAATTGGAGAACAAATATTTGAAGATTTCTGCTTTTAAATTGCTTATTGGTTTAATAAACTTAATGTATTGAGACTTGTTGTTATTTTCGGATTGGATTATTATTGTTTTGGGCATATGTCCCAAATTTTATTATTGTTTCCAGACGTTAGATTATTATTATTGTATTTGGATATTTTTATTGTTTCATTCCAAGTATTTTTGTTCATGAGATCATTATTATTGCCTGCGCAATTGTATAGTATTATTTATATTGTTGAGTTAATTGGATAAACAGCTTATGGGTGATGTTTGTCATTCGCTGGGCTTTTGTCATGTACTCGTATTCCATATTTTTGGCAAGCGGGGCGTGACACCTATTTCATCCATCGTCCCGACATACTGTGGATCATCTCACTCCGTGGATCATCCTGGAGCCCTCATACTCACGTTTGCTCTTGTTTCATCATACATCCACATAGTGCATGTCCTTAAGTTAAATTATAGTTACTAGAACTTAGAGCTAGTTTACCCACCGGACATAAACCAAAACACTGAGAATGTTAGGCCACACTTGTAACACCCCAGCCCGAAACAACGATTTTTCTAACAACTACCCACCACAGGCTTACCTCATAAAATGTATGTGCTATAGCTGATTGGTGACCTCTAATCTCAGGCAATTATATATATATATATATATATATATATATATATATATATATATATATATATATATATATATATACTCTCGATATGGGACAATTTAATCACATCTCCGTTGTACTCTCTCTACACACACAACGAGGTAATTACCTGGGGCCCCACTGCCACATTGACAAACAACCCCTCTCCCTTCTCTCTACTGGGCCCTTTTGCCCACGTCAACCACGTGGGCAAGCAATAGAGTAGCAGCAATTGTAACGCCCCTGCCCCTAGCTCAGACAATTTATACAATTTTATAGACAAATTAGATACTATGTAGTACAACTCCCCACCACAGACTACCTCTCAAAAGTTGGTTAACCGATTTCTGCTTTTAAATTGCTTATTGGTTTAATAAACTTAATGTATTGAGACTTGTTGTTATTTTCGGATTGGATTATTATTGTTTTGGGCATATGTCCCAAATTTTATTATTGTTTCCAGACGTTAGATTATTATTATTGTATTTGGATATTTTTATTGTTTCATTCTAAGTATTTTTGTTCATGAGATCATTATTATTGCCTGCGCAATTGTATAGTGTTATTTATATTGTTGAGTTAATTGGATAAACAGCTTATGGGTGATGTTTGTCATTCGCTGGGCTTTTCGGATTGGATTATTATTGTTTTGGGCATATGTCCCAAATTTTATTATTGTTTCCAGACGTTAGATTATTATTATTGTATTTGGATATTTTTATTGTTTCATTCCAAGTATTTTTGTTTATGAGATCATTATTATTGCCTGCGCAATTGTATAGTGTTATTTATATTGTTGAGTTAATTGGATAAACAGCTTATGGGTGATGTTTGTCATTCGCTGGGCTTTTGTCATGTACTCGTATTCCATATTTTTGGCAAGCGGGGCGTGACACCTATTTCATCCATCGTCCTGACATAAATCATCCTGGAGCCCTCATACTCACGTTTGCTCTTGTTTCATACCTAGTGCATGTCCTTAAGTTAAATTGGCCCGAAACAACGATTTTTCTAACAACTACCCACCACAGGCTTACCTAATAAAATGTGCTATAGCTGATTGGTGACCTCTAATCTCAGGCAAACCTCTAATCTCAGGCAATTATATATATAGCAATTATATATATATCGATATGGGACAATTTAATCACATCTCCGTTGTACTCTCTCTACACACACAGCGAAGTAATTACCTGGGGCAGCAGCAATTGTAACGCCCCTGCCCCTAGCTCAAACAATTTATACAATTTTATAGACAAATTAGATACTATGTAGTACAACTCCCCACCACAGACTACCTCTCAAAAGTTGGTTAACCGATTAGGTGACTCTTGATCATAGACTTATATTATTTATTAGTATTATATTTCAAGTTATTACCGATATGGTACTAAACTATACTCTATTCTCTCTGGCGAAGTGAACAGCGGCACGTGAGTGGGCCCCCATGCAAGCCACGTTGGCAAGGTTTTTTTTTGACGAAATCAAACACTTCAAGTTCAACAGCATGCTCCTTCTCACGTGGGCCCCCCACCATCACATACCATTCACATTCATTTACCAAATAAATGCTAATATATATCCATTAGCCAAATCATGAAATCCATGCATTTTCCATTAAGCCAACTTTGCATATATATTTCAAAGCATCATGGGTGTTACAAATACATATTGCCTGCGCAATTGTATAGTGTTATTTATATTGTTGAGTTAATTGGATAAACAGCTTATGGGTGATGTTTGTCATTCGCTGGGCTTTTCGGATTGGATTATTATTGTTTTGGGCATATGTCCCAAATTTTATTATTGTTTCCAGACGTTAGATTATTATTATTGTATTTGGATATTTTTATTGTTTCATTCCAAGTATTTTTGTTCATGAGATCATTATTATTGCCTGCGTGCCTGCGCAATTGTATAGTGTTATGTTTGTCATTCGCTGGGCTTTTGTCATATACTCGTATTCCATATTTTTGGCAAGCGGGGCGTGACACCTATTTCATCCATCGTCCCGACATACTGTGGATCAT
This sequence comes from Hemerocallis citrina, assembly GCA_017893485.1. Lineage (NCBI taxonomy): Eukaryota > Viridiplantae > Streptophyta > Magnoliopsida > Asparagales > Asphodelaceae > Hemerocallis > Hemerocallis citrina. The sequence continues at coordinate 9,742,714 of CM030367.1, forward strand.
CTCACTCCGTGGATCATCCTGGAGCCCTCATACTCACGTTTGCTCTTGTTTCATACCTAGAATTTATACAATTTGAAGTAGTACAACTCCCCACCACAGACTACCTCTCAAAAGTTGGTTAACCGATTAGGTGACTCTTGATCATAGACTTATATTATTTATTAGTATTATATTTCAAGTTATTACCGATATGGTACTAAACTATACTCTATTCTCTCTGGCGAAGTGAACAGCGGCACGTGAGTGGGCCCCCATGCAAGCCACGTTGGCAAGGTTTTTTTTTGACGAAATCAAACACTTCAAGTTCAACAGCATGCTCCTTCTCACGTGGAGCCCCCCACCATCACATACCATTCACATTCATTTACCAAATAAATGCTAGCCAAATCATGAAATCCATGCATTTTCCATTAAGCCAACTTTGCATATATATTTCAAAGCATCATGGGTGTTACAAATACAAACACATCTCACCAAATATATGCTAATATATACTATATAGTACAACTTCCTACTACAGACTACCTCTCAAAAGTTGGTTAACCGATTAGGTGACTCTTAATCATAGGCTTATATTATTTATTAGTATTATATTTCAAGTTATTACCGATATGGTACTAAACTATACTCTATTCTCTCTAGCGAAGTGAACAGCGGCACGTGAGTGGGCCCCCATGCATGCCACGTTGGCAAGGTTTTTTTTTTTAACGAAATCAAACACTTCAACAACATTCAATAGCATGCTCCTTCTCACGTGGGCCCCCCACCATCACATACCATTCACATTCATTTACCATATATATGCTAATATATATCCATCAGCCAAATCATGAAATCCATGCATTTTCCATTAAGCCAACTTTGCATATATATTTCAAAGCATCATATACTATATATTTTTCAATATATATACATATATATTATTTTGAAAACTACAGAGTGTTACAGCAATAGCTGTTATTGTTCTTCATCGGGTGGGCCCCTCCACCAACCAAATAATTCCATACAACCCCCTATAGAATTGTTCTATAGGTATTCTCATTAATTATATATACATATATATATAATTCTTAATACGGGGTGTTACACATACCCCCCTTTAAGAATTCAGCGTCTTCGCTAAAGCCGGGACTTGCAACGTAGTGCTAGGATCTCCTTTCTAACCGATGTAGAATGGCGTACCCTAATTTTGCCGGTTGTTCAGTCCCCTATCCCACCTCAGTGGATTTACCGGGCAACCTGACCCGACCTCGCTCCCTCTCAGGCATACCCTACCATTCTGTACCCACACTCAGTGTCGAAAGTCGGATCTGATATCATTTGTAACACCCCAACCCGAAACAGCAAATTTTCTAACAACTGCCCACCACAGGCTTGCCTCATAAAATGTACTATAACTTATTGGTGATCTCTAATCCCAGGAAATAATATATATATATTTAATTAATCTTTGCAATACTCCCGATATGGGATAATTTAACCACATCTCTGCTGTACTCTCTCTCTGCACACACAGCGAAGTAATTACTCGGGGCCCCACTGCCACATCGACAGACAGCCCCTCTCCCCTTCTCTCTTTTGGGCCCCACCGCCCACGTCAGCCACGTGGGCAAGCAAAAGAGCAGCAACAACAGTTGTTGCTGTTCTTCATCGGGTGAGCCCCTCCACCAACCAAATAATTCCATACAACCCCCTATAGAATCTTTCTATAGGTATTCTCATTAATAATAATAATATATATATATATATATATATATATATATATATATATATATATATATATATATATATATATATATAATTCTTAATACGGGGTGTTACATGCAAAATAACAATTCCATAAAGTAGCCTAATTAACCATAAAAATTAACTTGAAATTATTTGTTAATTCAAAATAATATATCATTAATATTAAATACTTTTGATTTAATTTTTAACTCTTTACAGCCGGAAATGCAATTCCTTCATTAAAATCGATTATATCAACATAAAGTCCAAAGATGAGTTTCTTTAATCAAATAAATCTGAAAAATAAAATTTATCATACTTAAATGAAGGGAAATTAATTATTGCCAAAAAACTTTTGAGAACTCAAAATTTTCTAACTTTGCACTTGTCTTGCACGTGCAAAATTGCAATTTCAATAAAACAGTCAAAATAGTCAACTTTACCAATTTAATATTATTTAATAATGCAAAATAAATCATTTTATTTTGCAGGGTGTTACTTTACATTTTATTTTTGGTGTTGGATCTTGAAGTTTTGCAAAAGAGAGGAGGAGAAGGCTTTCTTGTTGCTTTGTTTTCTTCAAAGTTCAATCTTCTTTCAAAGGTGAGTGCTGTTTTGCTCTTTATTCATTGAATATAATGACTTGTCTAGTAGGATGCATGCAAGAGGGTGTTTTTATGATTGATGCAATGAATGGTTGTGATGGGTAACGAAAAATTCTTAAATTGATTATCTATATAATGAGTTGATAATATGATTGTGAAAATGAGATAATAAATTGAATAAATTGCATGTTGAGATTTTCATTGGATTATAAATATATGGATCTAAGTGAATTAATAATCAAAAACAACATCATCATGAAGAAAACCCGAAATTTATGTGTGATCGATTAGGTATGGTTGGCCGAAATTCATCTTTTTGCACAAATCCAAATTTTATACCATGCTTGATTATTCATGTATGAATCGATGTGGGATGTGTGTAAGACTTGTAGATTTCGACATCTACTTGATAAAGATCTATTTTTACTTGTATGAGAAGTGGTTGACCTAAATTGTCAAATTAATGTTATGTGTGACTAGTGTACAAATTCAATAATGGTTTCTTTTATGCATAAGGGAGAAAGATGAACAATTAGTTGTTGTTTTTCCTCTTTTATTCGCTGATTTGATTGGGATGAGGGGGTGAGTTATTGTTTGGGTTGCATCTAGTGAGAAAAGTGAAGAAATTGAGTTTTGTGAATGGAGATTTGAAATAATTGTTAATAAATGTCTACTTCTTGTTGAATCTTAGTTTCGTTGTGTATATGTATCCACTTTTCTGTAAAAGAAGTGATTGTGACTGCGTTTATTGTAGATCAAGTGATTTCATGAAAAGGGTACTTCAAAGCCTTTAATAAAATCTATAGTTTCGGAAAATTTTGTGAATTTTGTGAAGTTATGAAAGAATTTGATTTGGCATATGAACTGAGTTAGTTTTGACCAAGATTTTGCCCACTATATTGTACATTTCATCATATAAAATCCATGTATCTTTATACATATATATGCATGGTTTAATCGAGTTTTGATGAGATTTTAAAGACATTGTATGGTCTGGATTGTCGTCTGTTTCAGTTTGGAACGAGATTTCAACCTAGTTGCTGATGAAATTACAAAAACTTATAAAATGGAAATTGTAGCTCACTGTGTCTAGTTTCCAGAACATCTAACGGATCCTCAATTCGACTTATAGATTGTAAGATATGCAATTTCTACCACTGTACTATCGTAGTTTCGGATTTTAAATATATCGGTTAGTTTTCAGAATTTATCGAATATGAACCCTTTAAACTAATTTATTTGAACCCAAATTTTTTTGGTGGATTCCTTGAGATGTGCTGGAGATAACGTGATTTTTCCAGGTTTTTATGATTTAATTTGATTTCTCTGTTTCGAGGAATCAACTCGTATAAATTTCAGATTTGAGAAAGAATTGATTTTAATGTAGTATGCGTTGAATTTGAGTTGTGGGTTGTATAACTCTATGTTTTAAAAGATGGAAATTTGTGATTTTGGACTAAAGGGTAGTTCTAAATTAAAGGGGTGAATTTTTTTTATGAGAACTTTAAAGAGAAAGAATTGTGGGTGTTTTGGTTATGTGAGCTCTAGAGGCTGAGTAGGACCCTAATTAGCGGCAAATGAATTAATCGAATTTTGGGAGTTAGCCAGTGGGGCTATTCATCCTGTCTTTTGTAGTATTAAGTCTGGTGGGGTTTACTAGCTCTAGGTGGCTGTGATTGACCTAAAAATAATAATAATAAACATAAGGACAAGCACTAGTGGAGATGTGATAAATCTTGGGAAACGTAAGTGGGAGGGCCTGTATAGTGGACGGATGAGATTCGGGACTATAGCAGTAGTTGGGCAGTTTGATTCTGAAGGTTGCGATTATCATTGCCATCTCCCGATTTCGCACGTTGAGGGTCTTTTACAGTTGTGCGGTTTAATTCCAGAGGCTGCGACCTATTCGTGGAATTTCGACAAGGGATGTTCAGGGCGACGCTTACATGATTGCTTGTGCGTTGAGGGTGCTAGACCGACAGGTAGATACCGGGACGTAGGCCTATTCACAGAGTATCCTAGATCTTGTTTTTATCACTATAGTAGGATTAGTTGCATAACGAGGGATTAAACCCTATAAAGTGGAGAACGATAAGGGCTTGCATCGGATCTATGTAGAGTGGGGAGCATAGATTCGACAAGTATGCATTAGAGAGTCATCATACTGCATTTGTGTTTTTCTTGACTTGTATTATGCATGCTTGTTTTCTGTTTTCCTAATCTTAACACTTAGCCTAATTTCACTTGATGTCTTATGCTTTATTTATCGTTATTTCATATTCTGTTGTTGCTGCTATGGGAATGTGTTGATTTTGAATTTGTTCTTTATGTTTCATTTAAATTGTATTTCTTTTAATGTCACTCACACCGTTATGGCTAATCCCTGTAGTTTTGAGAATTAGGGTTATCTCTAGCCTCATGTTTTACAGGTAGGTACCGTTAGCTTATGATTGGATGCATGTGGTAGAATGATAATATGGCTTATTCAAATTGTAAAAGAAAGAAAATATAATTCAAGGTGTTAAATTTCCGCTGTGCTATGTAAAGAGTTGATGTAATAAAAGTTGAAAATTTCCTGTGTTTTGCTATGTTTACTATTACAATGTGGTTGATTCTGGATTTGTGCCACGTATTTTCTAATTTGTAATTATTGAAAATTCAGGGCGTTACAAATGGTATCAGAGACGATTTTCGACATCGATTATGGATAAGAGTGGGTTGGAGGTCGCCTGAGAGGGAGCAGTCATTGGTGCGGCCAGTGGCTAGGGCATATTGCTAGCTGAATCGGGGTATGCCTGAGAGGGAGCGGTCGCTGATGCGAGCAATGACCAGGGCAACATGTTAGCTGAATCATGGTACTCCACTCCACATTGACTAGAAAGGGCGATCCTGTGCTAGGTTGCATGCCCCGTACTCAGCGAGGACGCTGATTTCTAAAGGGGGAGTGTATGTAACACCCCGTAATTTTAGATATATATATATATATATATATATATATATATATATATATATATATATATATATATATATATATAAGAGTAGCTTCGGTTGAGCACTACTCTAGTGCTCAACGCGTGAACACTAGGCCTTCGGGCGTTCATATCGAAAATCCGAACCGTTTACATTGATCTACACATCTAAATTAGTCTAAATATGTAAAATCAAATCATTTGAAATTTATTTGCCCATCCATCATGTGAATATAAAAACAATAATTTTCAGCCATACAATTTTGTAACACTTCAATGATGGGCAAATAAATTTCAAATAATTTGATTTTACATATTTAGACTAATTTAGATGTGTAGATCAATGTGAACGGTTCGGATTTTCGATATGAACGCCCGAAGGCCTAGTGTTCACGTGGTGAGCACTAGAGTAGTGTTCAACCGAAGCTTTCCCTATATATATATATATATATATATATATATATATATATGGCAATTTGGTAAATAATTTGGATTGAATATGTTGTGGGTGGGATGGGGCCGGGGGGGGGGGGGGGGGGGGGGGGGGGGCACAACACTTGGATGCTGTGCTTCGCGTGACGTGGTGCCAGATGGGGCCCACGGGTTGAATGCTTGGTTTTGGCTGTTATGAATAGGGGATTAGATGATATTAATCCCATATCGGGTAATTTCGAGAATAATTAATTAATAAATATAATTTCCTATGATCAAGAGTAACTTAGTTGGTTAACCACCTTTGGAAAGGCAACCTGTGGTGGGCAGTTGTACTATAAATAATAAATAAATAAATAAATAAATAATTTGTCTAAGTATTGGGGCGGGCGTTACAACACTGGCTACTTCTCAAACAGAAAGTTAACCCACACTGGCTACTTCTCAAATTTTCACATATCATGACGTTCCGGCACTCCGGGTCTTGCTCAGTCTCTAGAATCTAGCCATCTCAACATAGAGATCAACTAGGTTACATCTAACCTCTTCATAAAAATTTTCCATTCATTAAACATCATCTTCTTTTATCCATTCTCTTTGCTATTATCAATCATGAAGTAGCAAACTTTTTATAGCAGTATTCAATAAAATTTTGATGGGTTTAAATCCTTATAAACATCACACATTTAATATTCCAAATTCATCTTCTATTTACCTCCTAATTCATCATATAACACGCCTTACATAAATCCCAAATTTAAACTCGTTTTAATAAGAATTTAAGAATTTAAGAATTTAAGAATTTAAGAATTCTGAATACACCATTACCTTCAATCCTTTAAACATGTTGAATTTAAAGCAAAATAACTTAAAATTTGTTTCTCAAGATAATTTAATTTACAAAGTAATTTTGACAAAAAGAAACTTCCTAAATTGGTATTTAATCCTCCCAATTACTCCAAATTTGCTCACTTTAGAGCAAGGAAATCTTTATTGAATTTAAACCCAAAATAATCAATCTAACACATCATCTAATGTGTAATGTAGATAAATCTCTAAAGTAAATCTCAAAATTGTATAGAATTATTTCAAAATATTCTAATAGTGTGCTAGAATAATTCTACAATTTTCCACCAAATTTAAAAACATGAAAAGCCATTTAAAACCAAAAAAATATCTACAAAAGTGTACACCCGGAGTCGAACTCAAGCGTACAGCACGACCACCGTCACCCCCATTAGCCAGAAGGCCAAGTGGCTTTCTGTGTAAAGCTTTTGTTTCAAAAACTCTATATCCCTACACTCACTGTTCGAATATTTCTTGACAAAAAACAAATCAAAACAACGCCCAAAGGACTCAAACCCGAGACCCAGGTTATTGTACAGCAGTGATTTAAACCAAATGCCAAGACCAGGCAATCAAGCCAACACAACTGATTATAATACTATCGTGACTCTTTAACTCAACTCTCTATTTCCAAAAAATTCCATTAAAATTTTGATCTCACATTTTCTTCGCATTAGTATTTCTTTTACATTTCCAGGGAATAATTTTCTCCAAAATTAGTACATTTTCATGAAATAAGACCTATAACAATTTATTCTCGAAAATATGTGGAAATTGTTATCTTACTTGCATGAATTTCTCATAGTTCTAACTAGAATTATATAAACCATTATTCCCTACAAAACTAGATTTTTAGGGAGTTTTCACCTTACTAAATTGCATATAGAGAAATCGATCTCATGAGTTTATTTTATAAAATTTCTACTATATAGAAATCTATAATACTCCTACACATACACACATCAATTCAATTATCTCCCACACAATTATAATTAAGCATGCACTAATTAAATTTCTAGAAAAGCTACTTTACACACACATGCCAATTTCAATATCCATGTCACGCCCCACTTCCCAAAAATACTGAACACAAGGACGTGATATTAACCCAGCGAATGACTAGTGTCATTCATAAGCTGTTACTGATTCAACTCAACAATATAAACAAGAAAACGATACAACCACGTTGCATATAAGAATAACCACATGAATCACAAAATGAATTGCAACATGAAATAATAATGAGATAACCAAACCTAAAAAAATAACAATAATCCTCGGACAATGCCCACAATACAATAAAATAACAAAATAACAACATTCAATGATTCAAGTCTCTATAACATAAATGATAAACAAATAGGTGACAATGCTATCAATTTCTTCGCCATTGTTGTTCTCCCAATCCAGCTGGCAATTCTCCTTGATTACCTGAGGCTATTCATTCTAAAAAGAGAGAATAATATGTCCTTAGAGCAAGTCATGGACAGCAAGTAGAGGAAAGAAGTGGACAATGGAAATAAGGATAGTCAATAACAATAAAAATAATAGTAAAAATAGCGGTAAACAATAAGATAACAATATTTCATAATGATGATAACATGCAATGATGATGTGATGACAATCTTAAGTCTATTATTCATTTTAGTCCTAACTAATGCATGTACTACGTCCCATACCACAGGTTCGATGCATACAACCAATGTCGTTTAGATCTAAGTGGTGTACTCTGTAGGTCATGTACTTGGCAACGATAATCATTATTCACTAATCATGATTCACTCTTTGATGTCTATACGATAATTTGGCCATGATACACTATACGATAAAACACTAATCGACAACACTATTTAGGGAAACACAGTCCCTCCTCCAAGTACAGTCACTACATTATCCACTACTTAAATCATCCTTAAACCCCATCTTGATAAATTAATTCTTTATTAAATCGACATTCAATAACGGTTGGCAATATTATGATACCCATAGGGAACAGTAGAGACTATAATGTAAATGGGGAAACGATGAGAAGATTAATAGGGAACACTAGGATGATGACACTACGACACTAAGATAATGCAATGCAATTCATACAATTCAATGCATCAAATACATCAATATAGATTCGAATATATTATCAAAATATGGAAACTCAATTCTGGACAGCAGTAGGTTACTGTACCAAAATCAGATTTTCCGCTGCTATAGAATAGCGAATGTGGATCCGTCGAAATTCTGGAAAATAGACTTCGGTCCGGTTCCAACGCATATTTAAAATCAAAATTCTGATAACATTAGCTAGGTTAATTACAGGGTTCTTTACAGATTACTGATTCTGGCTGGTTATTGATGTCAATTAGTTACAGTTATAAAATCAGAAAATATTCACTTTAAAAATGGGTAAGAATAATTATCATGACCCTAAGCATGTTAACTATCAATCTGGAAATCATCATAGCAATATTTGATCATTATTTCATCTAATTAATTGGTTTATCCTGGTGTAATCATGAATCAATAAATTCTGGGAATAAAACGTAGCAGTAGTAAAATGATCATAACTCATGCAATATAAGTCGGAATTTAATAATTTTTAGTGTTATGGAAACTAGACGCATATGGCTACATTTCATATTCACAAACTTTCGTGGTTCAGTGTCAATAGGTGGGTCGAAAAGATCATACAAATTTCAGACAGGCAGTAAAAATTATGGATTAACATATTTCATGGTGTAAAAGTAATCTAGGTTATAGTTATCAATTCAATTAGTCGATTATCTTAGATTAACATGGTAAGTATGAGATCACAGTGAAGAAAACACAACCATACATCAAACTAATGCCGAGCAACACATCAAATCAATAGTTCAATCACTAGAACCTATGATACAACTCTATAATAGTTTATCGATGAGATGATATGCATGAACAATTCCGAATATCAAAATATAATAAGGCATTCCTAACGACGAAGCTTTCGTAAGTCGTCCCTTCATCTGATGAAGCGCCGAAATGTGAGCATATTCAACTCTTAAACCAACCAGGTACACCCTGCAACGCAGACTGAAGAGGAGGATGTGATAGCTGAAGGTCGATGTCATGGTAACTTGAAACTAGAGGGTGCCTATTAGGCCTAGTTCAATCAGAAGAATAGCACAGGCCATAATCATCTTCTTTCCCATTACACAAGGTGAGTTTGTTCCCAATCAGGTCTTAGTAACTTAAGCTTTCGAGAGTTCTAGTGTAACCCCTATTGCTCATTATTTGTATTTTTAATTATATTTAATAAAATTCATGATTTTTTTTAAATTTTCATTTCTTTGTATGGTGTGTTGTGTTCCTCTCTCTTGTGATTCATTCTCTGTTTGGTTTAGCTCTTTACTCTTTTTATTGATTAACAATTTGTTCTTGATCTCGTCTATTGTTTAAACCTATTTTATGGCTTAGTTGTCTCTTATTGGATTCTTTTCTCCCTATTGGATACTACCCAGTTCACCCAAATCCATATTGTCCCTATATAAACACCCTAATTGAACCCTAACCCTAATTACCAAATCCTAATCCTATTCTCTCTCCCTCTAGCCATCACCCTCATCTCTCCCGATCTCCCCCCTTCGGGCCCTGCCTCCTTACTATCATCGACTTACTCCGATGCCGGCAGACACCCCCGACCACCGTAACACCCCTCTCCTCCTTCCCCCATTCACTGCATCACCCCCACCCCGTGCTTCCCTGTCCTTGCCACAGCGTCGCGACCGCCATTCACCGCTGGGCAGCGCCGCCCCTCGCGTTGTCTTCGTCTTCGATGTTTCCCTGTGCAGCGCCGTTGATGCCCCAGGCCGTTGCCGCTGCTCTTGCTGTTCGATTACTGCTATCACTTTGTGTGTGTGTGTGTGCGTATGTCGTGTGCACGTGATTCCGGTGGTGTGATTCTCGTTCTCGTCTTTCGTTCGTTGTATTCGTTGTTCAGGATCCGTTCCCGTTATTCTGTTCTTCGTTCCGTCGTCTTCGTATCAGGCAAGTAGCTTGTATGTGTTCTTTCTGTCATACAAGTTAATACCGTAAGTAATCTAGTATGAAAATATTTGTACTCTCATGATGATCCTATTTTGTTAGTTTAACCATTGACATCATCTTTTGATCATGAGTAGTTAGCCTATGGTGGACAGTTGTACTACATAGTATCTAATTTGTCTTCTAAATTGTATAAAATTGTCCGAGCTCGGGGCAGGGGCGTTACATGCCAGGCCGTGAGGAGTTTGATTTCCATGTTGGGGAGTTACCCCTTGGGCGTGGTTAGGAAGTGGTTGTCGATGTTGGTTGTGCAATGGAGTTGCACTCAGGCTGTGAGGTTGCGCCTCTTGTTGTGCGGGAATTTCTGGATGTGTTTCCTGGGGAGTTTCCTGGGCTAACCCCTGATAGGGATGTTGAATTCAGTATTGATGTTTAGCCTGGTACTGCGCCAATATCGAAGAGTCCCTACCGGATGGCACCAGTTAAGCTAGCAGAGCTGAAGGTGTAGGTTTAGGGTGTGCTGGATTTGGATTTCATCAGGCCTAGTGTCTTCTCGTGGGGTGCTCCTGTCTTGTTTGTCAGCAAGAAGGACGGGAGTCATCGTCTGTGCATGGATTACCGTGAGCTGAACAATGTTACAGTGAAGAATCGGTATCCGCTACCTAGGATCGATGATTTGTTTGATCAGTTGGGTGGAGCTGCTGTCTTTTCGAAGTTGGACCTTTGCTCTGGTTATCATCAAGTGAAGGTGAAGGTAGCTGATATGCAGAAGACTGCGTTCAGGACTAGATATGGGCACTATGAGTTCCTTGTGATGCCTTTCGGAGTCATGAATGCGCCAGCAGTGTTCATGAGTCTGATGAACAAGGTTTTCTCTCCATTTCTGGACAGATTCGTGGTGGTCTTCATAGACGACATTCTGGTGTATTCTCGAAATCGGAAGGATCATGCTGATCATCTGAGGTTGGTTCTGCAGACCGTGAGGGAGAATCAGCTCTATGGGAAACTAGCAAGTGTGAGTTTTTGATTGATCGAGTTACCTTCTTGGGGCACATTATCTTAGGCGATGTTATCTCTGTTGATCCGTCCAAGATTTCTACGGTCCAGGATTGGCCTGTTCCTAAGTCAGTTTCGGAAGTGAGAAGTTTCCTTGGTTTGGCCGGGTATTATCGGAAGTTCGTCCAAGACTTTTCGAAGATAGCTGGTCCATTAACTAAGCTGACTGGGAAAGATCAGAAGTTTTTTTGGGGATGGAGCTTGTGGTGGAGCTTTTGCTAAGTTGAAGTGCCAGTTGACATCAGCACCAGTGTTGACTATTCCGGATGGGTCGGGTGGTTTTGTGGTTCACTATGACGCTTCCGGCAAGTGCCTAGGTGCAATGTTGATGCAGAAGCGTTGATTTGTTGCTTATGCATCCAGACAGTTGAGGTCGCACGAGAAGAATTACCCTACCCATGATTTGGAACTGGCTGCCGTGATCTTTACTTTGAAATTGTGGAGGCATTATCTGCTCAGAGACTGAGTGGAGATCTTTACTGACCACAAAAGTCTCAAGTATGTGTTCACTCAGAAGGAGTTGAACATGAGGTAGAGTTGATGGTTAGAGTTGATGGCTGACTTTGTCATCAGTTTATAATACCATCCTGGTAGAGTAAACTTGATGCCAGATGCTTTGAGTAGGAGACCAGTCGCCATGTTCCTAACTCAGCAGAGAGAGCTTATTGAGCAGATGAGGAGGTTGGATTTGAATGTGATCTTGCCAGGTTTTGTTCAGAGTTGCATGATGATTCAGTTGCAGTCGTCTCTTGTTGAGTAGATTAAAGAGGCTTAGACAGGTGATGAGCAATTGCAAGGTTTCAGAGCCAAAGTTGAAGCGGGTACGAGGACCAATATGGTTGTTCACTCAGATGGATCTCTTCGATTTGGGTCCAGGTTGTGTGTTCTGAAGGGTGAGGTTCGTCAGAAGTTGCTTGAGGAAGCTCACCATTCGTCGTACTCTATTCATCCTGGTGGTACGAAGATGTACCAGGATTTGAAGCATCATTTTTGGTGGCATGGTATGAAGAGGTCCGTGGTGAGATTTGTGTCGCAGTGCTTGATCTGCCAGCAGGTGAAGGCAGAGCATCAGAGGCCCGCCGGACTTCTTCGGCCTCTTCCAATTTCGGAGTGGAAATGGGATCATATTACCATGGATTTTGTGACCGCTTTGTCGAGGATTCCTAAGGGTCACAATGCCATTTGGGTGATTGTGGACAGGTCGATTAAGAGTGCTCACTTCGTTCCCTTCGGAGTTGGATAGTCGACTGAGAGCTTAGCTGAGAAGTACATGCAAGAGATTGTTAGACTTCATGGGGTTCCAGTCAGTATTGTATCCGACAGGAATACAAGGTTCAGATTGCAGTTTTGGGAGAGTCTTCAGAGTAGTCTGGAGAGTAAGTTGAAGTACAGCACATCTTTTCACCCTCAGACATATGGACAGTCAGAGAGGACCATCCAGACTCTAGAGGACATGTTGAGGTCCTGTGTGCTGTAATTTGGAGGTTCTTGGGAGGACCACTGGCATCTCATAGAGTTCTCGTACAACAACAGCTTTCAGGCTAGTCTTAAAGCTGCTCCGTTCGAGGCACTCTATGGTCACAAGTGTCAGTCGCCAATGTGCTGGGATGACATTGGCGAGAGGAACTTGTTGGGCCCAGAGTTGATCACCAAGACAATGGATGTTATGAGTTTGATCAGGAAGCATCTTCAAGCCGTGCAAGACAAACAGAAGTGATGGGCTGATGTTCATCGTAGAGCCTTGGAGTTTAAGGTGGGAGACCATGTTTTCCTTAAGGTATCACCGTGGCGAGGTGTCATTCGTTTTTTTGGTGGAGGCAAGTTGAGCCCCAGGTTCATCGGACCATTTGACATCGTGGAACGAGTAGGCAAGGTGGCCTATCGTCTTGCATTGCCCCCGACTTTATCTGGAGTGCACGACGTCTTCCATGTCTCGCAACTGAGAAAGTATATCCGTGATGAGAGCCGCGTGATTGACTACTCAGAGTTATGCCGAATTTGTCTTGTGAGATCCCGCCAGTTGCTATTGTCGATCAGCAGGAGAAGGTTTTGAAGAACAAGGTGATCAAGCTTGTTCGTGTTTCTTGGAATCCTCACTCGCCGGGTGATTCGACTTGGGAGCTGGAGGAGGACATCCCGTGGAGGTTTCCTCATTTATTTTTGTAGCTCTTGTTTCGTTGTTTTTGCTTTCGCTATTGTATTTTTTTTTCTTTTCTTTTGGGGTTACCCTATGTACTTCTGGTTGAATATCGAGGACAAAATTCTTCTTGTTAGGTGAGTAGGATTTGTAACCCCTATTGCTCATTATTTGTATGATTAATTATATTTAATAAAATTCTTGATTTATTTATTTTATTTTTGGTTGTATTTATTTTCATTTCTTTGTATGGTGTGTTGTGTTCCTCTCTCTTGTGATTCATTCTCTGTTTGGTTCAGCTTTTGCTCTCTTTATTGATCTACAATTTTTTCTTGATCTCGCCTTTTATTTAAACCTATTTCATGGCTTAATTGTCTCTTATTGGATTCTTTTCTTCCTATTGGATACTACCCAGTTCACCCAAACCCATATTGTCCCTATATTAACACCCTAATTGAACCATAACCCTAATTACTAAACCCTAATCCTATTCTCTCTCCCTCTCTAGCCGTCACCTTCATCTCTCCCGATGTCCCCCCTCCCGACCCTGCCTCCTTGCTGTCGTTGACTTACTCCGATGCCGGCAGACACCCCCGACCCCGGCAACACCCCTCTCCTCCTTCCCTCATCCGCTGCGTCACCCCCACCCCGTTCTTCCCTGTCCTTGCCGCAGCACCATGACCGCCATTCACCGCTGGGCAGTGCCGCCCCTCGTGTTGTCTTCGCCGTTGTCGTTTCCCTGTGCAGCACCGTCTATGCCCCAGGCTGCTATCGCAACTCTTGCTATTCGGTTACTGTTGTCTCTTTGAGCGTGTGCATACATCATGTGCACATGATTCCGATGGTGTGATTCTCGTTCTCATCTTTCGTTCGTTGTTCGTTGTTCGGGATCCGTTCCCGTTATTTTGTTCTTCGTTCCGTCTTCGCATCAGGCAAGTAGCTTGTATGTGTTCTTTTTGTCATACAAGTTAATACCGTAAGTAATCTAGTATGAAAATATTTGTACTCTCATGATGATCCTATTTTATTAGTTTAATCGTTGACATCATCTCTTGATCATGAGTAGTTACAGTAATTGACATCCGTTGCATAAAAACAATTAGATTAGTGGACATCTTGATTGTATGTTGTTTGTGACACTCCGTATGTTGTAGATAGATGTTGCATAGATGTTTGTTCAATGTATGATCTCATTATAGACTATTTATACACATGCCATGCTGATTTGAGTAACCCACATCTCCCATGCTTTGTATGACATCTTAGATTGGACCATTTGTAATTAAGTTGTTTGATAAAATGCTTAAAAGAACTTTTGTTCATTGTTGTCCTATTTTTTACAGTAATTTCGACCATGTTAAAATCAGTAAAATAAATAAGTTTGTGAACATGAATTGTAGCCTTTGTTTTCTAGTTTTCAGAACTTTCGACGGATCTGAATTCCGATTTTTTATCATGAGTTATTGCCATTTTACTGCAGTCATATCGTATATTCCAGATTCTGAACTATATATATTCTGTATGGAATTTTATTTTAAAACTGATATTAAAAATAAAATTTGAACTCTATATTTTGCTGAGTATGTTTGGATATGACTGGGAGCAATCCTTAATTTTTGTGGAATTAATTAATGACTTTTGTATCTTATTTCATGCTTTGAAACCAATTGAAATATTCCAAACTGCATGTTGTTCAGTAAAGAATTATGTTTTCAACCTGATTCTATTCGTTTTTGTTGAAAACTTTATGAACATAAATTGTAACCTGATTTGTCTATTTTATCACCCTTTTTTCGGATCTGAATTTCGAATTATATTTTGTGAATTATCTCAGTTTTGGTACTGCTATGTCTAAACTTTAAGTGCTGTAGTTCTGCTTGCTGCAGTTCAGCTTGCTCCCAAGACTGCCTTGAAGACTTTCCCAGAACTGAGATCTGAACCTAGTGTC
This sequence comes from Hemerocallis citrina, assembly GCA_017893485.1. Lineage (NCBI taxonomy): Eukaryota > Viridiplantae > Streptophyta > Magnoliopsida > Asparagales > Asphodelaceae > Hemerocallis > Hemerocallis citrina. The sequence goes on from CM030367.1 coordinate 9,758,449, forward strand.
TCTGTCTGACACAATACTGATAGGGACACCATGCAATCAGACAATCTCCTGCATATACTTCTCTGCAAGGCTGTCTGTAGACTGGCCCACTCTGAAGGGAATAAAATGGGCACTCTTCGTCAACCGATCCACAATGACCCAGATGGCATTGTGACCCTTGGTACTTCTCGGAAAAGCAATCACAAAGTCCATCGCGATGTTCTCCCATGTCCACCCCGGAATAGGAAGAGGTTGAAGAAGTCCAGCAGTTCTCTGATGTTCTGCTTTCACCTGCTGGCATAATAATTATTATTATTTTTCCTGATCGGTAAAATCCACAGAAAAGAAAAAAATAGAAAATTTTGTTTTTTATGGTAAAAAATTCATTCGTCTCGGCTATTCCACAAGAAAAAGAAACAAATTGTGGATCTGTTGAATTTCAAGTATTCAGTTTCACTGATAAGATACACAAACTTACTGCACATTTGGAATTACATAAAAGAGAAACTCGCCACAGCTCTCTTCATACCATGCCACCAGAAATACAACTTCAGATCCCGATACATCTTCGTACCACCAGGATAAATAGAATATGGCGAGCAATGAGCTTCTTCGTGTAGCTTCTGCCTAACTTCCCCCATCGGAACACATAGACGGATCCCAAAACGGAGAGATCCATCCTCATGAGAAACCAAATCAGTCCTCGAACCTACTTTGACTTTGGCTCGAAACCTCTGCAGTTGCTCATGACCTGACTGTGCTTCCTTAATCTGATCCACTAATAATGACTATAGCTGAAGCATCATACAATTCTGCTCGGCACCAGGCAAAACCACTTCCAAATCTAACCTCCTCATAGCTTCCAAAAGCTCTTCCAGCTCAGTTAGAACCATAGCAACCGGTCTTCTGCTCAAAGCATCCGGTACCAAATTGATCTTGCCAGGGTGATACTGCAAATTAATATCATAATCTGCCATCAATTCCAACCATCTCCTCTGCCTCATATTCAACTTCTTCTGAGTGAATACGTACTTGAGACTTTTGTGGTCAGTGAAGATCTCCACTCGGTCTCCAAGTAAGTAATTTCTCCAAAGCTTCAAAGCAAAAAATCACAGCAGCAAGCTCCAAGTCATGTGTGGGGTAATTCTTCTCGTGCGGCCTCAATTTTCTAGATGCATATGCGACAACCTTGCCTCACTGCATCAGAACAACATCCAAACCTCTTCCTCAAGCATCACAGTGAACTACGAAACCTCCTGATCCATCTGGTATAGTTAACACCATAGCTGATGTCAACCGATTCTTCAACTCAGCGAAGGCTTCATCACAGGATTCATCCCACACAAACTTCTGATCTTTCCCGGTCAACTTGGTCAACGGACCGGCAATCTTCGAAAAGTCATGAACAAACTTCCTGTAGTAACCTACCAGTCCAAGGAAACTACGAACTTCAGATATTATCTTTTGCGTCGGCCAATCCTTAACTGCAAAAATCTTGGACAGGTCGATAGAAACTCCATCACCAGAAATAATATGCCCCAGAAAGGCAACCTGGTCCAACCAAAACACGCACTAGCTAAGTTTCCCATATAGCTGATGTTCCCTCAATGTCTGCAAGACCACCCTCAAGTGCCCAGTATGCTCATTACGACTCCGAGAATAAACCAGGATATCATCGATGAACACCACAACAATCTTGTCCAGGAAAGGAGAGAAGACCCGATTCATCAAGCTCATGAACACAGCCGGAGCATTAGTAACTTCGAAATGCATCACCAAGAATTCATAGTGCCCATATCGATGGGGAAAGGCAGTCTTTTGCACATCCTCAGCTTTCACCTTGACCTAATGGTAACCAGAATGAAGATCCAACTTTGAGAATACAGAAGCAACCCCCAATTGATCGAACAGGTCATCAATCCTCGACAATGGATACCGGTTTTTCACTGTGATATTGTTCAGCTCACGGTAGTCGATGCACAACCTGCGACTACCATGTTGACGAACAAAACTAGAGCTCCCAAAGACGAGACACTCGGCCTGATGAAATCCTCATTCAGCAACTCCTGAATCTGCTCCTTCAACCTAGCCAACTGAACTGGCATCATCTCGTACGGGCTCTTAGAGATAGGAGTTGTACCCGGCTGGACATCAATCCCGAACACAACTTCTCGGTCTAGAGGTAGTCGTGGAAAATCTTTCAGGAACACATCAAGAAACCCTCGCATAACCAAAGGTGCGACAACACCATCAGCACACACTTCCTGCATTACTCTAGTTTCAAGACATGCCAACTTCTTCACGACCAAGCACGTTTCACCAGTGTGGAATTCAAATTCCTGACGGTCTGGTATTCGGAACACCACCTTCTTCTTACGGCAGTCATTCACAGCATGAGTAATGCCAAGCTAATTCATCCCCAAGATAACATCAAAACCAGAATTGTTGATGACAATCAGATCGGTTATAAAATCAACACCTCTAATAACCAGAGGGCTCTGCTCACAGACCTGAGAGCACATGATGGTAACTCCACCTGTAGTAATGCTCCAAGCTGCTGACATCTCACTACAGACTAAACGGTGCATGCTGACGAAGCAGGAAGAAACAAAGGAATGAGTTGCCTCGGAGTCAAAGAGAACATGGGCAGGAAAGAAGTGAACAAGGATAATGCTTAGCAAGAAGTCAAAGATGAGAACACAATATGCAGGAAAAAAAATGCAAGAAACAGACATGGATGGGAGGATAACATGATAAAGAAACAAAATAGAATAACAAGATAGCAAGAAAAATCAAAATAACACGCAACTAAAGATATATCTGCAACAACGCCCAAAGCAGTCTCTGCATCCTCTGCAGTCAGGTTGTAGGCCTGACCATGACCTCTAGAGGGACCTCCTCTAGGAGCGGCTCTCCTCTGCTCGAAAACCTGCCTTTGAGGTGGGAGTGGTTGTAACATCCTGAATTTTCAAATAATTAAATATAAAATTTTTATTTGTTTTCACATGTTTCGCACGTGCAAAATTGATGTATGTTTTTAGCTTTAAAAATTATTTTAATGTCATAAACAAATATTTTCTTCTCTTTTAAAAAGCCTATTGTTATTTATTATTAATCTTTAGGCCTAATAGTCTAATTCTATCCCATCTAAAATTAATTAACTAATTAATCAATTAAGAGAGCCCATGGATTTTAGCCCACCTAATTAGCCCACTAGTTAATTTTATTAATAATTAATACAACTTGTAGTGTAGACTTGACCTTGTAACGAATAAATGAACAATTAATAATTGTACAGCTTAAACTATGGTGCATATAGAGGCACGTGCAATGGGACTACAAGACTTGGTCGGCCTTGGACTTGGAGTGGGAGAGATGGAGAAAGTGGAGAAGTGGTTATGTGATGGTGGGTGGTTCTTCTGACTCACAAATGCATCTAAACCCTCCATCCAAACTCATCTCAACCCTTCATTTGGGCCTAAGTTGTATATAAATAGCCCATTAGTCTTTCATTTCTCTTTACACTTAGAATTTTCAAAGAGAAAGAAAGACATTTGTGTAAGAGAAAAGAAGGAGTTGTGTGAGAAAAAGATTGAGTGTTTGTGTGTGTGTGTGCTCTTGCATCTTGGAGGCCGGCCATCAAGGTGGAGAAGGAAACCGGGGTACACTAGCAAGGAGGAAAGGCTCAGGGTGCACTAGCTTGGAGGAGAAGGCTCGCAACTAGGAAGGCGATCGTGCTTTCAAGGAGTTCTTTAGGAGTTTTTCTTTGTTTCTTCAATAAGGTGGGTGATTTCTCTACTTCTAATGTAGATGCCATGCTAGGATTTTTAATTTGTGAATATGTTAGAAACAAGTAGAAAAGTTGCCATAAACTTGCTTGAAGAGACTAGTAAGAAAGAGAGAAAGTTCTAGTTTATCTACATGAAAAAGTTAGTAAAATGAATTGGAATGTGTTAATTAAGAGTTGTCATGATTCTTTATTACTATATTTTCATGCTACAGTACATATAAATTTGATAAATCATGCTTGTATGAAATTGTGCTTGTGAATGGATTGTAGAATGCAAATTAGCACCCATGATTTGTGAAATAAATTGATTAGCATGGAAAAGTTACAATGATTGTTGAATTTTAATTGTGTATGAGTAAGTTTACATTCACTTGATTGTCAAATATGTTATCTCTTGAATCATAAGAAATGAGTGAGTTTTATAAAAGATCAAATTAATTTGAGGGCTTTAACTATGTTAAAAATGAAGAAAAATTGTACAAACATATTGTGAACAAATGGGGAACAAGTAGATAAAAAGATTCATATAGAAAATGAACTTTTCAATGTCGAAAAATGTATTAATGTTCCACTTTTCAAAAAAAATAAGAGAAATAGTCTTCTATGTGGTTAAAATGAGAATTTTTTTATATTGTTTTTCAAAGAAATACATTCTGGAAAAAGATTTAGAGTTTTATAAGTACAATTGATTGAAAAAAAATCGAGTTTATTAAAGGAAGAACTGGATACAGTACAGTCCATACAAAAAGTATTTAACCAGACCTTATATCGGTTAATCACTCAAGACCTACTGGTCTTCGGGTACGTTTTGGGTATGTTACTGTAGCTGAGCGGAGACTCTGGTCTTGGTTTCGAGTCTTGCAAGGGGCTCTGTTTTACTGAAAATTCGATTTTTAATCAAATCCCGAAACCAGACCTTAAGTACAAAATAAGTTCCTTTCATATCGATTTGTCACTCAGACCTACTGGTCTTTGGGTGCGGTTTGGGTCGGTTACTGTTCATAGGCGAGGGCGTTGGTCTGGGTTTGAATCTGGCCTTGGCCTTTTTGTTTGTAGTTTTTGATTTTTTTTTCTTCTTATTTTGATTTTTTTTGAGTATTTTAAGTGTATATAAATCGAGAAAAAAAATACTAGAATTCTTCTAAAATTACCTAGACTTCATAAAAATTATTTTTACCATATTTAACATAATATAATGAGAATTAGAAGTAATTTTTGGGAAGAAGAATTTGATTAATTTTTCTTAGAAGATGGCTTTGATTAATTAAAGAAAAGAAATATTGTGAATTTAAAGAAATTTTGTGTAGAGATTAAACTTGAGATTTTTGACATGAAAAAAAAATGAGCAAGTTAATAAAAGAAATTTGTTGTTTAAACTATGCAAATGTGCATGGAAAGTAAAATACAAAGATCATGATGAAATGTGGAAATTTGTGAGTATGAACACTCATCTTTGGTGAACATGAAAAGAGGTTGAAAACTAGAGTTTAGCGAAGTCCTTACATCGGCATGAATAAAAATTTTAAAGAGAAATGTGTTAATAAAAGACCAAGATTGGATCGTGGTTAATAATTGATATTTAAAGACCGGTGCAGAGGTAACGTTAACTCTAGGATATTAACTTTATTCATGATTCAATTATCTAAGGATTAGACATATAGTGAAGATGTGATGAAAGTAAGAGAAAAACACAAGTATGAGGACCTTGGATCTAGGTGTGAGTGTTCACAGGCTGTCTACATGATGTGTCAAGTCATGACGTGAATACATCACCGGAATTATCAGGACCGCGGTGATATTTGTGGGGTGCTTGGTAACTACGTAGTGCCATTGTCCCATGACGGAGGCGAATTGTCCATAGGCTGTCTACATGATGTGTCATATCATGACGTGGGATTCCTCTTCAGGCTGTCTAGACATGGGCTCGTAACTCATAGAACACCTAGGATACTTACCGTAGTTACCGTAGTAGTTTAACTCATAACGAGGGATCCAACCCTACAAGATGAAGAATGGTTAAGGGCTTGCCCTCGGATTTATGTAGAATGGGATGCATAAGTTCGAACAAGAGTGCATTAGTGTCATGAAATAATAAATAACTGCATTAAGACTAAGTGCACATTCACACACGACATCAATAAGATAGTCCCCCTTAGCTTTGTTTGTGAACAAGTGTGTGCTTTCCAAATAAGAGAAATTGATGTATTATATCCTAACGTCAGTTGTATGCAACTGACGTGCCCACAGTTTCTATGCAGGATAAATTGAATGAAAGGACTAAAGAAAGAATGTTGCTTAAAGAAATGTTCAAATTGTTATTTATTTTATGTATCATGTTGTAATTTTAATTCTGCTCCGTTGATATAAAACATTGTTGTATAAAAAGTTTTAAATTCCTTGTAAAATTGTACGAAGTGAAGTGTAAAGATCCAGTGGAACATCGAATTCAGACTTATTTGGAATTCGGGGTGTTACAGTGGTGGTCCGCCCTAACCACGAGCAAGGGCTCCCTGCAGAACGAAACCTCCAACTGGTGCAAGGGGTTTGCTCCTCGGGAAATCACGAACCATGTGGTCATTACTTCCATACAGCAGTCACTGGCAATTGGCTAACCTACAGTCCTTGCACAGATGTCTAACCCTGCGGCAGTAATCACAAGTCTAGTTCGCTCTAGGGGCAGCAGGTGGGTAGGGCGATGCTCTGGCAGGAGGGGTCGGGATTGGCCTCCGAATAGGCCCTCTAGAAGACCTAACAGCAACCGAGTGCGGAACAGAATGCAAAATGGCACACTTCCTCTTATGAATTGCTCCTGGATTCTAGCAGTATACAGGATATCCACATATGATCGGAGTTGCAGGGCAGCAAGGCGGTCCTGAATCTTAATATCCAGTCCTAATAAGAAACGATGACCTCTGTCTTCATCATTTGCCACCATGGAAGTAGCAAAGCGGCTCAATCAGGTAAATTCTGCGGCGTACCCGTCTACGGTCCGGCTCCCCTGATTCAAGACGATGTTTAGTTTAACATTGTTACATTATGAAATAAACAACAAAAATTGCAACAATATTTGACGAATGTGGGTTAGCAAGACAAATTGCCGAAATAACTTTGTGAGGAAATTCTCCGTGAAGATGACCCAGGTGATGGGTCGCCCCAATTGTTCAGCCTCTGCTTGCCACCAGATGTGGGCGAGATCGATGAGCTGGATGCTCAAGACATCCACCCGATCAACATCTGATATCCTCACTGTAGTCAACAACTGCTCGGTCCGAATAAGCCATTTCTCAGCTTCAAACAGACTCTCAGTGCCCGAGAATTTATCTGGATGTAGCCTCATGAAATCTGCCACACTACCAGGTCTCGGTGGCAACAATCCAAGTACAGGTACAGTGGGTTCCCTGTTGGCAACTTCTAAAGCCATCCGCACCAGTTCATTGTGCTCACGCTGCATCTGCATCATCTGCTGCATCATCTGTGCAACAGTCGGCTCCTCCAACTGATCATCCCCAGTTCGGGAGGACAAAGCACCATTTATAGCCATGGTCTGTAATAAAAATCAAATGGTTAACATCCAGATATAAGTTGGTTATCAATTATTCATGTGATTCATGTGTTGTACATACTGTTGAGTCAAATCGGTTAAACCCAAACCTGACTAATATATCAGCCAAAGCCAAACCTCCATAAGTTAGTCATGTTTAACTGATATATCATCCAAACCTAGGGCTCTAATACCACTAAAAACCCTGCCACGCCCCGCTTCCCAAAAATACAGAGCACGAGCACGTGACATTGGCCCAGCAAATGAATAGCATCATCCATAAGTTGTTACTGATTCAACTCAACAATATAAACAAGAAAACGATACAACCACGCATGCATATAAGAATAACCACATGAATCACAAAACGAATTGCAACATGAAATAATAATGAGATAACCAAATCTGGAAAAATAACAATAATCCTGGGACAATGCCCATAATACAATAAAATAACAAAATAGCAACATTCAATGATTCAAGTCTTTATAACATAAATGATAAACAAATAGGTGACAATGCTATATCAATTTCTTCGCCATTATTGTTCTCCCAATCCAGCTAGCAATTCTCCTTGATTACCTGTAGATTGTTCATCTAAAAAGATAGAATAATATGTCCTTAGAGCAAGTCATGGACAGCAAGTAGAGGAAAGCAGTGAACAATGAAAATAAGAATAGTCAATAACAATAACAATAATAGTAACAATAACGGTAAACAATAAGATAACAATGTTTCATAATGATGACAACATGCAATGATGATGTGATGACAATCTTAAGTCTATTATTCATTTTAGTCCTAACTAATGCATGTAATACTGCGTCCCATACCACAGGTTCGATGCATACTACCAATGTCGTTTAGATCTAAGTGGTGTACTCCGTAGGTCATGTACTCGGCAACCATAATCATTATTCACTAATCACGATTAACTCTTTCATGTACGATACGATAATTTGGCCATGATACACTATACGATAAAACACTAATCGATAACACTATTTAGGGAAACACAGTCCCTCCTCCCAGTACGGCCACTATATTGTCCACTACTTAAATCACCCTTAAACCCCGGCCTGTTAAATTAATTCTTTATTAAATTGACATGCAATAACGGTTGACAATATTACGATACCCATAGGGAACACTAGGGACTATAATGTCAATGGGAAACGATGAGATGATTAATAAGGAACAATAGGATGTTGACACTACGACACTAAGATAATGCAATGCAATTCATACAATTCAATGCATCAAATACATCAATATAGATTCGATTATATTATCAAAACATGGAAACTCAATTCTGGATAGCAGTATGTTACTGTACCAAAATCAGATTTCCCACTGCTAAAGAATAGAGAATGTGGATCTGTCAGAAGTTCTGGAAAATAGACTCTTGTCCGGTTCCAACTCATATTTAAATTCAAAATTTCAATAATAGTAGCTAGGTTAATTAAATGGTTCTTTACAGATTACTAATTCTCACTGGTTATTGATGTCAATTAGTTACAGTTATCAATCAGAAAATATTCACTTTAAAAATGGGTAAAAATAATTATCATGACCCTAAGCATATTAACTATCAATCTGAAAATTATCATGGCAATATTTGATCATTAGTTCATCTAATTAATTGGTTTAACATGGTGTAATCATGAATCAGGAAATTCTGGGAATAAAATATAGCAGTAGTAAAATGGTCATAACTCATGCAATATAAATCAGAATTCAATAATTTTTAGTGTTCTGGAAACTAGACACATAGGGATACATTTCATATTCAAAAACTTTCATGGTTCAGTGTCAATAGATAGGTCAAAAAGATCATACAAATTTTAGACAGGCAGTAAAAAATTTGGGTTAGCATATTTCATGGTATAAAAGTGATCTAGGCTATAGTTATCAATTCAATTAGTCGATTATCTTAGATTAACATGGTAAGCATGAGATCACAGCGAAGAAAACACAACCATACATCAAACTAATGCCAAGCAACACATCAAATCAATAGTTCAGTCACTAGCAACCTATGATACAACTCTATAATAGTTTATCAATGAGATGATATGCATGAACGATTCCTAATATCAAGATATCTACACGAAGAAATGCATGAAAGACACGATCTTTAGAGTCAAATATCAGCACGAAGTCAAGAATAAGGGGGAGTAGGTTGTGTAAATCCTCTATATTCTCAATGAGAAGCAAGGCAAATAATAATATATAATGAAAGCGATGAGATCTACTAGCGAAAATTTCAATGAATATTCTTGAACAAAGACAAAATGAACGATTCAAGAAAAAGACGGTGACTTGCCTTTAGAGATGATTATCCGGTAGTTAGTAGAATAACGGGATTAGGATGCCAGGGCGACACATACACACTACGTGCAAAAATACATGCAGCAACATAGCAAGAGGGCAATGGCAGCAAACAGAAAAGCAACGACAATGAACAGCAAGGGGGCTACGGCTCGACTTCGATGGCTGATGGGGTGCAGGGCGAGGGGTGCTTGGGTGGTGGAAGGCGATGGGACAGCGGCGACTGGCGGTGCGGTGACTGGTCGACAGAGGAGCAGTCGGGGGCTTTACAGGATGGCGATGGGTTCACGAGGACTGGGGCACGAGTGGTCAACGATTGGAGGGAGCAGCAAGCGGGAGTGGCTGCTCGGGAGGAGGTGCTGGGCATCGGTGTGAAGGGGGGTTATCGGAGGATGCTGGCGACTGGCGGGATGAGCATGCGCGGGGGGGAGAGGGGGTTCGGCGGTAGCCAGAGGTGGTGACAGGGTCGATAGAGAGAGAGAGAAAAAGAGAGAGACGACTGGGTTTAGGGTTGTGTTTTTAGTGTTTGCATTAGGGTAGTATATATAGGATACAATTAGGATGTTGGGTTATTTGGCTAAGATCCAATAATAATGGGCTTGGGTCTAGAAATAATGAAATTGGGTTTTGGGTATAATAAGCGATGGGTTTGAAGACAATATGGATCAAATAAAGTAATCACAATCCAACAAAATAAGATCGACAAGAAAAAATAGTCCAACAAGGAGAAAAGATAGTTCATGAACAAAAATTTAGAGTCAAATTTATTCAAGACGATAGATGAGAATTAGGATGCAATATTCGAATTACAAAAATAAGATTACAATGAAGGAAAAAGAAAAACGAAAATGGGAGTTACAATCCATCTACATTTTCTAACATGCACAATTACTAACATATTAGAAGATAATTAAAACACCCACCTCAAAAGATACCTTCTAATAGTTGAAACATTTAGCAAAATGCTCCAAAAACTCCTACTCCAAAAGCCATAGCTCCTTCCCTTGGTTTCCCGAAAGCAATCCAACAACACCTCTTGACTCTTTTTTTTCTTTTTCTTTTTTGTCTTATGTTCATTTGGGGTTAGAATAGGGAGTATTTATATGGGTAGTTGGGGGTAGTTTTAGCAACTAACTATCCACTAATCTACTCACACACCCACTCACACACCCACTGTCTCTCCCACTCATGAATACCAAGTCAAACCCCCAAGAGAGTGCAGCCGGTTTTTGGAAAGATATGTGCACATTGCACGTGTGCACATGTGCACGTGTTTTGTCCACTTTTCATTCCACCCTTATTTTATTATTTTATTTCATTTTAAACCCTCTTCTTTAATAAATAATGTTACTGCTGGCCCTCCTGGTGCCTTTACCATAACTTACTTACTTATGCACTCGATGCTAGCATCGACTCCCAACACCTCCAACTCTATAAGATCGATACCCAGAATTCTCCTTCCATTCTCAATTTCACAGTCAGCATAATACCGATCAGTGGTCATCGTTTCTCCTGATGGTGTAGCTACTACCCTGTAACACCCCGAATTTCAAACAAGGATAAACTCGGGATTTCACAGGATCTTTACTTCACTTCGTACAATTTTACAAGGAAAATTTAAAACTTTTTCAATAGTACATCAGAGTTCAATTACATCTTAACTTTACACAGCGGAATAATGAAATTTACAATAAATCATTTACAACATCTTTAAAATAAAAGCAGCATCAGCATATCCACTTCATAGCTTCATGTATGGTCCTTTACCTGCATGTTAATCTGTGGGCTCGTCAGTTACTTAGAACTGACGAAATGTTATACACGGCTATCCTCTCTATGCCGGGAATAGTATAACGATCTCATACTTTAACAAATCAACAAAAAGATTGAATGAACAAGTAAAGTGTCAAAGGTGATTAATCTAAACATAAGTGTATGTCATGCCTTAATGCCTAATGCACACATTTCTATACTAGGATGACACTAATGCACACTTGTTCGGATTCTATGCATCCCATACTACATAGGTCCGAGGGCAAGCGCCTACGTACTCCACATTGAAGGGTTCGATCCCTCGCCATGAGACTACCCAGTAATAAAACAAGTTTTAGAGTTATTTCACAGATACGGATCTCAGCCTCCCTGGCTTATATTAACAGATCCCAGCCTCCCTGGCTATTATATCGTGATGATAATCCCGTAAATGCCCTTCTAGCCCCAGTATATACATATTCTTTGGAGTATGGTAAACATCCGTTGACTACCCTAAGTCTTGGATAAAATACAGTCCATCTCCTACGGAGCAACCACAGTCCACCAACTGGGTCTATAGCCACGGAGATCCACCGCCGACTATATAGAAGCACCCATTTACGTTTGCACAAGTTTATCACATCTTCACTTAAGTGCCTAATTATTTTTAGTTCAAGACATGAATAATTTCCACTCATAGAATTAGTTTTACCTCCTACCGGACTTAATCAACAAATATGAGATCGCCCCACGGCAATATCTCAAAATCATATCAATCCTTTCTTTCATTTTTGCCGGTAACCGAAGTCTTACTAATTCTTAATCATAATCTTTCATGCACATGAAACATGGGTACACATACCCCTTAATAATCATATCTTAAACTTATTATATTCATATCTCTAACTTATCCATAATCTAATCAATGTCTCATTTTTGCATTACCCATGATTCATTCATTCATTCATAATTTCCCATAAAAACAAATAATCCTTTTTCATGAACAAAATTTTCATCCATTATCATTCTTTTTAACAACTTAGGCACATATTCATAATCAACTTATTCATTCAAAATCTTTATAAGCAAAATATTTTCTTTCAAGTACGCAACTTCATCACATGAAATTTTATCAACCAATTCAAACTCTCACAATATCTCAACTTACTTTAAAACATTCTTTACACAAATAAGAGTATAATTTTCTTCAAGAAAAATCACTTCACAAACTACTACTTTACTCTTCTTAATAAAATAAAGGTCTATAATAGAATTTTGAAGTCAATAATAATGTTAAAATTACTCAGTTTCGGAAAATATAATAATGGACTAACTTTGGTAAATATTTCAAAAGTTGGACCTGTTTGGTAAATATTTTCAAAAGTGGACCAGTCGGGTAAATACTTTCCACAGTGGGTCAGTTTCGGGAATTATTTTCTTTTTTTTTTATATAAAACTCCTTAAAACCCCAAAAAAGTATTTGGGCACCGTGGGATTCGAACCAGGCAACAGCCGGCAACAACTTTAGTGGTACCCTACTGACCAAGGAGTCTTTGTGACTTTCTTGTTATAGAGGCAGGCCGAAACCCTCATGTATCAACTTTCGGGTTCTGGGTATTTTAAACAAAATCAAAACAAATTGAGGATTATAAGTTTCGAATCCCGCACCTACTACCAGCAACAGTGACAGCTCTATGGCTCACTCACTAACCAATAAATCTACTTGCAACTACTGATTAAAGATTGTATTACTTTAGTTTTGTTCATACTGTTCTGAGATTGTCTCTTTTTACCCCAAAAAAAATCGTTTATCCCAAGATCCAACACTTTATGATATTGATATAAACTTTTAGACTGAGATAAATTTTAAAAGAAAACAGTAGCAAAACTCATTTCAAACTCTTTTTAAAATATATTTCTATTTTTTAAATAATCTCCCTTCTCATTCTAGATATAGATTTTGCTTTTATCTCAAAACTTGATTTCTAAGAGTTTTATTCATGAAGACTAGTTTATGTGCTCCCCATCAAACTAATTAAACTTGGCAATAAAGACGAACAAGTCTCTTAATCATCAAGGATAATTCTTTTATGAAAGAAAATTTTATTTTTACATAACAACATGCAATAGTAGATATATTTTGTGGTAGCATTCTAATTTATCTTTCTTCCTTCCTTCATTTGACTAATCATGGTATCAAGTATAAATTTAGTATAACACTATTACACATGAATCGTATATTCAACACATACAAATTTCCTAAGCATATAAACAAGATTCATAATAAAAAGCATTTCTTCTTTTTAATTAGCATGATATCTACTATTTACTTATTCTCAACAAAAATTATCCTCATTTATAGCATGGTAACATGGATCTTATCAATAATTTTCTCATTAATTTATATTATACATTCATATGTTTTTAGCATGCATAGTCTAGATCTAGAAAGTATGAAACCACCCACCTTTTGAAGCTTGAACAATTGGAAAAACGATCACCACTTCTACCTCCAAGACTCCTAGCTCTTCTCCTCCTAGCAATGGCCTCCTAAGCACAACACTCTCTTCTCTCTTTCTTTTCTTTCTCTTGATTTTCTATTCTTTTTGGTGTGTGAAATGAGAAGAAGAGATGTGCTATTTATAGGATATGTTGAGGGTCAAATTTGCAAAATTACACACCTAATAACTCACTCAAATTAATTTTCCAACCCCTCATTTTCTTAACTCCTAAAAACTCCCAACCTTTCACCTCCTTATAACTCCTACCTCTTCTAATTCTTAACTCCCACTCTCCACTCTCTTCTCACATTCAATCTCTCTCTCTCCCCATGCCAAAACCGAAAACCAGCATCTGTTCTTGAAACCGTGACCCCCAACTCAACTCAAACACATATTTACACCTTATACATATATGCTATTTGCATGTATACCCGTGGAACCCCCATACCATACAATTGTTCACATTTAATCCCATTCCTTACCAATTCCATACAGCCAAAGTCTTTTTCAACGTGGGCCCCCAACTCCAACACACTTACCATATCAAATTAAATCACCAAATGCCATACTACCTTTCATTACCAAATCAGCATCTTATACTATATAACATACTATATAACATATATACATATGTATACACTACTAATATATATACATATACTACTATTTATATTATTTGAAAATCACGTGTGTTATACACGCTCCGAAATTTATTTTGAAAAACAAATGCGTTTACCGAAAACACGTGCATCGCACGTAAAACATGAAAAATACGAAAATCGACTTTATCAATGAAAAATTATTAAATATGATCGAAAACAATATAAGAAAAATATATTTACTAATTTTTATGTATTTCATGATGAAATCACTGCACGTAGAAAGTACGTGCAATATACGTGCAGAAAATCAAAAAAATGCATTTTAATCAAAATAGAGGGAAAATAAATTTTCGTTTTATAAAATAGATTTAAATACATAAAAATAAATAATTTAAACCTATAGAAAATATTATACGTGCATCAAAACACGTAAAAAGCACGTAAATCCCAGGGATTGAAATATTATATTTTAGTTGACTGAAATCAATACGGAAAATATATAAATAGTACGAATCCAAAATATGTAGTGAAACACATTACAAAAATATACGTGCGTAACACCCAGAGGCAAAATTGTAATTCTAATTTTGCGGGGTGTTACATACCCAAACCTTTTCGGGAAAAAATGTTGGGTCTACCCCTAACCGTTGAGCAAAATTAGGAGACACAAAAGTGTGTGATGAACCAGTATCAAATAAGACAGTATTATTCATTCCATTTATTAGGATTCTTCCTGTTACATAATGAATTACATTGTTCAGTATATAACATTTCTTCTACTACCATACTGGAAATACAACACAAACTTGTTACTCAGAAGCTCCCATACCGGTGATGACATTGTCGGAGTCCTCAGCATCCTCTTCTGTCAGAGCGAACACTCGCCCCTACCAGTACGGTTTCTTCCCTTAATCCACCTGCTTCGGATTCTTGCCTCCCCGTTGGAATTGTGGGCAGTGCGGCTTAGCATGGCCTTCTTTCCCACAATTGAAACAAGTTATTGAAATCCGCGGTTTGATACATTCGGACTTGTAGTGACCCGACTCCCCACAGTTGTAACAAGTTAATCCTGGGGGCCTGGTTCCTCCATTGCCTGGCCTTCCAGCCACAGTAATAGCATTCGCCCCGGTTGGCTTGAACTTCTGAGTCGGGGGTTTTCCCTTGAAGTTGCGTGATGTCGTGGGCTTCTTGCCAGTGTTCCAGCTGCCCATCTTGTCTTTCACCAGTTGATATTGTTCCATATCCGATTCTGTAGCTGCAATCCTCTGCACAAGTTGTCAAATTTCCTAATACCGAGGGGAATCATGCGAGAACTTAGTCCCGGCCTCAGTCCTTGCTCAAACTTCCTCACCTTCTTAGCTTCATCAGTCACCAGCTCGGGTGCATACCTCGAGAGTTAAGTAAATTTCGTCTCATACTCCCGGACAATCATGCTACCCTGCTGCAAGCCCAAAAATTCCATAGCCTTCTTTTCTTGCACATCCATTGGGAAGTAATGACTCCGAAATTCCTCCAAGAAGTCCTCCCAAGTAATAGACTCGTCACCCAAGGTCCTCTTCATAGATTGCCACCAGACTCCGACATCCTTCTGCAACTGGGTAGTCACTAGCTTCACCTTACTAGCCTCTGGAGTCTCCAGCACTTCAAACACCATTTCAATCTGCCGGATCCAATCATCGGCTACATCAGGATCCGCTTTACCTTCAAAAACAGGTGGTTTCATCATCTTGAAGTACTCCACCAACTTGATAGCCTCTGGAACTTGTACAATTTGCCATGTCCTTGTATTCCGGTTCACACTTGCTTCAACAAAAGTGTTGAGGGTCCGGTATACGCAGGCCAACTTCGACTCCAAATCAAGCCAGTTTCCATCTTTGCTTGATCCTTCACCATTTCTGGTCCTCCTTCCAGCTAATTCTGTTTTATAGAACTTCATCAATCATTAGAGGCAACAATAATATAGACTTTCAACACAATTTATTCATTTATAAAATAAACTCCATATATTCATAAATAAAATTGGTTCATACATCCATACATAAAGAACACCAGAAACTTCAAATCTTCCTACAGAACTTTAAACAAGCATAAAGCAGTCTAGACTCTACGGTTCCTCTTAGCTTCTCTGAGCTCTTCCCTGCATCTTTTTGTATCTTTGACGGCATTCTTGTTTTTCCCAACGAGTTTTGTTGTCCAACTGGGTAAAATGCCGAGCATTCCTGTGGCGACACTTCTCCAGTTCTCATACTCATTGACTCAGGGCGGCGATGTTTTGCTTATCCTCTGCATGACACGCTTCCATGTGGGTTACTCTACACTTGTGGATAATCAGCTGCCTACTGAGGGAAGTGATGATATGATCCTTCTTGTTTCGAACCGGCTCTTCATCCGAGGATTCATCCTGAGATTCAGTCGGAGGTAGAGTGATTTCCCGAGATTCTAACAATTCTTCCTCTTCTTCTGGTTTTCTTCAGGTTCTTCTTTCGGGTCTTCTTCTTCTGATTCTTCTTTCGGGTCCTCAAAGAATACTTCTTCCGGGTCCTCAAAGAATACTTCTTCCTCCACTTCTTCCATAGGATTCTGGTTATCCGCCATCCTTTAGCGAAAGGGGAAGAATAGCATCGATACATATATAGAGCAACATAAATGTAAATTGATACAACTATAACATTTAGACCTCTAGAAAATGATACTCACACTTCTAATGTCCACCCTAATGTGTTTTCCTTACAATTTTGTACTATTATTTGAAGTCAGCTCTGATATCACCCTATAAAGCCCCGAATTCCAAACACAAGTAATTTGTAGCAAAAACAAGATCTTTTACTTCAACTTCGTACAAATTTTCAAGGAATTGAAAACTTTTTCATTTACAATATTGTTCTTTACAATAACACAGCGGAAATAAATAAGTACAATACAACATATGATAATGGAATCTCTTCATTCTTATGTTAACCCATCACAGTGACTTCAAGTCCATGCCAAATCCAATCCTACAACTAGAAAACTGTGGGCACATCAGTTGCATACAACTGACGTAATGCTATAATACAGTGATTTTACCATCTTACAAATCACAAACTTGAATGCAGAATACATAAAAGTGACTATCTTAATTATATCAGTGTATGATATGAACTTAATGCCTAATGCAGATATTTACACTTACGATGACACTAATGCATACTTGTTTGGATTCTATGCATCCAATACTACATAGGTCTGAGGGCAAGCCCTTAATGTACTCCACAATATAGGGTTTAATCCATCGCTATGCAACCGACTACCATGACTACTACGAGATTTAGATACTTGGCAAGTATTGTCTCTCGCCCCGGAATACAGGAGTCTGGAGATCAATCACTCTGCAGATCATTTTGTAGCCTATTTCAACCATCATCCCGGAATACTGGGGATCATCTCACTCCGTGGGTCATCCTGGAGCCCTCATTGAACAAATATCCTATGAGCGTCGCTCTCATCCCAGAATATTAGAGATCAATCCCACTCCGCAGATCATTTGTGGCCTATTTCATCCATCGTCCCAGAATACTGGGGATCATCTCACTCTGTGGATCATCCTGGAGCCCTTATACTTACGTTTGCTCTTGTTTCATCATATCTCTGACTAGTGCATATCCTTAAGTTAAATTATAGTTAGTAGGACTTAGAACTAGTTTACCCACCGGACTTAAACCAAAACACTGAGAATGTTAGCCCACGCTGGCTACTTCTCAAAGAAAAAGTTAACCTACACTGGATACTTCTTAAATTTTTACATATCATGACCTGCCGACACTCTGGGTCTCGCTCAGTCTCTAGAACCAGTCATCTCAACATAGAGATCATCTAGGTTACATCTAACCTCTTCATAAAATTTTCCATTCATTAAACATCATTTAACTTCTTTTATCCAGTCTCTTTGCTATTATCAATCATGAAGTACCCAACTTCTTACAGCAGTATTAAATAACATTTTGATGGGTTTAAACCCTTATAAACATCACATGTTAATATTTCAATTTCATCTTCTATTTACCTCTTAATTCATCATATAACACGTCTTCCACAAATCCCAAATTTAAACTCGTTTTAATAAGAATCTAAGAATTTTTGAATACACCATTACCTTCAATCCTTTAAACACGTCGAATTTAAAGCAAAATAACTCAAAAAATATTTCTCAAGATAATTTAATTTACAAAGTAATTTTGACAAAAAGAAACTTCCTAAATTTGTATTTAATCCTCTCAATTACTCCAAATTTGCTCACTTTAAAGCAAGAATATCTTTATTGAATTTAAACCCAAAATAATCAATCTAACACATCATCTAATGTGTAATGTAGACTAAATCTCTAAAATAAATCTAAAAATTGTATAGGATTATTTCAAAATTTTCAAATAGTGTGCTAGAATAATTCTACAATTTTGCTCCTAATTTTAAAAGCATGAAATGTAACATCCCGTATTTTTATTTTAATTTAAAATGTATTTTTTCAATTTTTTGTACATACGATGTACGTACAAATTTGTCCATCTTTATTTTTCTTACTCTCATTTATTATTTTAACATGCACGAGTCTTTTGTTAGCCTTTCATTAAACCTATGGACCTAAGAATAGATTCTAGCCCACTAGACTAATTAATTTAATTAATTAAAAGCAAGCCCACAAGACAAGCCCATTAATTTTTGGTTGTGCACGGACTCACACATGACATGTAACAACTTTTAATACACATATTAGAATTACAGGATTTTTATTTATTTGTGTGTGTGTGTGTGCACTAGTGCACAACACGTGCATGTGTGGAGAGGGAGAGAAAGAGACAGGATGAGGGATAGAGAGAGTGGGCCGGGAGATGGAGAGATGGAGAAAGTGGGAAAGTGGAAAGTTAAGTGGGTAGTTATTAGGTGGATAAGATTACATATTAGCCCTTCAATTTGTCCTATAAATACCCCCTTTTTTCTTCTCATTTCACACCTAAACAAAACAAATCAAGAGAGGAAGAAGAAAGAGAGTTAGAGAGTGTTCTTGTTGCATTGGAGGCTTTTTGGAGTGCTCTTGCTAGGAGGAGAATGACTAGGTGTTGCTTGTTGAAGCTAGGAGTCCCTAGAAGTTGTGTCTCATCATCTTTGTTTGCAAATTCTTCATAAGAGGTGAGTGATCTTGTACTTTCTAAATGTAGGAAATACATGCTAGTAATGTTAAATGAGTAGTATAAATAAATTTGATGTGATAAATGTAGAACAAATCCATGCTATTGTGTGTGCCATGAATTGTAGAAATTTTGCTATGAATAAGAAACTAATTGCCATCATGTTAGTTAGAAATGAGACAATGAAACAATGAGTTATTGCCATAAACAACTATGCTTGTTAATTTGCAAATGTCGAAATATAAAATTGTATGAAAATTGTTGAGACTTCCCTTATAGTAAAAATGAATTTTAGTGAAGTTAAATTGGTACACAAAGATTCATTTAATTGGTTGTAAGAGATACACATTGCTATTTTAATTAAATTGAAAAAATGCAATTCATGTTCATTAATAGGAGTAAATAATTCGAAATATAGATACAATGTCTAAAATATAAGTTTGGAAATTCGTGAGTTACTGTTTTCAAGTAAACTCAGTATGAACGAGATAATTACAGTCCATTAAAAAGATTAGATCGATCATATATTTGAGTTTTGTGAAATAAGCTAGTTACTATGCCGTGTGAACAAAACCTTAGCCTCTGATTTCATAACAGTGTGTGGGGTTGGACTTACTGGCTAGTCGGAGCTCTTTAAGGGCGTTATTGTAGCGCGCCTGTAGTCTTGGGTCGTGAGTTCGAAACTCGACAGTCCCTCTTTTTTTTGTTTTCGGTTTTAATTAACCCAAATAGTGGAGCATTGTATGTATGGGTTTCGGCTTGCCTTTAGAAAAAAAAAAGCCCACTTGGACTTAGTGGTTCTCAGTGGCACTATAGGACAGTACTGTAGCATGCGGGTGGGCATGGGTTTAAACCTCGGTGCTGCCTATTTGATTTTTTTTTATGTTTTAATATTTTGAAGGGGTTTTTAATATGAATAAAATTTGGGAAAATTATCTAATATTCCTATAAAATGATATAGAATTTATTAAAAGTAGTTTCATAATTTTTCATGTATATTTTGAGTAATTAAAAGTGGAACTGAGATAGAAAACGAGTTATTGACTTCAAAATTATTTATTTGAGAATATGACTTTTATTTTGAGAAAAAGAGAAAAATATTTGCCATGTTATGGGTTCTCTTGATAAGATCATATACTTATGTTGAGTAAGAAATACTTGATGTGATTAAGATGTTAATGAGATTGAAATCTATTATGAGTTCATGTAGAGCTTTTTGAAAGAATTGTGAATGAATAAATGAATCATGAATGATGCTAAGATATGACATTGATTAAATTGTGAATAAGTGAAAGATATGAATACCATGAGGTTAATACATGATTATTGAAGGGTATGAGTACCCATGAAATTCTAGTACATGTAAGGTTGTGATCTAGAGACTTAGTGAGACCCCGAGTACCGGCATTGTTGAATTAAATGATTGAGTTATTTTTTGAGATACGGCTATGGAGCTATCTCGGTATTTGTGATTAAGTCCGGTAGGAGGAGGAGCTAACTCTAGGTATGATAATTATTCATGTCTTGAACTTAAGAGCTAGGCACTAAGAGAAGATGTGGTAAACCTGGGCAAACATAAGTGGGACACTCTA
This sequence comes from Hemerocallis citrina, assembly GCA_017893485.1. Taxonomy (NCBI): domain Eukaryota; kingdom Viridiplantae; phylum Streptophyta; class Magnoliopsida; order Asparagales; family Asphodelaceae; genus Hemerocallis; species Hemerocallis citrina. The sequence continues at coordinate 9,779,699 of CM030367.1, forward strand.
TATAGTCGGGCGGTGTACTCCGGGACTATAGACTCAATCGGGCGGTGTACTCTGGGACTGAGGTTGCTTCGATGAAGATGAGCTTTTATTTTAAATCCGGGACTATGCATAGTCGGACGGATAGTTTGCCGTACTCAAGTGTATATACGTATACCGGGGCTAGAGGGGCACTTTGCGGGATGTTCTCACGACGAGGAGTCTATTATAACAGTCGAACGGTGTACTCCAGGATTGGGATCCATACTCGTGGAATGTCTAAACCTTGCTTTTATTACTGGGTAGTTTTCATGACGATGGATCGAATACTTCAATGTGGAGTACGTAGGTGCTTGCCCTCGGACCTATGTAGTATGGGATGCATAGAATCCGAACAAGTATGCATTAGTGTCATCTTAGTATAAAATATCTGTATTAAGCATTAAGGCATTGCATACACTTACATGTTTAGAGTAGTCACATTTAACACTTTATTTGCATTCAAGTTTGTGGTTTGTTAAAGTACTAAGATCGTTATATTTTCGACATAGAGAGGATGGCCGTGTATAAGATTTTCGTCGGTTGTAAGCAACTGATGTGCCCACAGTTTTATATGCAGGAGTTGGATTTTCATGAAGATACAAAGTTGATATGCTGCTGTTGATTTATTTAAATGTTAAAGATGTTGCAATTGTATAATTTTTCATTATTGTACTTTATTTTACCTTCTGCTGTGTAAGTAAATGTAAAGGACTCAGTTGTATTATAAAAAGTTCAATTTTTCTTGTAAAATTATACGAAGTGAAGTGTAAAGATCCTTTGGAACTTCGAATTCGGTCGAATTTGGAATTCGGGGCGTTACATGAAAAGCCATTTAAAACCAAAAAAATATCCACAAAAGTGTACTCTTGGAGTCGAACCTAGGCACACAGCACGACCACTGTCGCCCCCACCAGCCAGAAGACAAGTGGCTTTCTATGTAAAGCTATTGTTTCTAAAACTCTATATCCCTACACTCACTATTCAAATTTTTCTTGACAAAAAACAAAACAAAACAGTGCCCAAGGGACTCGAAACCGAGACCCAGGTTACTGTACAACAGCAATTTAAACCCATCGTCAAGACCAGGCAATCAAGCCAACACAACTGATTATAATACTATCGTGAGTCCTTTAACTCGACTCTTTGTTTCCAAAAATTACGTTAAAATTTTGATCTCACATTTTTTTCGCATTTATTTTACATTTCCAAAGAATTTTTCTCCAAAATTAGTCCACTTGCACGAAATAAAACCTTTAACAATTTATTATCGAAAATATGTGGAAATTGTTATCTAACTTGCATGAATTTCTCATAGTTCTATAACTTGAATTATATAAACCATTATTCCATACACAACCAGATTTTTGTGGAGTTTTCACCTTACTAAGTTGCATATAGAAAAATCGATCTCCTGAGTTTATTTTATAAAATTTCTACTAGATAGAAACCTATAAAACTCCTACACATACACACATTAATTCAATTATCTACAGCACAATTATAATTAAGCATGAACTAATAAAATTTCTAGAAAAGCTACTTCACCCACACTTGCCAATTTCATTATCCATCTACATATTTCAAACATGCACAATTACTAACATATTAAAAGATAATGAAAACACTCACCTCATAAGAGACCTCTTAATAGTTGAAACCTTTAGCAAAATGCTCCAAAAACTCCTACTCCAAAAGCTATAGCTCCTTCCCTTGGTTTCCCGAAAGCAATCCAGCAACACCTCTCGACTCTCTCTCTCTCTTTTCTAATTTTTGTCTTGTGTTCATTTGGGGTTAGAATAGGGGATATTTATATGGGTAATTAGGGGGTAGTTTTAGCAACTAACTATCCATTAACCCACTCACACACCCCACACTCCCACTTATAAATACCAAGTCAAACCCCCAAGAAAGTGCAGCTGGCTTTTGGAAAGAGATGTGCACGTGTGCACGTATTTTGTCTACTTTTCATTCCACCCTTATTTTATTATTTTATTTCATTTTGAACCCACTTCTTTAATAAATAATGATTTTTTTCGTAAAAAAAAACTAGTATAATTTGCTTAAATCAAATCTTAATGAAATTTTAGTGCACAACTTGTAATAAAAATAACGTAATTTGTACGTGTATACGAGGAAAAGTACATGCAAAACTCGCGTGAAAAAAATATTTGAAAGAAAATATTTTAGGATTGTTACAACTTTGAACTTTAGTTGACTCATTTAATCTAACTAATTATCCAACCATGTCAGGAGTCCGAGTCTTACTAGGATTCTCAATTAAATTTATCTCATGAATTTAAATCTAATTTTGATCCATTCTAAGTATGTGACCCTGTAGGTTCCCATTTCGTTGACAGTAATACTAAAATCATATTCTAGTATTACAAACAGTGAGCAATATCTAGCAAAACATCACTGCTACTCAAGTAACGAGAATGTGATTGATTTGACATAACCTATCTGTGACCAATGTTACCATGTAATATAGTCCTTTTGTCCAGATATCTAATTGATCACAAGGCATATAGCGTGTCACTCTTGTATAGTTCAATCTTTGGTTTCTAGATGTCCGAGTAGACTTACTAAAATAAATGAGCTCAATATCTCATATTGAGCTCAATATCTCATATTGACTCATATAACCACGGTCATACATTCTTGCAATCTCACTCAATCAAGGGGCTCATAGATATCGCTCCTGTTATGTAAAAGGAACAAATCCTATATAAGTCACTCACATCCCTCCGCATGATTTGTAGTATATCCAATAGTCATCTTTATAATCACCTTATTACAGGCAACGTTTGACGATATTAAAATATATAACTTCTTATGTAGGGAATCGTAGTGACTTCAAGTCAAAGAACTACGTACACCATGGTCACTGTAAGAACTGCTTATGACACTCACGTAATGATCCATGTAGCGTTCTCATAGTGGATCAGTCCCGTACATTATTACTCTAATATGTACCCATGTGAAGACTTGATATCTCATATCCATGACCCGTGAGATATGGTCATCCATCTACGCACATACTAGTCTCTATGTATTATTTATCCTAATTCACAATAATACTTGACTTGGGACATTTAAGAATAATGTTCTGATTACAACCAATAGGAGCTCACAATCAAGTCATGTACTTGATATCCCATGGTATTGAACCTACTATTCTAAGAACTTTATTATATTTATTTAATCGCAATAAATAACACAATAAATAAAATGCCTCATATATAAAATAAATATCATGATACAATGTAAACTAGTAATGTCAATACACAACTGGCCTCTAGGGCATATACCAACATAGACTGATGACCATTCTCACGGGTCATGTATATGAGATATCATGTCTTCACATGGATATATATTAGAGTAGTAATGTACTGGACTGACCCACCATAAGAATGCTACATGGATCGTTACGTCAGTGTCATAAGCGGTTTTCATGGTGATTATAGTGTACGTAGTCCTTTCACTTGAAGTCACTACGGTTTCCTACATGATAAGTTATATGTTTTAATGCCGTCAAATGTTGCTTATAATAAGGTGATTATAAAGTCGACTATTGGATATACTACAAATCATGCGGAGGGGTGTGAGTAACTTTGATAGGATTTGTCCCTCTTACATAACATGAACGATATCTACGGGCCCCTTGTTTAAGTGAGACTACAAAATGTATGGTCGTGCTCAAATGAGTCAATATGAGATATTGAGCTCATTTGTTTTAGTTAGTCTACTCGGACACCAAGAAACAAAGATTGCACTATACAAAGGTGACACGCTCTATGTCTTATGGTCAATTAAGATATCTGGACAAAGGAACTAGACTATATGGTAACCTTGGTCACGGATAGGTTATGTCAAATCACTGACATTCCCGTTACTTGAGTAGCTGAGATGTATTGCTAGATACTGCTCACTATTTGTAATACTAGAATATGATTTTAGTATTAATGTCAACGTAATGGGAACCTACATGATCACACACTTAGAATGGATCGAAATTGAGATTTAATTTCATAAGATGAATTTAATTGGGGATCCAAGTAAGACTTGGACTCCTGACATTGGTTGGAAATTTAATTAGATTAAATGTGCCGACTAAAGTTAAGATGCCCACACATGAATCTGATCTAGGTCAGATTGTGAGCCCAACAAACTCATTACTCTTTTATGGTTGATTTTC